>OU860783.2:9355624-9888124 GCA_917862395.2 Heliconius sara | reverse complement strand
CATTAGATAAATAAAAAAAGTGTTTATTTATATATTATTGAAGTCTTTTTATATTTTCTTGTAGGATAGAAAATTGTCATTGTATTGCTGAAGGTGCATACTTCACGCTGTATCCCGTACATAGCAACGTAGGCACAGGGAAACCTCGGAACCTAGTTAAGACACCCTGTTTCCATTAACACACTTCAACTCCTTAAATTACCAGAGCGATTAATGAAGTTAAAATATTTAATACTTTATTTCCTCGAGTGGAAATCGAACTCATAACCTGTCGCGTTTACAGCCACCCTTTGTGCCCCCTGCGCCACGACTGCCCTCAACATAACGTAATCATAATCTACATAATATTTTGAATAAACACTCAACAATTTTGAACGTTACTATAAATTAGTTTACTAGATAATCCCCTCAAATTAAATTATATGAAGTCATATAATAATAACTACACCCTTCCAATGGGGAACCCCCATTAGGTTATTCGGTAACCCCATAGCAAAACACAAATACTTCCTGGCACCCATATTTACTAATTCAAAACATCAAAGCGTTAGTCATAACGTTGTTAACGCAACTAAGTTAACAATATTCTATGGTACAAACGATTTTTTTTGGAATTATACTACTGTAAACGCAACGGTTATGGGTTCGATTCCCACTTGGTTCAATGAAGTATTTGAATTATGTAAAATGTTTGAGTTCTGCCACTCAACACGCAATGCCTAAATTCATCGGGAGCTAAACGCAAGTTTATAAATGGCAAACGAAGTGTCTTAACATTAGGTTCCCAGGTTCCCTTTGCCAACACTGCTATGTGCGGGATACAGCGTAAAGCTAATGATTTACGTATAATAGAGGTATATTTATATATACTATATATATACAATATATAGTTTTTTTTAGTTTATTTGACACTTGACACGCTATATTTCAAAAAATATGTAAAAATGGAAAATGGAGTATCTTAACTAGGTCCCAACCAAGTGAAGTGCGAGAAGAACTGTAAAATAAAAATAAAACAACCCACGAACAGTCCTATTCTGAGCTATTGCTAGCTATATTAATAAATCTTATCATAATCACCTCATTAATATTCTGGACTACCGTTCAATTTAATATTCATCATAATCTATAATAAAGGTATTTCACACTTTCTATATTATATACGAGTACCTAGATATGTTTGTATGTTAATGTTATTTCGATAAATATAAGAAGTCGTCGTGGGACCAATATGTGATTGTAGGCGCGGTGGTTATAGGTTCGATTATGATTTCTGGCGCCATTAAGTATCGTGATTCAATACGTTACTCGTATTTAGTCGACAATAAACTACAGAACAAAGTGTTTTGACTCGAGAGTCTCCTATCTGACCTTAGGACACGCACTGCGTGGTTAATAATATATTCAAAAAATATTTTTTTGAAACGAGTTTCACAACATTCCGCCAAAATTGAAGAAATTGCGTTTTATATGGTGTATCTTAGCGCCACTCTATGTTTTGCTACCAGAACAAAGAAATTAAAATAAATATAATAACGACGTTGTTCCGATGCTTCACGACGATGGCTTTAAATTTTCTTATTTCTAGTAATACAGAAGTTTAAATGAAACTTTTAACGATATAGATCGTCATGTACAAGATTTTTTTTGCTTCAGGCGTTATGTATCCGTATTGAATAAGTATCTTTTGCTTTTACATATCTTTGAAGACGTTTCCTTAACCTTAATATGCAAGATTATAATTTACGTAAGACTGTTGTAGAACAGGAAATATTTTAAGAAAAAATAACACATCAAGTGTTTTTTTCGGTTTCAAGTTGTATCTCGTATATTGGCAGAGGGAACCTAGTAATGAAACACTCCGTTACCTATTTTCCGCTGAATTTTCGAGGTATTATGTGGTAAGTGGCGGAACTTAACACCGCGGTTTTTTTGCCTTAGTACCAGAAAAAAAAAATTATAATAATTTATTAACCTGAGAAGGAACCGAATACAGTCAAACGCTTGTGCCCCTGCACCACGACGGCCTGAAAGTTGTATTTTTTTATATGTAGTTTCTAGGATTCTACATGAAACCTTAGTTTTTTCGTTTTTTTTTCATAAATAGAAAATGATCATCATGTTGTTGTCGACTCTTGCTAGGACTGTATATTCGCATTTTAAGCTGGCCTGCTAATAAGATCATTTTATATACTTTTAAAAATTAATATTTATTTTTTTCAACTTTACGTTCACGCTTATTACTTTCAGGGTAGCCAGAGAGGAGGAAGTGTCAAATGCTACGGCCTCTGCCTCTGTAGTCTCGTCGTCTTACATCAATCTCTTTATATTCGTACACACCCTCCAAATGATCTTTTTACTTTTTTCGCGACCTTCCTCCAGTATCACCGATGCTGTTTTCTCTAATGCCAAGCGAGGTCCTCCTCCTACCTCTCTTACGGCTCACTTTTTCTCCATAAATCTTTTTGCCATTCTCCGTCACTGGTCTCCTTAGCATCCTTGTAAAACCCACCATTAACTCTACTACCGGCACCAATACACACACAATTATAAATGATTTATGTACATATACGATGTTTCCCAATGACACTTTCAGTACCGTCCAACTATAAACACTCGAAAAAGATATTATACATGAACTAATTTATGAAAATGTTCCAGAGGCACAATGATTTAATAAAGTTTAATCAAAATCTTCTGTTATATATTTACATAGCGTTCTAAACACCGCGAAACCTCGAATTTACATTGAAATGAGCGTGAAATGACCGAGACCCTCATTACTGAGAGGTCCTTTATACTTTTGTCTAAGCTTATGTGGGCCATTTTGTCGCGTCCGCTACTTTGTTGGAGGGCTTTCTCTTTAAAAACATGCATTTCGCTTTGTTCTCTTGTTATGAAAAACGAAGGAGTAAATCTGCTTGAAGCTGAGGACTGTCTTGGGTAGGAATTTTTGTGTTTTGTGAAAATTTCATTAATAAATGTAGGTAAATTACTAACAACATAAATAAATTGTAATAACCATATAAGAATTTCGACGTAGCTCGATACGAACGTATGGCTTAGTTGGTCAGAGTGCTTGAACGGTTTCCAAAATTCACTGCAAGTTCCTTCCAAACAAAATTTAACATAAACAATAATCCAAAACAAAATTAATATAACATCACCCAAAAAAACCCCAAAATATTACCACCACCACACACAATAAATACCATTAAATATTTACCCTATAGTATGTAAGAATAAACACTGTAGTATACTAGTACCTAGAGTACAGTTCATCTGATATTCTGAACGCGCATTTTTCCCACTGTATATTTGCCGCAAAGCAAACTTGACGGGGACGTAGGAATGCAGAGCGGTGTCCTGCTTTATTGCATTAGGGGACAAGTTATAAGATATTTACTTGGCTTCTGTTTTTATTGTGCACGTTGTGATGTAGTCTAGTTGTGGTGCACAGGCATAAGCGTGCAACTAATAAACGGATATGCTGTGGGTTCGATTTCGATCGAGGAATTATATATTATATTTTTATTCGCTTGCTCTGATGTCGGTGACGTAATGCCTCCAGAATTCAGCGGAAAGTGGTAAACGGAAAATGGTAACGGAGTGTCTTGACACCAGGTTCCCTCTGCTCACTCTGCTATGTGCGGAATACATCGTGAAGCTAAATAAAATTGTACTGATATTCATATTTGAAACCTCATAGTGAATATTAATACTTGGATGCTATTTATATGCGCGATCTATGATGGTTGAAGCCATTGTCACTGGCTATATACTCAATGGTTTTCAATTTGATTTCCACTCAGGAAAATAAATTATAAATATTTCCTGCAATGTGTCCAAACCAGGGCAGTGCGTGGGGAACAGCGTCTTAACACTACGTTCCCTTAACCTACCTTGCTATATGTGAGAAACAGGGTAAGCGCCTAAATATGTACGATGTTGTCGCTACTTACTTATACCAAAGCTAAAACTCGCATGACCTAGTAGCAGAAAAGAATTTGAAACTATTTTTCTTTGTTTATAAACGGTTTATTTTGTGTATTGGAAAGTTTTCTAATTCGACGGTTACACGCTTCGCTTTTTGTGAGGGAAATATTACAATCAAATATTGAAGAAGCTTCGCTACTTTAACGCGGCGTGAATACTAATATAACATAAGTGTTGTTTTTTATATTATGAGGCCAGTCAGTATGGCTCTAAGCGCGACTGGTTGTGAGTTCGATCCCCAGTCGAGGAAATGAAATGTTTAATATTTTCATTTCTTCGTTCTGGTGTCAAGGCAAAGTACGGCGTTGAGTTCCACCACTCGTTCCACACCAACGGAAGTGTCTCAAGAAAAAACAAATGTAGTATTATGATTACAAAAGGTATGGACCTTAAAAATTAATTGTCCCGCAATTCGGGGGAAAGTAGGCATGGACCTTAAGTCCGTAGTGTAAGAAAAAAATGAATAATAAAAAAAAAAGAATTTGTTACCGTAGAGGTTGTATTTAATTTATTTTAGAAAAATAAGATATCTACCGTAGTTTTTTTTTATATTACTAGTTTCAGAATTAATTTATAATAACAATATTTGATAAGGTAAATCAGTTGGATAATTTAAACTAGTCTATTGTTGTACCTGTCGTACCTGTCAACATTTCAGGAACAAAATATACATTTCAAAAGCAAATTTTGTATGTAATTAGGTTATATTTTAGTACTAAAGAATTTATATGAAATTAACTAATTTTATATAGAAAACAAAAAGAGGTTAAATCTAGTTTTGCAAGGGTTCAATTATTAGGATAAGGATAGGGAACCTAGTTAGGACACTCCACTTCCCACTTTCTTCTGAATTCTGGAGGCAGTGTGCGTTGAGTTGTGATATTCAACCTCGTGCTTTTCCTCGACACCAGAGCAATGTAATGAAAATATTAAATATTTAATTTGCTCGAAATTGAGAAATGAACCCACAACCGGTTGCGCTTACAGACTCCTGCGTAACGACGGGACCCTGATTAGATCCTATTAACTAAAAAGTTTTAATAACCAGAAAATAGATAATAAATTGACGCAATTCTTTGCTCTTACATACAGTCACATATTTCTCTACTTTTGTGTCTTTTATACAGTACAGCAGGTGAGTCAACAAGCAAATTTTGAACAAACTTATTAATTTACTTTATACAGAACTTCTTAATTTGCTTTATGCTGAGTTCTCGATGCAGAACTCAACGCCGTGCTTTACCTCGTTACCAGAATGAAGAAATGAAAATATTAAGCATCCGTTCCCCGAGTGGCAATCGATAACGTGTATATGTGCGTTTACAGTCCGCATTTTTGTGCTGATGCGCCAAGTCGGCTTCAGTTAATCTATACTTATAATGAAATCGTAACGATCTGTTCTTGGACGATATATAAGAAAAAATGTTATTGGGATTTATTATTAATGTAATTGGAACCCAAAACAACGATTTTTAAAATTCTTGTCTGTCTGATTGTCCGTGCGTTTGTTCTCGCAAGTCTCGAAATCGGCTAAACCGATTACCGATTTAAATCCAGTTTTAACTATTGAATTTTGGTAAACGTCACTTAACATATGGGGTTTATTTTATTACAATAATTTCATCATTAAAAACGTTATATGCATTTAAAGTACTTAATTCGACAAATTTGCTCATAGCTGTAACAGTTATTATATACAACTGTTTTACTCGATTCTTAAAAAAATAATAAAAATCTAAAAAAAAAAAATCTTCAAAAACAGACCTAAGTTTCCCATTTTAAGCATAATAACTTATAATAAGAAAAGAATTTGACAGTAAGTGAACTGAGTGAAGCATAAAATATCGATTATGCGTTTGACCTCTCTCCCTGTGATCCCAACTTTATCGCGTCATGAATTCGTATTGAAAGACTTTAATGCTCCTTCCTATATGACGTAGAGATGACGTGAACCATTTTCGTAGAGTTGGATAGAGTTATGACACCGTCGTTGAGTCGCATATTTTCGAGTGCATATATTTAAAATATTTTTTTTAGCTTTTACGATTTTTTTATATTATTTTAAATAATATAAAAAATTCGTAAATATGTTTTAAAAGTCGTGTAATCTATCGTACAACGGCACAGTATCTGCGTGTAGTGATAAGATTTATATTCAGACGAGTAATATTATTTTAATTTCCTCACTATGATAACAAAGTGCGATGTTGAGTTTCGCCAATCGACACACAATTTTTTTTTTATTTTTTTTTTATGGAAAAGGACAAGGCCAACAAGCGAATGTCACAATGTCTTGAAAATTGAGCGAAAAGGGAAGAATATAACGTCACGTCACGTTGACGGTAGGATCCCTCTGTATATCCAGCTATTAGTGGGATACAGCGTAGAGCTAAAGACATAATAGTGTATATTTTGGTATTCATTTCATTCAAGCGTTTTAAATAGCATGAAGACGTTGGTTTTGGCCTTAGACTCTACTGTCGCTAAATGTTAAATAAATCATCTTTAGCTTTGCACTCGTTGCCCGTACACAGCAGGGTAGGTAGAATCTTAATCCTAATCATCCTCCTCCCTTCCCCATTTTCCACCGAATTCCAATCGATTCCACTGCGCCACGACGGCAAATAAAATATGTATATAAATATTAAGCATTCAAATAAAAAATCTTCAATTTTTCTTTTTTGGTATTACATAGTTCTACATTTTACTTCCATAGCAACTATTACTGGACAAAAATGTATGTATTTTTTTTTATTTCACAACACAGTCTACCCGCATGAGACGCGAGACGCGTGAAGATGAAAAAAAAATACTACTTATTTATTCATCCCGCAGAATACTTGTTGTATGATTCCTTTCTCCATAAGATACGTGCTTGCGATTTTGTTACTGATTTTTGAGGCTTTTTTTTCGTTTTAGGATATTTTATTTGCTTCATACAGTATAGTACATATAGCAGCATGGATAAAGGAATTTTAGTAATAAAATTTACTGCTTTCTGGCTGAATTCGTGATAGTCTGATTTGACAGGCAGAGCTCAGCGCCGTACTATGCTAGAGCAGTAAAATGAAAGTAATTCAATCCCCCGAGTGATAATCGAATCCACAATCATCGCTTAGAAGTATATAATGTTTCATAATATAATGTACATATAATGTACATTTATATGTAAACAACTTCGATCAACTATACAATACTATGAATAGTTGATCGAAAATCAACGAGCATTTAATCTAAATTACCATACAAATTGTATTTAGATTTTTTTTCAGCTTAACGTTGTACCCCAAAGGTTAGTGTTAAGACACTCCATTCTCCATATTCCGCCGAATTCTGGAGGCATTGAGTGTTGAACGACGGAAAAAGGTGCCGCGCTTTGCCTCACATCAGATCAAGGAAAATGGAAGTATTAAATACTTCATTTCCCCGAATGGGAATTGAACCCTCAACCTGTCGAGTTTGCTTCACACTTTGCGAACATCGGCCATACCTGGCCTAAAAAATAAACTAAATTTATATGCCAAAAAAAATACATATATATATATAATTTGTTTTTTAAGTTATTCATACCTTACAAACGACATACAGAAACTTAATTAGAAATATCAACAATCTATTCCTGGACCCCGTTGAATGGATCTCCATCCGAGCATTATACGTTCCAATTACTGCGTACGATCGAACGTGGAATTTACGATAATAGTGAGTCAATGGTGATGTTAATTTGTACCGCCGCTTATTGTCGAAGACCGTAGTATCGAAACTATCGAAGAATCTTTAAATATAAGCAACCTGTATATAAAATTTAAATGTTATACAATAATAAATGTATATCTCGAAGGACTTTAAATACCAAGAGTAATGAATGGAGCAGTCATGGCGCAGCGGCACAACGTCTGACCGTAAAACGTGACTGTTCTGAGTTCGATTTCCATTCGTGGGAACGAGTTACATTAATTTCTTCGCTCTAGTAACCAGACAAACCCAGCCTGAACGCCGTTACACACACACAAGCAATGTCTCGAAAATTAGGCAGAGTGTGGGAGAAATGAAATAACTAAAACATAAAAAGCTAAAAAAATCAATGTAATATCACAAAAATTAAAAATGAATATAGGTACCTATATTCATTTTTACAATAAAAAAATATCAATATCATTCTCCATATATAAAGGATTTAAAACCATATTATAATATACAAAAGAACAGATTGTTTTCATTTTAAATGTATATACAAATATTTTCCATGTTGGTAGTTCTTCTGGTGTTGTATTACCAACACAAAACTAGCTGAAAAGACTTAGACGCTCAGTCCCAAGAGAACTAACGTCAGAATGTATATTTTATACTAAGTTTTCTATTCCGCTAAAAATCTAAAAATAAAGATAACATTATATTCTTTCTAGAGTATCTGAATAAAAGTTTTATCATATACTAGGATAGACGCAATCGTTTCACGCTGTAGCCCGCATTTTACACGGTGGCCCAAGGGAACCTTTCCCTCTTTCTGTTTCTGTGAAATTGTATATGTTGAGTGGCGGAACATGGAAATTAAAATATTTAATATCCTGGAACGGGAATAAAACCCACGACCGTCGCTTCCACAGTCAAACAGATTAAGACATGTAAATGGATGATTACAACCTTTTTAACATGAGATCATTTAAACAGAGGAACACCGCAAAACAATTAAAAAGTTCCCTAATCCGCCCATTACTTGGCCATTACTCAGCAACTAACTACGCACTGTGAGAGCGCGATGTATGATCTCATTAAACTCGCAACTCTTGTTACAAAAATACCCGACTGTGTGTATGGTTTCATCAAAATTCCACGCGTTGTGTTCGTGCTGTGGAACATTTTTCTTTTAGACAGTATGCTTAACTGAAATTTTCCAGTAAAGGTATTTATATTCGATGCTTATTATTGTAGAGAAATTTGAATAGAAATTGGTGTATTTTTTTATGATTTTCTCATTTTAGATTGAATTTGCTTATTGTATAAGTATCAAGTCCCTCACACCATATCTCGCAAGCAACAGAGAAGGTAGAGGGAACCTAGTATTAAGACACTCCGTTCCTCACTTTCCACCGATTTCTGGTGGAATTACATGTAAGAAATGAAAATATAAATTCAAACAAATATTTTGTTTGCTCGAGTGGGAATCGAACCTACAACCAATACCCGTAACCTGGACTGTAAACGAGATGGTTCTGAGTTTGAATCTCACTCAGAGGAATGAATTATTACTGTATTACCATTTCCTCGCTCTACTGAGAAGATAAACGTGGCCTTGAGTTTCGCAACTTTTTCACTGCTTTCCGTTTCGAAAACGGAAGGTAAAATAGAAAACAGAGTATACAGACTAAACAACTGATTTTTTTAAGTCGATTATTAATATTTAAAACATCCCAAGTTCCCCATAACAATAATAATACAATCTTGAAAGTAATCAGAATGCAGACAAACCAGAATTCGTATTAAGAAACAACTGAAGTTTCTAAATGTTAACAAAGGAAGCGAGGGAACCAAACGCCTTCCCACAGCGATGTTTCGAACAAATTATAACGGCGGCTGAGACTGTCGTGCCACGGTACTGTGCGAATACGACACGTCAATTAAGTCTCGTATTAAAGTTAATATTTATATTTGTATGAATATTAACTTTAATACGAGACTTTTTGAGGCCAGTCGTGACGCAGCGGCACGCAGTGTGAGACTCGAGGAGATGAAATATTTACTTAAATTTATATTTCCATTTCTTCGATCTGGAGCGAGGCAAAGCGCGGCGTTGAGTTCTGCCACCCAAAATGAAAAAAAATTAAACCAAATGCCTGCAAAATTTGGCAGAAAGTGGGGAACGGAGTGTCTTAACACTAGGTTCCCTCTGCCTACCCTGCTGTGTGCGGGATACAGCGTGAAGCTAATTTTTATTTTTATTTTAATTTAAATATTTTCATTGTGTGTCGAGGCAAAGCGCGGTTGAGTTCCGCCAATCAACACGCGTTGCCTGCACAATTCGGCAGAAAGTGTGGAGAGGAGTTTCTTAACACTAGACTCCCTCTGCTTACCCTATTGCTGCTATATGGTGGATACAGCGAGAAGCTATTGCAGCTTACTATTTATCTGTTATTTTTTTTTTTTTTCATTATGTTTAGCGCAGTAGGACAGCATCTAGTAAATTCGGTCCTATACGGCGGAATGATTATATTTATTTTGGTTCTGTTACTCTATTATATTCTATACTAAGCGCTATTTCAGCATTCAACACGCAATGTTTCGAAGGTTGGGCCGAAACTGGGAAACAGAATCTCCTCGTCTTCCTTCTGTCTACGTGAATCTGTAAAAATGAAAGAATAAAAGAATGAACTAATAAGGCAATTATATTATATTTAATTAAATTGTCATATCCATGTCTCGGCAAATTAAGCATTAGCAGGGAAAAGAAAATTTATTTCTGTATAACTTTGTATTGTTGTTAAGAGAGTTGGTTGTCCAAGCAACCAACAACCAATCAAGCAATAATTGTTAAAATACTCCGTTCTCAGTCCCACCGCCCAATTGTGTAGACATTGCGTATTCTCGGCTGGATATCGAACCCATAACCACCGCGTTTACAGTCACACACTTTGTCGGTTGCAGTCACAAACTTGCCGTAAGCCAAACCTTCAACCGAGACTTACGCGTCTCAATAATTAAAAATTCGGGCCTCAACTACACTAAGTGCTTTTTACTCTGTTTCCCACACCAATTTGCGTATTCTGGGAATCGAACTTACAACCGCCGCATTTACAATCACACAGTTTAAATAACTAACAATAATACACGTAAAACTTTATCACTAATCCACAATACGGAAATTGAATTCCCACTAACTAACCAACCAAGTTAACACTTCATAAAACTTGCCGTAAGACTGCCAAATGGCAACCCGCGTATGTATACATACACATGTCGTAAAGTGAATGGGAACCTCGAGGGCGTCTTCAACCGAGACTCACGCGTCTCAATAATTAAAACACCGTTATTATCCCGGTCCCAGTCCCCGGGCCCCGGCTGCACTAATTGCAGAAAGTTTTCTGGCCATCTCATTAAAACTATTCAAATCTCGCCGAGACGCGAGTGGAGCCTTTTCGTGGGATAGCTTTGGTTTTGTAACGCCGCGTCGTGAATTTTATAATACGAGGTTTGTATTTCGCTAATTGTTTGTATTTTTATTTGATGGGTTTATGGGTATTTCATTAAATTATGGTTTTTTTATTGGATGATTATTACTTTTTATCTCTTCTACGTAATGGAGACATTACTCGGGTTTTCCGTTTCCGTTTTAGACAGTTGAAGCTACAGATTTTTTTTTTAAGCCAGCATTAATAGCTAAAATCGCAATACAAATGTTGCATATCGTAAAATCTTTTTAGGATTTCAACATCGTTGAATATTCACACTCTGAGGTATCTTCTCAACTATATGTATCCACATCAACGGCCTAGTAAAGTTAAATGCAATTGTAAACCACACTGGATCAACGTCTGGTTGAATCGCTATTATCTATTTGGGGGGGATTGAATTATTTTCATTTGCCTGCTTTAATAAGATATAAAGCACGGCGTTGAATTACGCCCATCAACATGAAATGTCTATAGCAAATATATAGCAAATCTTTTTTTTATATTTATTTAGATTTCTTTTTTTTTGAACATTTATACTCGTTACGGAACAATTGTACGTTCAATTCCCACTCAGTGGGATGATTGTTGTTAATTCATATTTTTATTCATTCACTCTGATACCAAGACAAAAGCGCGGCGTTAAGTTCTGCCACTCAACACACAATGCCTCGGAAATTTAGTAGAAAGTGGAGAATGGACTGTCTTAACATTAGGTTTTCTCTGCCGACCCTGCTATATGCGGGATATAGCTCTTTAAAACAATAGATGATAACTTTTAATAAACAGTTCATTTTTATTCTTTAGATTTTGAGATATATTACGTACTAAAATACAAAACAAAACGTCACCATAGGCAAACACATGATTTCCACCATTAAGCATGCAATGCCTCGAGACTGCGGCGAAGTGTCTTAACACTTAGTTTTCCGGTTCCCTCTACCCTATCATGTGCGGGATACAGCGTGAAACTAAAAAATATATCAGCAGCCAATACTATGTAAATACAACAAAAACGTCGATTTAGAATAAAACTTGGAACGTAAATTTCCATACATTAATATTCGTCGGCGCCGCAAAATTGTTATCGTTGAAAGCCTAATGACGTATTTGCATCGAAAAAGAGTTTGGATTGGAATTGAGAATTCTCAAAAAAAAAACAATAACTTAACAAAAGTGGGTTCCCAGAGATACGTTATTCAAAATGCAAAGCCTTAGCGACTTTTACCTTTAAAAGTAGGTATATGTTATTTTTATGCAAATTCAGTTTCAAGCGTGATATTAAGATTTTAAATATTATACTGCTATTCTTTTGTTATATTCACCTTATTTACTTTTAAGCTTTCGTAGTATTTTTAGTCTAGTCTTGTTGGAATTTGTATTTATAGACATAGAGAAAATAGTGTTGTGCCATTACTAGTTGAATGGCAGAACTTTACACCGTGTACGGGATAATCCAAATGATTCTTTATAAATCATAATACTTAAGAAAGTAAGGCACACAAATGTATTAATGGGAACACAGTAGGATACTCTGTTCCCATTAATACATTTGTGGCACACAGCACTAGGTTACCAAGCTTCCTCTGCCTATCGTGGTATGTGCAAAACGTATGTGCGAGCTGACAAAAAAAAACTAAAGTAAAACAAAAAATGTTATGTAAAGAAAAACCAAGGGTTCCGTACAAAATTGGTAGCCTCGAGCTTTTTCTGAAATTCATTCTTAGCTACGCCAGAGCTCTTTTGACTATAACTGATGAACTAGCGACTATAATACCAAATTTTGCCCCCCTTTTATGATTATCACTTTTTAGGATTTAACCTTAATTTTTTTTTCTGAACTATCACTACATGTTAGCTGCTAAATGTCATAATTCTATGTCAACCGGAAGTACCCTACTTCCAGTTAATATAGAATATTGATTCCCTTTATAATTTCGCGTAAGGTTTTTATAAACAGAAAAAAAAATTATATGAATTTAATAAGAGAAAAAAAAATCACGAAAACAAGGGACCATAGATCTAAATATACGGTTTGAATTTTAACTCGAATTCTCCAAGCGTTCCTGAGATAAGGACTCGAAGGAACGATAGACTCTTTTGGATCTTTTGCCTATCCAAACCAAGATTTCCCTGGCGCACTCACTCTTGCTACCTATATTAGACTATGCTGACACCTGTTACCGAGATATTTCGCAACAATTGCTCAATACACTTGAACGCCTACAAAACCTGATAATTAGATTCATTTTCGGGCTGAAGAAATTTGATCGCATCAGCCAGTATCGCGTTAGGCTGCAGTGGCTTTCTGTAGAAAACCGTCGCAATCTCCATACTGTCACGCTCCTTTACTCCATCCTTTTCCATCCCGATACTCCTTCCTACCTTAAGGAACGCTTTTCCTTCCTTGGCTCTAACTCCTGCATTTCTTTCAGTCTCCGCTCGAAAAGTGATAACGTGCTCGAAATCCCGCTGTGCCGCACTCACTGCTACAGTAAATCTTTTACTGTAGAAGCAGCCAAACTATGGAATGCGTTACCACGAGAAGTGAGGCAATCTACTTCGATAAATTGTTTTAAGCGTAAAGTTAAGAATTATTATCTTCAGATGTAGTATATGTATACCTACAAGTATTATTATCATTTATTTATCTATCTTTTCCTACTTGAATATATATTTATTGTATATATGTATGGTTTTATATATGCATTATATATGTATGATATGTATTGTATGCATAGGTCTTATATGTTTATATGTATATGTATGTGTATGTATGTATATATATATATATATATATATATATATATATATATATATATATATATATATATATATATATATATATATATATATATATATATATATATATATATATATATATATATATATAATATTTATTCACGTCGCTTTGCACCACATTATGACCTCACTTTAGATCTATCCTATCTTCACATTGGTTGCCTGGAAGAGATCACTTTTAGTGATAAGGCCGCCTTTGTACATATTTTGTTCTAAAAACTGATGTAATCAATCTGTATAAATGTGCAATAAAGACTTTTTATCTTATCTTATCTTATAGACGGACAACAAAGTGATCTTATAAAGGTTGCTTTTTCTTAAAAGGCACGGAACCCTAAAAATATATATTCTCATAGGTTTTCAACATATAACCACCGTGTGCAAGAAGACAGGTTATATAAGATAATCTAACTTCCCCAACAAAGGCGGTAATTACAATAATTTCGAGCCTCATACATTATTCTGTAGTTCTAAGTTTCTGTAGTAAGAGGACTATTCTTAAATGTTAATATATTGTCGTTTTTTTTTGTATATTTCACACTATATCCCACATGTAGCAGGGTAGGCACAAAACCTAGTATTAATACAATCTGCTCCCCATTTTTCGCCGAATTCTGTTGAGTGGCAAAACTCAACGCCACGCTTACCTTCGACACCAGAGCAAAGAAAATAAAAACATTAAGTATTTCGTTTCCTCGAGTGTGAATCGAACCCACAACCTATCGCGTTTACAGCCAATAAGCAACTGGCCTCATAAATTATATAATTTCTTTTCTTCAATTTTAAGGCTTATGCAATATCAGTTACTCTACAGTCACTAAATTTGAATCCACTAACTTCACCTATCAGTTAATAACATATTAGAAAATGCAAAAACTAGTCATAAAACATTTTCTACTACAAAAAAGTTATTTTGTAACTTCAAAACTATTCTAAAAGCAAATTCAACTAGAAATCACCAATTTCTGAAGAAATACCTACGAATAAAAATCTTATCAGAAAGAATAACACAAACAGTAGGGTGAATAAATCAATATTAATAAAGTAGACGAGCTCGTGGACAATGGAGGAATTTGATGAAAAATAATGTCATCTAACAAAGACCGATGTTACAATCATTCACTTCTGTTTATTTTCTGAATAGCCGAAGTACTCAATAATCTTTTTTCTTCAGCTTCACGCTATATCCCGCACATTGCAGTATAGGCAGAGGGAACCTTGAAGCATGGTGTGAAGAAGAGACGTTCCTATTAAGACACTTCCAAATTGGGTGTTGAGTGGCGGAATTCAACGCCGGCTTTAAGTATCAATAATATGTAGTCAAAACTGAATACAATTTATTATAGCGTATAAAATCATTAATAAGAAATAGCGAAAATATTTCCTCAAGAGTATCGACTAGGGGTTTAAAAGTTTCTACGATTTCGAAACTTTTCGAAATACTTCTGGTATAACTCGTCGATATCTACAGCTTTTAAGAAGTAGTTATGTATTGTAAAAGTACTATTTTCAACTAAAAGCGGAAAGTGTTTGACTGTTTGCATTGGTTTGAGATTCGATTCCTATTAAACCGATTTATATATATATGGAATTTAGTTTAAAATTACTCTGTTCTTCACTTTTTGCTCAATTATCGAAGCATTGAGAGTAAGCAGCGGAACTCAACGCAGCACATTTGCCCTATAAGCAGAACGAGAAAATAAAAGCAATCTACGCCTCTACCTCCGTTTATCCATTCAAATATTTATCTATAGCTTAACATGTTTTTATGTGGTAATCAAAAACGCAGCGTTAAGTTCCACCCATTCTCAATGCATGATCCGTTAATTGCGTAAAAAGAGTATAAATACTTAATTATATTTATTTATCCTGCTAAATGCGATCGACGCCTGAAGCTAGATCTTTATTTTATAAAAATAAAGAAGCCCACACGACTGTCTTCAACAAAACATATCATTTATTCTTTCACTCTTTTCAGATATTTCAATACATTAAAAATACAATAGAATTTAAAAGACCAAGCTAAAAATAAGTAAATAAAATATTTATTTATATTTTTCCTAAATTTACTTACAAAGAAAAGATAAAAATAACGATCATCTCCTTCTGTTTTTATTAAAAGAAATGTAGAGAAGCCAATTTATTCATATAGTTCAATCTTCGTGCAAATAAATATGTTCAGATAGTATGTGTAATTTTCTATAATCATAAGAATTTAGATATAAAACAACTTATCATATCACCATCCTTGCATACAGGATACAGACGAGAAGCTGAAAAAAAAAGAAGATCGAATCGACAACACTATCGCGATTACTATCAGACGCTTGTCCCATTGAGCCACGATGGCGTATCTTGTTAATAGTACATATATTATAAATATATGTAATTAAATCAAAAAAACATACATTCATATGTTCTTGCACTCCTGTTCCTGAGAAACTTGAAACAAAAGTGCATCGAGTGGTAAAACAGCGTAGAATGCATCATAAAAATCAGATTCTACAACCAATACTAAAATGTGACGTCACTTCGCGGGAGCGACACTGATATTGTTGCAATTGCACCCAACATGACGGTAAAGCCAAGTTTATACGATACATGTTTACAATTCCTACTTTCTATGAAAACTACAAGTTTCTATCGTAATGTTCAAATATCAACTCTATTCTAAAGGTATTAGATTCAATTTTGAATAAGAAATTGTGTAGTATAGTCCTTATTATAGATCTAATAGCGTTATACAGTATTACATCAAGAATTCTACGAAGAGTTTCTATAATATAATTTCTAAGATCAGACTGTGTACGCTGTTATTAGGAGTGAGGTTGGAATTTATAATCGGTTTTGATATTTCCTTTTAGTGTTTGTATTGTATTTTTGTAATATGCATTTCTTTCAGTTAGTTTTTAGTGTATAATTTTTATTTTATTTTATAGTTAAACTTTTTTGAAGATAATTATTAATATACGCAATGCCTCCACCCTTATGCAGAAAAAGGGTAACAGAGTGTCTTAACACTAGGATCTTCACCACTTTCCTCCCAATTTTTGAATTATTGCATATTGATTGAACTCAACGCTGCGCATTATCCATCACAACGAATACATATAATCGTTTCCTACAGTGCAAATCGAATCCATAACCACCACGTTAAATCCGACGCTGTCTTTAAACGCTGGATATGTATAAACATAAAGAAATATAAAAAAATAATAATAAAACATAGTTAAAACTCCCTTTCAAGGGCGATACACGGTGAACCTCGTTTTCGGCGTAATGAACTTTATTTATTTACACCCTCGTCTCAGTCTTTATGAAAACCCAAAATTGATATTCCGTGACGTCACGGTGCCCACGTTTGTCTAATTTTATGGTAAGACCGAGAGTGTTGTAATTAATTATCTTATTTTTACCCTTTTTGAAAACTTAAAATATTGCCAGTTTAAATGAATTATTAAAAAAATAAAATAATAAAGTATATTTTATTTTTATTAGATGTGATATATCACATCATTTATTTACATACCAATGCACTAGTTTCCATAAAGCTGAAGAGTCTGTTTGGTTGAATGCGTTAATCTCAGGAATTATTGGATCGATTAAAAAAAATATGTTTGTGTTTAAGAGTCAATTTTTCCAGGAAGACTTATATAAGATTATTTAAGGCATTACAGTTTTGATGTTATTAAATTGCACAGTATTTAAAAAGTTGCTTTGGAACTTTAGAATATGTTATATGCCAACCAAAATCCAAAACCTGAGAACGATGTAATATGACACTAGGATCGCAATACGTGCCTCTCTTACTTACAAAATATCACAATTTGAACTCTAGAAGTAAATCTTCTATTTGATCGCGCGACTGCACCCAGTCGCATGTGAAAGCCATTTTTAAATAATAGTAAATAATGAAGTTAGTTTTTACTCATGTTAATATGTAGGTCATTTTATTTTATCAGCTTCACGCTGTATCCCGCACACAGCAGGGTAGGCAGAGGGAACCTAGTGTTAAGACACTCCTATCCCTACTTTCCACCGAGTTCTAGTGGCATTGCGTATTGTCTGGTGCAACTTTCTATGTACTTCCTCGAGTGGGGATCGAACCCACAACCAGTTGATTTTACAATCACACCTTGTGCCTCTACGCCATTACCGGCCTCTTATATTATATACCTTTTGTTTATATAAAAGGCGTCTAGAAGCTAACCTATTGTGACGCGCTCGGGATAATATGAGACGTAATCTAATTACGGTTTATTTTGGCAGCGACGTTGACAGTTCGTTAGCGGCGCGACTCTTGGGGAATTGCGGCAGTGTTTGCTTTAAACGAAGAAATGAATGTACGGGTATAAAGACTAAAAGACTAACTTTTCAGTTATATCATTGAGTTCCAAAAGTAGTAAACTAATGTGTAACCTCGATTTAACGATACTGAAGGGAATCAGAAAATAATTCGTTATATCAAGTTTTTTGTTACAATGACTAGGCGTATAAATAGTATTCTCTCTTGCCAAGCGATAATTCTTAGTAATTATCTTTGGGTAGCGGAAATTTGTAAAAATCTCCCTGCAGAGATGCTAACAACATAAATAAGTTGTAACAAGCGTATAAAAATTTCGACGTAGCTTCATGAGAACGTATGGCTTAGCGGTCAGAGCGCCTGGTCGGTTTCCAGTCTTTCCAGTTTTAACAAAATAGAAACAAACTCAACAAACTACCTTTGAAGTGAAGAAGGGAAGCACCAGCTTTGAAATAAATAAGACAAAAATTCTGAGGCAACAGATATAAAAAAAATACAGTCGAATTGATAACCTTACTTTCTTCTCCTTCTTCTTCTCCTTTCTTCTTTTATAGAAGTCGGTTAAAGTATATGGATTATCGATAGTCCAATATACGATAGCTAGTACAAAATATATCAGGTATTTGATGTATTTAGTTAAAGATACACCAATATCGCATGTATTGTGGTTTGCTGCGCGTCTAATTAGGACTCCTTATTTTGATGATTTAACACATCATTTAGGTTATTTATCTTTTAATTATATAATAAGGTTTTATATGAATGTTAAATACATTCATATAATTGTAAAATCAGCTTCGCTGTATTCCGCGTATAGCAGGGTAGGCAAAGGGAACATAGTGTTAAGACATTCCGTTCCCTATTTTACACCAAATTTTGAAAGCATTGCCTTTTGAGTCGCGGAATCCAACGCTGGGATTTTGTCTTAGTACTGAAGCAGGGAAATAAAAATATTAATTATCAATAATTCCTTCCCCCGAGTGGGGATCGAATCTACAACCATCGCAGTCACACCATATTAGGCACAGGTTGGTGAAGCAACTGTCGTGGCGCAGCGGCACGGCGTCTGGCTGTAAACGCAAAGGTTCCGGGTTCGATTTCAACTTAGGGGAACAAATTATTTAAATTCTCTCGCTTTAGTTATAAGAAAAGGCACGTTGAGTGGTGGAGCACTGCCCAACAGGCAATTTTACAAAAAAATAAAGGAAGTATAGAAAGAAGTGTCTTAACACTAGGTTTTTTTAACCAAAAAGCAAGGTGCTTTATATGCGGGATACAACTAGAAAACCACAGGGCCTTATTTATTTACAAAACATGACGCAACCATATTAATCTTACATATTAGCACGAATTTCTTTTAAGTACATATTTTGAAAATTCATTTCGCGTAGATGTTCATTTTCTGCTGTATTCAAAATATTCAAAAGAACGCCTCTAATCTCTAAAAAGGAAAGTAGAGACATCTAAGAAACAATCTATTTTGAGTTCTAGGTTTTATAGATAGCGTTATTTTTTGTGTGTATTTATTGTCATTTACGACGTTCTTTCATCAGAACATAGTACATTTTATTCGCAGCAATGTCACATTAGTTTCAGACACACACCTGAGGTCTTTATGCCCGCGGTGTACGTTTTAACGATTTTGATTTAGAATTTTCATACAATAAATCATAGTTTCTTTTTTATATGTTTTCCGTTACTCGTTATTTCGTTATATATGAAACATGTTCCATTTCCAAATAGAAGTTAAACGGAAATCGTTATTGGAGTACGGTCGGTTATGTTGGATTTTTTCGATATAGACTCAATATATTTTTTCGCATATCTTTTGGTTTTATTGTTCAAATGATTTTTTTGTGTGATTTTTTTTAACTCAATTGTTAGTGATTGTGTTGTAAATGTGAACTATATTACTCAATATATCACTCAATTGCGTACAGAACTAAACAGATCTTAAATTAGTAATCAAATTATGCTGAAACGAGTCATATTAACAATTCTATAAAAAAAATAGCAGAAAAAAGTAGAAGAGATTTTTTTTCTATTTTTTCAGCTTCACATTGTATTTTCCAAATAACAGGGCTGGCAAACAGAACGGCACCGGTACCTCTGAAATAATATCGCACCTTTAGAATTATAGTGACCTAATCAAAAAAACCATGATTTTGAGTGTCAGAAATTGACCTAAAACGACGCTCTGTACACAGCAGGGTAGGCAGAGGGAAACAAGGTCAATTTCTGACAAAAACTCAAAATCATGGTTTTTTGATTAGGTCCCTATAATTATAAGGGTGCGATATAATTTACGAGAAATGAGATAAGTGGAAATCAACGTAATTCAATTGAGACCCAACCCACAACTACTGCCTGTCCCACTTTGCCATAGAGCATTTCATCTTCTATATTTATTTAAACCAAGGAAATAGACTTGCTTATTATACAAAGTCACTAAAGAATATTGACGTTCGCTGCGAGTGACGTTGGGAGTTGCTAAACTGGAAATGTTATGCTTACATTCTAACCTTATGTTACACCTGTTTCAGCTTATATAGATGTTAAATAGTTACTACATTGTGACAAAGTTATATTAAAAGCACTAAAATGTAGAAACCGTACTGATTGTGATTTCAAATCCTAAATGTGGGAAAATTTCTTTTTAATATATAAATCGACATCGTCGTGGCGCAGCGGCACTAGAGTGTAACGACGGTTGTGGGTGCGATCGGCAAATTTAATATTTAATACTTTCGTTTCCTCGCTCTTGTAATAAGACAAAGAGCGGCGTTGAATTTCGCTATTTATAACGCAACGTCTCGAGACTTAAGCGGAAGATGGAGAAGTGTTTTAACACTAGGCTAGCTCTCCCTACCCTCAAACTGAATTAATAATATAAATAGTCACTCGCGATGATTAGATAAGATGAGTTGAGCTCCGTCAAGCGACATGAAACGTCTCTAAATTGATAAGAAGAAGAGAACTAGTGACTTATTTACATAAGTTTTCGTTTATCTCCTATGGTTGCTCTCCTATCTACATAAAAATGTAAAAAACATAAAATTATTAGGAGAAAATTGAAATAATCAAAATATGTTGTGGCTGTGGTGCAACAAAATATGTTGGATTCTCTCTAGAGGAAATTAAAAATTTTATACTTTCATTTCTTCGCTCTGGTAACAAAACAAAGCACGACGATGAGTTCTGCCACCCAACACGCAATGTGTCCAAAATTTTGCTTAAGGTTCGAAATAAGTTCGAAGTAAGTTCGGAAGTATGTTAATGGGAACATAATGTAACACTAGGTACCCAGGTTCGCTGTGCCCACCTTAGTATATATAGGATACAGCGTGAATCAAAAAATAAATAAATAAAGTAACAATTGCGGAATATGATGATTTGAATTAGGTTACGTTTAATTATTTAGGCGCTCTCACCACATTCCCATCTGATGCGATTTTCAGCTTCCGCACTCGTTTATTCATATATTATGCGAGAGAATTCCTAGTGGTGTATAAAACGTGAAGCCAGTAACAATGTTGGATATTACTTTAACTACCTGAGAAGAATACAGTTCTAGTTACATATGAATTTTGCTTTATTCCTAGCAGAGTAGCCAGAGAGAACGAAGAGCCAGATGCTACGGTCTCTACATATGTACCTCACATGTGTTTTCATTCGCCTCGTCATCGTCACTGTCTGGGATGTATAAAGAGGTTGATACTTCTTCATACATCCCTCCAACTTCATGTTGTTTCATGACTCTCCTCCAGTATCATGAATGCTATGTTCTCAAAGGTCTAACGCGGCTTAATACTAATTTATATAACGTTTTCTTTTCTTTGTATTTTTTTTAAGTTCATGCTGAATCCCGCACAGAACATTGTAGGTGCAAAACTTTTCGCAAAATTCCGAATTCCAATGCGTGTTGAGTGATGGAACTCAAAGCAGTGCATGGCCTCGTTACCAGAGCGAGGAAAATTAAAATATTAAATATTTTCGATTACTTCTAGTGGATTGAACCCACAACCAATCACGTTTATAGTCACACGTATTGCCACTGTGCCACGACTGACCGGAATATTTCATTAAGTAGAAAATTCTTTAACAGACCTACAATAATTAAATAAATTATATTTATTTAAATATCTATTAAGTATAAAATATACCTTACATTTTATCCAAAATCGGTTTTCATTGTACAACAATACGACAAGGTAAGTACTTACTTGGGAACTTGGGAATTTTGTTTCATTTAAGTTTTGAACGATTTAAAGGTGTGGTGTGGATTACTTTCATCTCCTAAAGAGTTCTAAAGCACTTCTTTAACAATTTGCCGAAATTTAATGTATATTACATAAAATTTTAATTTATTTTCCGCAAAAATATTGATATATATATATATATATATATATATATATATATATATATATATATATATATATATATATATATATATATATATATATATATATATATATATATATATATATAAACGGGTTATTTATATTATTACGTTAGAAAATATGTAACATTAAATATTAAAAATCCTTGTAAAATAATACAGCATTACATTTGTGATTACCGATTTAGTTCCATTCATTACCTCAATCTGATAAGACATAGCGCGGCGTTGAATTTTATCACTCGATACCCAATGTCTCGAAAATTGAGCGGTTTCTTTTATCTATCTTACATATAGCAAGCGGTATACAGGCGATACTAAAAAATAATGAACATCACACTCGTTTTTTATCGTCTACTCGTACTTATATATTTTTATTTTATTGCTTCACGATGTATCCCTCCCACTCATAGCACGGTAAGCAGACCTAGTGTTAAGACATTCCGTTCCCATTTAAATGCTCTCGTTCGTAACTTTCGGCTAAATATTGGCATTGTGTATTGAGTGGCGAACTCAACACCACGTTTAGCCTCGTTACCAGAGCGCGAAAATGAAAATGTTAAATAATTATTTTCCTAGAGTGGGAATAGAATCCACAACTTTTTTCGTTAACATTTGCACTCTTATGCCGTTACACCACGGCTAACATATACGTACCAGATATATGATATTACATAATAATTAATCGCTATCTTCTTATTAATCGTTCCAAACCAAATTGAAGGTAGTCTTCTGAATTTTTGGAAGGATTAAAACCAACTGCCACTGTAAATTTATTAAGCATAATCTGTTAAATAGAGATAAGCTACCGTTAACGACTAATAGCTTTTCGTTTCTATTTACTAAATTGCTTTGTTGATACTTTCTCTTATATTCGAGTACAATTTTGGGGAAATTACTAAGAAATGGATTTACGTAGAATACTTATCTTGTTTAAAAAAGAATTTTTAAACTTTCTAAAACTGTTAATTAACAAATCCTTACTAAAATTAAATTTTTAATTAGAAAAAAATGTTGGGACCAGTCGTAGCACAGACAGCTTGTGGCTTCGATTACTACGTGAGGACTTTAAATAATTAATATTAATATTACTCAACACGCAATGCCTTCCCTTCCATTATACATTTATACGTACCTATATATCACTCATATAAGCTGTTCCATCCTGGAAACGAATTGATTATCATAACAATATACCCTTTATAATAGACAAACCACCCAATGAAAAGTTTTACAAAGTAAATTTTCATTAAACACAACTTTCACTTAACTACATAGTAGAAGTAGTTCAAATCTAACCATCCATTTTACATTTTAGTTATCTAATTTAAACTCGCGCGAAGCATAAGGCGAAACTGAATATACCTAATTATTCAAATCGGTTAATCCATTTGGGTTCTGAAGTGTGACACCGAGATAAATATGTAGAGCTGTCTCCGGTATGTAGAGTCGTTGTGGTACTGTGCGACGTAATTTACTTAAATACACAATAGTTTAGATTTGTGTGGCATTTCTAAAATTTAAAACAGTTTGACCGTCAATCTGTGTGTCACAGTCTAGAGTATTATGTGTTGTTTAGTTAAATTTACTCGACACGGAATTAGTGGATTTGAATACTCGATATTTCTGAACGGTACAATTTTACAATATATACCTATTATATCTAAATTATGTTTTATGTTGAGATTTGTACACATAAAATCGTCTTAATAAAAAATCCGGTTAAGTGCGAGTCGGACTCAACCACCTAGGATTACGTACCAATTTGAAGATTGGAGGTCAACGGAAAGTACAACTGATGTTATATTGTTGTGTTGTTTTGTTGACAAACTTAAACGCATACGCCATGTACTCATTTTGTATGAAATAAACTACAAACATCATAATATAGTATCTAATTATTTTTTTATATGATATATTATAGATACCTCTAAGTTTTTAATTTATAAATATTTGATATAAATTTCAGCTCGATACCATACGCGATCTCGCATGGAGATGGTCTAGACCGACGGACATACGGGTACCTTTTTTTACCTTTTGAGGCATGGAACCCTAAAATTAAATACATCTTATACAATTTACTTCAATATTGCCAAAGTTGCAATTTCTATAGCAGAAATACCTTTACATCACCTAGCGTAATGGGCTATTCGACTGGTATTACTGTCTTCCGGTCGGTCTGCCGTTCCCAGAAGACCGAACGTTATACGATGTCGTAAGTTTTTCTCGACACCGTTCTAAACTCATTTTAAACTAGTTTCAATATAATTTAGTCCATCGTAGCGCAGTGGGGCTGTCGGTCTAACTGATAGATGTGGGTTCGAATCAGTTATCAGAACGAGGAAATAAAAGTATAAAATTTTTCATTCTCCATGAGGGAAATTTTTCATTCTCAACTCCGCTCAGCCTCGCCATTCAAAGAAATAGACTTGAAATTGCTGAGTTCTTTAAAAAATTTTGTGTTATTTTATTATGGTTAAATGATACTTTTTTTTAATCTCACAATAATTTACGCTTAAATATCATAAAAATTTAGCATCATATAATATTTTAATAGTAAATTATAAATTAATAATAGATATATAATTATATATAACGCTATTAATAATTATGTTAAAATGCACAAAAAATAAATAAAACAATGAACCCCGAACCCATGGTCTACGCCACGCTGGTTTTAATCTTTCCTCTTTTCTGACATCATTATATCACGGAGTACCGATGAGAGAGGGCGGCGTCATCTCAGTCGAGATTTGCTTATTATTCCTCGTTAACTCTGTCAAGTTAAATACTTTCCGTCTCTTTAAATGAATTTCCTTCCACCCTTAAAAATTATAACGATTCTTTTGAAACAATACAACTTCTTTCGTTCCATTAGCGTTTTGACTTTAGATGTTATTTTTATAAATTAATGCTTAATGTAATGTTAAGATATTTTTTTTTCAAACTGTACCCTGCATATAGCCGAGTAGGACCTAATATTAAGACACTGCGTCCCCTACGCACAACTTAATTTTTGGGACATTAGTGGTTAATATCGAATATGAAAGCCCACTTGTTACCAAAATGAAGAAATTACAGTACTTTACTCCCTCAAATAGCAACAAAATTTACGACATTTGGCCCCATTCATCTTGAACTCTTTCTTTTAAGCATATCCATAGGCATATAAAATGATAGTAAAAAATAAAAACTAACATTCTCTTAACACTACGTAAACAATCTGAGATCAAAACAAAACTCACATAAAACGGAGTCCAAATCTAAGAACCAAATGGATTTATAGCATAATAGTTGTATATAGCGTTCATTATTGCCGGGTTATGGCTGACGGGGCTATAAAAATTGTTTATCGGACCAATATCGGTTTATTTGATGAAAAATTACCTTTATTTATTTGTATGAGTTTATTGTATTAGGCGAATTTAGTAGTTAATTTCTTTATTAAAGCAGTTTTAAGGAAGAACTTAATAGGGATGTAGGAAAAAAAACTTGTTCTTGTTCTCAATATAAGATAACATTTCAAAATTTATTTATGCTATCGATTTTTTGTTAAGATTTTAAAAAAATAGAGAAAACATTAGGCTTAATAGAAATAGACTCTGCTATAAAAATTAAAACAATAAAACACGGAAATCAAAAATCGTATTTATTTACATACTGGCAACTAAACGTGGCTTTGCTCACTTAAACTTATTTTTATATTGTAGGCAAACAAAACAAAAAATTGTTTTTTTGTTATATTCTTTTTAAATAAAAATTTTCTATACCCTTATTATACATGTAAGAATATATGTACAAAGCTTTATAATAATCGTTTGAACAGTTTTAGCGTGAAAGCGTAACAAACAAACTTACATTCACTTACTTACTTACTAATTTAGCTTCACCGTTTATCCCTAGCGGGGTAGTCAGAGAGAACGGAGCGCCAAACGCTACAGTCTCTACATACCTCTTTTGCCTCGTCCACTGTCATCAACCTCTTCATAAATGCCCTCCGGGGGATCTTCATGCTTTTTACGTGACCTTCGTCCAGTATCTTTGATACTGTGTTTTCGAAGGTCAACCGAGGTCTCCCCTTTTCCATCATAAATCTTTTTTGCCATTCTTTCCTCGCTTATTCGTTCGACGTGCCCAAACCAGCTGAGCACGTTCTTCTTCATTCTCACCGTGACATCCTCGCTGGTACCTGCCATTCTGTGTACCTCTACATTGCGGATTCGATCAGCTAGGCTGACTCCACATATCCTACAAAGAGATCGCATCTCCACAGCATTCATCTTTCTTTCATTCTTCTTCTGTAATACCCACGTTTCGCTGCCGTATAACAGAGTCGGTACCAAAACTGCATTGTGTACGGCCAAACGCGCAGCTTTGCTGACGTTTCGCCGTCTCATCAATGCAGCTTATGCTCCGTTAACCTTGTTATCGGCAGCAATACGCCTTTCCACATCCATCTTGTATCTTCCATCTCTACTGAACATACTTCCCAAATATAAAACTTCATTCACCTGTTCTAATATCTTATCATTTACACTGATTTTGCATTCCGTCCTTTCTTCATCTCATTTTGTGTTTTGTGTTCCTGCCCCACGACTGGCCTTATGATCGGTAGTATGATGTACTTACAATACTTACATTATTATGTTAGTGAGGAATTTAAACTTAGTAGCTTTTGTACAACTCTTGGTGTTCACTTTTATAAGAACGTATTTCGCTAAATTTTATTATGTTTGCTATAAAAATAATAACAAAAGATTTATATATAACAAAATATAAACAAAAATATTTGTTTGCAAGAGATGAGAATTTAATATCGTAGAAAGTAAACAGGTTACTCAACCAATAAAATTACACTAATAATATATATATACGTTTAAAATCTAAGACCTTACAAAAAACATATGATGTACATATATATATATATATATATATATATATATATATATATATATATATATATATATATATATATATATATATATATATATATATATATATATATATATATACAGATTAAGTAACAATGAAGGGATAGATGCATCACAAGCCGCATGCACAGGCCTTTCGTGCCTCTCTACCGTTTGTTGCGCGCTCTCGCTTGCACACTCGGCTCACGCGGAACGTGACAATCAGTCATGCTTGTGTCTCTCAAGTGTACTTTTTATTAGTTTGAACCTAGTGCCGTTGCGATTACAATCAGGGAGGCGCCACGATATATAATACGTAGATGCCCTCTACATATTATAGATCACAAAAATCTTGAAGTACCTACTGAATTAAATTCTTCTTTTGAAGTCGGGTCAGCAGTATATTTATGCTCATATAGCCTAAGAATAAACGTGGTATTGCGCGAAACCTTTTAATATTTGACAAGTGTGTAAACATACCTATCTCGTAGAAGCGATATTATTAAATATTAATACGAATACGAAGAAAGGAGCTAAAGACGCTGAAATGTTGAAAAGGGAAATCGTTTTATTTTTATAAAAAAGGGGTCTATGTTTTTTTTAATGTTGTTTTATACTATCTTTAACATGCGGCTTCGTCGCTGTGGTCAAATGAAAACAACTAAAAAACGTATAATATGATATATGACACTATATAAGTAGCCCAGGTAAGCTTTAGCACAAATACAATGATCTATATCAACATCAGAGTGACGAAATGAAAATATAAATTTCAATAAATATTTCACTTCCTCGAGTGGGGATCGAACTCATAACCAGTCGTGTTTACAGTCACACTTAGTACCTCTGCACCACGACTGGCATTATTATAAAAAAATAAAATAAAATAATATTATTTATTCTTGACTGTATGTATCCACAATGTTATATTATTTATCAAATATTCTTATACTTATAAAGCAATTGAAAGCATGAAGTCGAACTACGATCGCTACACCCACCTTCGTTCAACGTGAAATTAATAAGCGCGTTCCTTTGAGGAACGACTATAACTGTAATATTGAATACTTCTACTACACGTATGTAAAGTAAATATATTATATTACTTTTTTTTAGCTTCCCACTGTATCTCGCTGAGGCAGAGGTAACCTGGGAACCTAGTGCTAAGACACTCCGTTCTCATTAAAACACTTCCATACCCCTATTTCCGACGACTTCAGTATGCAATGCGTGTTTTAATATATTTAATTTAAATAATTCCTTATCAAGATACGAAATATGTAAATAAAATAATAGCAAATAATAATATATATTGGAGAGTACGTTGTTATGCTTGCTAGCAGCGATCCCTGTCTGCCATTCTGGGGGTTGCAACGATCCATATACCACGTGTACCTTACAAAAGCGCACTAATTGAGCGTACCCTCTACGGAGGCAATATGGTGTACGGTGGTGTATGTTGTACTTGTGGACAGAAAAAAATGTATTTATATAACGGCCTAAGATCCCATTGCTTAAATTTGGATCTGTTTTCCAATTAAACTTATATTTAAGAATTATACATGATAGTAGAACAGATTACACTAGAGTTGCCTAAAAGAATCGTGCCGTAATCACCTTTAACGATTTTTTTTCTATGTGAATCCCACATCGTTTGAAAGAAAATCATATAAGGAATTGGAAAAACAATGGTTGCCAGCTTTCAGTCTGCCGCAAGCCCAGGGTTGTCTGGTTTAAACAGGTCACTTAATTGCAATAATTGCACTAATGAGTGTTTTTAATGAATTATATATCAAATTAAAGCTTATTTTTTTATCTCAACATTATTACACAAGGTTGAAAAAATAACAGCCGCAAGCAGAGTTTGCAATCATTTGAAATACTTTATACCGGTTCCGTTTGACTATGAGAATAGACGAGTTTAATTTGAATATTATTGTTGTTTTTGTCTATATATGCATGTATATACATATATCGACAAAAATGTTCATTAATTTCACGTTAAAGTTGCAGGCAACGGGTATTTACATTATTAATTTTCAAAAGACACCCTATATATGCTTTTTACATTGAAATATCCAGGAAAATGCACGAAGATAGTTCATATATTTAGTATAAGCATTCAAAAACACATTTCCAAACGAACACCGAGAAGTAATTGAAACATCTTTTATATTACAAATACAAACTCTCGTCCAAACGAAAGCTTATTTTCTTTTATACAAAATTACTCCACATTTAACGAAATAACAAACCCTTTCAACAGAGCAAAAAACGAATAACAAAAAATTTCCACGCTCTCCTTAAAAGCTTCTAAAATATATCAAATTAATTACCGTTTTAAATGTTGGCACTCTCCGCTGCTCCGCTGGCAGTATCTTAGAGATGGTGGGATGTTCGCGGGCCGTTACACCACAAAAAGGCTATTACAGTCCAGACAGATCGCTATCACTTAAACACGTGCCAAATTCTACTGACTTTTTAGTTTCATTTCCTAAGACCAGAACGGACTCGTCTTTGTGAGTCCTATTTAAAAATGATTAATGACGATAATTAAAATTTTTAAATATAAGAAAGAAAATAAAGAAATAATTAAAGAAAAAGCTGGACTAATTGAGAAGACATCAAAATCGTCATTGTTATTCATTATTTCGAAATTTATATTTGGGTTGACTCTTCACCACCTAGACGGAGAAAATAATCCAAATTAATGACGTGATAAGATGGTATAGTGGCGTATATGTACCGTACCTTAAGGTTATTATAGGTTCAAACACCATATGTATTTAAAAGATTTTTGCAGTTACAAGAGAGAATGTCTCAGTAAGCATGAGAAGTTTTCTCAGGTGGTTATGGCACATCAAGAGATTGAGTATGTATTTCATCTGGAGGAGGAGGAGATGAAATATTTACTTAAATTTGTATTTCTATTTTCTTCGTTCTGGTGTCGAGGCAAAGCGCGGCGTTGAGTTCTCCAGAATTCGGCAGAAAGTGGGGAACGGAGTATCTTAACACTGGGTTCCCTCTGTCTACCCTGCTGTGTGCGGGATACAGCGTGAAGCTGATTAAGATTATGAGTGATGGAAGAATGCCAAAAATGTTTGATAAAGTTAGAGAAAGTGGTAAGTGAGACAGAGAAAGATCATAACCACCAGGACAAGAGCATAAAGATATTAGGCGACGATATGTGATACTGGAAAGATACAGCAAATCATTAGGGCTCCATGGACGCCATATATATTTTCTGTTTAACTTCGCGATTTGTCCCGGATATAGCACGAAAGGCAAGGGAACGTTGGAAACTTGTACCTGTGTTCTTGTACCGTTTCCGTTTCCTATCACTTGCCGCTAAATTCTGAAGCCATTGCTAGCATTGAAGCGATTGTTAAACTTCACGATGTATCAGCCTATGCTTTACCTCGTTACCAAAGCGAAGAAATTATTAATATTTATTAATTATTTCATTTTCTCGAGTGGGAACTCAACCTGTCGCGTTTACTGTCACACGACTGGCCTAATAATCAAAGAAAGAAAATAAATGTGTTATAATTATATATATGTATATATAATTATAACATATTTTTCACCGCTATATTTTAGTTGTATTCATTAATAGGATTCACTCCAATTAGCTATTTATTCGACGAAGTTAACTTTTAAGTCGATCATTGATTGTAGATATGATAGAAATTAAATATATTTTTATTTAACAGTTGATTTCTTTTATATACTTAGATATATATATTATAATAAATTTGTTATTAAGATTTTGTTTTGAGGACGTCATGGCTCAGTGACAAAGCGAGCGACAGTAAAAGTGACAGGTCATGGGAACGATTCCTACTCGAGGAAATGAAATAATTAATATTTTCATTTCTTCACAGAACGTAACGAACAAAACTTTAACGGTAACGGGGCAAAACATAAACGAATACAGCGTGAATATATGAAAAAAAAAAATATAAGACCTACTGTAAGTTGTAGTGTGTTTTTAGTTCGGTGCTTACTCGAAAAATGTGTTATAAAATATAAAAAAATCATTTTTTTTTTTTCAGAATTGAGTTCCAGCTAATACACAGACACAGAGAAGACATCAAAATCGTCATTGTTATTCATTATTTCGAAATTTATATTTGGGTTGACTCTTCACCACTTAGACGGAGAAATTAATCCAAATTAATCACGTGATAAGATGGTATAGTGGCGTATATGTACCGTACTTTAAGGTTATTATAGGTTCAAATACCATATGTATTTAGAAGATTTTTGCAGTTACAAGGGAGAATGTCTCAGTAAGCATGAGAAGTTTGCTCAGGTGGTTATGGCACATCAAGAGATTGAGTATGTATTTCATTTGGAGGAGGAGGAGATGAAATATTTACTTAAATTTGTATTTCTATTTTCTTCGTTCTGGTGTCGAGGCAAAGCGCGGCGTTGAGTTCTCCAGAATTCGGCAGAAAATGGGGAACGGAGTGTCTTAACACTGGGTTCCCTCTGTCTACCCTACTGTGTGCGGGATACAGCGTGAATATATGGAAAAAAAATTATAAGACCTAGATGTAAGTTGTAGTGTGTTTTTAGTTCGGTGCTTACTCGAAAAATGTGTTATAAAATATAAAAATATCAATTTTTTTTTTTCAGAATTGAGTTCCAGCTAATACACAACGTGTCTAAAATAGACATTAGACCCCAAAATAAAACGACTAAAAATATAGGACTAACGTTAGAATAAATATACGTCAGTTTAACCCTTATAGAGAGCTTTCAACGTCGCTGTCAAAACCATGAACTTACTATTACTTCTTATAAACGTTACCGAAGCAAAATATGTACTTCTAATACTTAAGTTTCTCCTCAGTTTCACAATATTATCTTTTGTTCGTTTCCAACAAGTTAAAAGTTAATATCTTTCCTATACCACAAAGTTGAATAGGTTCTGTCGCTACATTCATACTGATCTGTTGCTTCTAGATACCTGAAACTTTCTCACTATTATTGTTTCCTGATGAAACTTAACCGGAATTCTACTATCAACACAATTTTATGGGGCAGTCGTGGCGCAACGGCACGAAGTGTGACCGTAATACCGACTGGTTGTGGGTTCGATCCCCACTCGAGGAGATGAAATATTTACTTAAATTTATATTCCCATTTCTTTACTCTGGTGCCGAGGCTGAGTGCGGTTCTGCCACTTATCACGCAATGCCTCCATAATTCGGCAGAAAGTGGAGAACGTACTGTCTTAACACTAGGTTCCATCTGCCTACCTTGCTGTGTGCGGGATACTAATTTATTCGATTTTATAGTGATATTGGGGTTCAGTGAGGCAACGTCTAGCTGTAAATTATGATGAAGTTTGTGGATTCGATTCCTACTGGAAGGAAAGAGTTACTTTCATTTCCCTGCTCTGTTAAGGCAAAGTGTGGCGTTGAGCGCTGCCATACAATATTTAATGTCAGAAATTAAAAAAAAGTGAAGAACCTAGTGTCTTGACACTAGACATAATTAATTTTCTCGTACTGGCACCGCAAGCTTCAAGAAACTCGACACTCAAACGAAGTCTCTAAGTTAAAATGAAGTAGTTATAAAAATAATTTTCTAAATGTTAAATATTTTCATTTTACTTTATCTAGTAGACTAAGTTCGTGGGCGCTGCGCTTGTTAACTCCCGACTAAACTGAGTTGTTGATTGTTTCCTGATGTAAACTCCTCCTCCTCCTCCGGCTATTTATTGCGATTCTTAAAGTTGTTATAGCGATTTTAGAGCTAACTGTTCTGAGATATTCTCAAATTAATTTGTTGAAAACGTTTAATATTCTGTTAAAGGTAAATGTTTTAGTTAAATCTGTATTTTGTATATTCATTGATTTCTTATAACTCTCTAAATTTATTTTATTTCTTATGATATTTTTAAATTCGCTTTTCAAAAAATGTATGAAAATTAAAATTTACAGTATTTGAAAGTTTGAAAAAGGTACTCGTTCAAATCCCGCTACAAAATTTATTTTATATTTCTTTCAAAATTGTATGCTACATAATTTCAATAAAAAAACACTACATAAAAAAAAGAGTAATGAACAAGTGAGTAATGGTTATTGGTTTAAAAAGTATTTAAGAATGAAACAAAAAATCTTATTATGACTATGAAAGGACACTTTCTACGCACATAATAAAACAGAGGCCAGTCGTAGCGCAGTGGCACAGAGTGTGACTGAAACTAAAACCGACTGGTTGTGGGTTTGATCCCGACTCGAAATGTAATATTTATTTAAATTTATATTTCCATTTCTTCGCTCTGGTGTCGAGGCACAGCGTGGCGTTGAGTTCTGCCACTCAACACGCAATGCCTCCAGAATTCGGCAGAAAGTGTGGAACGGAGTGTCTTAATACTAGGTTCCCTCTACCTATCCTATCCTTATCAGTTAACTTACCTATATAAAAAATTACCTAAAAATAAAAACATCCAAGTTTACCTGTGAAACAATCACTTCCTTATCACACTAACGCTGATTTAATGTATTATAATGAAGTAAACCGCATATAGAGATAAACATAACAGTAAAGCATAATGGACTGGCAAGATACGGAAGTTTCGCAATTTTAATTTTTAACCTAATTAAAACTGTTATAGCGGTGGAGGCTCCTCTTTCTGCTTGTTACGTGGGCACCGTTTGCATTGGGTGGTGGCGATGTGGTTAAAGGAATGAAAATAATATAGAATTCGATTTTTATAAGACTATATTGTACTATATTTTTTATGTTTTTATTATGACACTCCGTTGTTCACTTTTCGCTGTATTTTTCAAGACAATGCGCTGCGTGAGGCTGATTTAATTGTTAGTTTTCTTTTATTGATTCACACGAGTGGGAAACGAGCCACAACCGTAGATGGCCTGTAAAAATTAAAATAAATATAATTTATTAGAATTTGACGTGATTTTGAACTGCTATGCCGGAAAAGGCATGAGGTTTTTATTTCTTACAATACAATCACACAAACAAAGAAACACACACTTCAATTCTATAAACAGTCAAACACGCAAACATAAATTATTGGTAACGACATTATGTAAACGGCCGATAAAAATTGAGGCCGGTCGTGGCGCAGCGGCACGAAGTGTGACTGTAAAACCGACTGGTTGTGGGTTCGATCCCCACTCGAGGAGATGAAATATTTGCTTAAATTTATATTTCCATTTCTTCGCTCTGGTGTCGAGGCTAAGCGCGGCGTTGAGTTCTGCCACTCAACACGCAATGCCTCCAGTATTCGGCAGAAAGTGGGGAACGGAGTGTCTTAACACTAGGTTCCCTCTGCCTACCCTGCTGTGTGCGGGATACAGCGTGAAGCTGATTTATTTATTTATTTATTTTATAATGTAAACGGGATATTGGATACTAAAAGAATTGGACAATAAACGTAATGGTTGATGAGTTTTTTAAAGGATTAACGTTCTGTGGTGTGCTTTGTGAAGAAAGCAATGGTGATTTACGGATTAGGGTGATAAGGGAATGACTAAACAAGAAATTTTCCTTTTTCTTTTCGTATTTTAAGCACGGAAAGGATTTATGTTTGCCGCTTTTAATGTTTAGAAACTGTTTAATATTACAAATTTAGTTGTTTTGTTTATTTTTTGATTTGTTTCGATACGGTATATTTATTATTATAGTTAGTATATCTTAGTATATATCATATATGAAATATACTAAGATATGCATATAAAAATCAAATTGTCAAGTTGTCATTCAGATATAGGAGAGATCTTTTTATATAAGGTAAGATATAAATACACGTACCTGACAACTTCATTTTTCTATTTCAAGAAATATTATATGTTTTTTTTATTCCCTCGGTTTTCATTAAACGCGAATTTTTATTTTCAGCTTTGAGTGTTTAGTGGTGGTGCTCAACGCCGCACTCTGTATCGACACCAGAGCGTGGAAAAAAAATATTAAATAAAAATATTAAATATTTGATTTCCTGGAATCGAATTTACAATCTGTCAAATTTACAGCCACACGCTTGTGCCCTTGCGTCTTAACAGGAACGGAGTATCTTGACACTAGGTTATCAAGTCCCCTCTGCCTATCCTGCTATGTACGGGATACAGCGTGAAGCCTAAAAATAAATTAATAAGTAATATAATACACTTACCATACACACACGTAATAGAAATATCTCATATTATTCAATATAACAGTTATAGCGACAACAAGTAGTTCCTCAAAGGAACGTGCTTATTAATTTCATGTATAACGAAGGTGGGTGTAGCAATCGTAGTCTGATTTCAAGTTGCTTTCAAATGCTCTCAATAAGTAAAATAAATAATCTAAATAAAAAATCAAAAACGATAAGAATATTTGTTAAATAATATATATAGATACTATATGTCCTTAACTTTTTATGGGAATAAATGAAATAATTATATTAAACGCGGCGCTAATTTCCACCACGCAACGCATCCAGATTGAGATGGAAAGTGGGGATCAAAGTGTCTAAACACTAGGTTCCCTCTGCCTACTCTGCTGTGTACGGAATACTGCGTGAAGCTGATTATTTTAAAGCACTTTTTTTTATTAAATCTATTCGAAATACAAATTTTCGAATTAATAAGATAATAGCACTAAGTTTAATAATAGTTAGTTTTTTAGATAAGCCTTATTCAATAGACGGGCAACACATAATTTTTTTTTCGTATAACCGATAACTCCTGAGGTAAGTTCAAGTAAGCGAACTCTTCCACTTTGTAATATTAGTATAGATTTCTTAGCCCCATGCCGTTGCAAGAGCAAGCAGGCCGGGTCGGCAGAGGCAACCTAGAGTTGAGACACCAATCCCCAGTTCCTCCTATATTAGGAATCGAACCCACAACGTGATCGTCGTCATCGTCAGTCAAACACTATGCCATGGTACAACGTGGTAGTTCTTCAAAACGCACAAGTTTCAATTTCTTTGTGTTTACTCATTAATAGTAAATAACTTTAAGAAGATGAATATGGTATTAAATACTTAACTAAATAATAAACAAGTAGTCTAGACAAGTTACATGATTTAGTGTATACAAAAATATATGTTAAGAAAAAACCTTCAAAAAATTTAATATTTTACGTGGAGATTTGGTGTGTTCTTAGCTAATTTTTTTAAAAATATTCGTAATTAAACTATATATATATATTTATATACAATTTTTAAGGGTGGAAATTCATTTAAAGAGACGGAAAGTATTTAACTTGTCAGAGTTAACGAGGAATAATAAGCAAATCTCGACTGAGATGACGCCACCCTCTCTCATCGGTACTCCGTGATATAAATGATGTCAGAAAAGAGGAAAGATTAAAACCAGCGTGGCGTAGACCATGGGTTCATTGTTTCATTTATTTTTTGTGCATTTTGAAATAGTGTTCTACATTAAAAACTTAGTTAATTATTAATAGCGTTGTATATTATTTTATATCTATTTTTAAATCTATAATTATCCATAATTAAAATACTAAATATTTAAATGTAATATATTTTGAAAGCCAAATTCAATGTCCAATGAAACCCAAAAAAATTAGTAGCGACAAGCTTTTTCCCGTATAGCGATGTAGGCTGAAGGGAGTTAGTGTCGATTTCTCATTTTTCATTGCAACAAGACCGTTGTGGCGCCGGGGCACAAACATAAGACAATAAGCGCGACGGCTGTACGTTCAATTCCCTCACGGAGAATGAAAAAATAAATATTTTTATTTACTCGCTCTGGTAACGAACGAAGCGTGGAAACAAGCGTGGAAACGTAAACATTTTAAATCATGAGTCCGAGTGGGTATAGAACCCACAACTATCAGTTTGACTGACCGTCCCACTGCTCCACGACGGCCTAAAATATATTGAAACTAGTTTAAAATGAGTTTAGAACGGTGTCGAGAAAAACTTACGACATCGTATAACGTTCGGTCTTCTGGGAACGGCAGACCGACCGGAAGACAGTAATACCAGTCGAATAGCCCATTCCGCTAGGTGATGTAAAAGTGTTTCTGCTTCAATTCAACATTGCAACTTTACAGTAAGGGCTAACTTAAAATGTATTTATTTTTTTTATTAATATGATTTTGGCGTGTATACAAATCTCAACATAATTTAAGAGTATATAATTTTGTTTTGCACCACGTTGTAACTTACTCAACAGGCTAAGCAGAGGGAACTTAAGACACTCCGTTTCCCACTTTCCGCTTAATTCTTAATTCAAGCTGAGTGGCGGAACTCAACAACACGCTTGGCCTCGAAACCTCGAAATTAAATATTTTATCACCTCATGTGGGAATCGAACCCATTACCTGTCACGTTTACAGTCACACTTCGTGCTCCTGCGCCGCGGCTATATTAATGTTTTAATTTTTTTACATTTTGAAATATCGAGCATTCAAATACATTACCTCGACGTGTAAATTTAATTAAACAACACATAATACTCTAGACTGTGACAGACAGATTGACGGTCAAACTGTTTTAAATTTTAGAAATGCCATACAAATCTAAACTATTGCATATTTAAGTAAATTACGTCGCACAGTACCACAACGACTCTACATACCGGAGACAGCTCTACATATTTATCTCGGTGTCACACTTCAGAACCCAAATGGATTAACCGATTTGAATAATTAGGTATATTCAGTTTCGCCTTACGCTTCGCGCGAGTTTATATTAGATAACTAAAATGTAAAATGGATGGTTAGATTTGAACTAGTTCTACTATGTAGTTAAGTGAAAGTTGTGTTTAATGAAAATTTACTTTGTAAAACTTTTCATTGGGTGGTTTGTCTATTATAAAGTAGTGGTAACATTATAATAGTTTTAAGTTCATTTCCAGGATGTGAAGACCTTAAATAAGTGATCTAAATGTATAACAAGGTAAAAATATCATGTATTGCGTGTTGAACGGCGGAGCTCAACCTCGCGCTTTCTCTTGTTAACAGAACGACAAAATGACAATATTAAATAGTTAATATCCTTGCATGGAACTTGAACCCACAACCTGTTGCGTAAATCTGAAAATTTAACACTAGCAATTTATAATGTTAGGTACCTATTAAAAATTGCTAATTATTTTTAATTAACAAAAGTATTCTATTTAAATCTATTTCTTTGTAATTTCCCCAAAATTGTACTCGAATATAAGAGAAAGTATCAACAAAGCAATTTAGTAAATAGAAACGAAAAGCTATTAGTCGTTAACGGTAGCTTATCTCTATTTAACAGAAATGCTTAATAAATTTACAGTGGCAGTTGGTTTTAATCCTTCCAAAAATTCAGAAGACTACCTTCAATTTGGTTTGGGAATGAGTAACAAGCTGATAGCGTGTAAATATTTGTATATATTTTAAAATAGTATATATCTAATATGTTTAAAAGATTAGTCCTTCATGGCGTAGGGGCAAAAACGTGTGAATGTAAACAAGACAGGTTGCGGATTCGACTCCCACTCTAGGAAAATAATTAAAATAGAAATAATATTTTCATTTGCTTGCCAAAGTGTGCTGTTGAGTTCAGTATTTCAACACGCAATGTCTTCCGAATTCAGCGAAAAGGTGTGAACGGAAGTATCTTAACGGGAATAACGTATCTTAGCACGAGGAGCCAGATACAGAGTAAAAATAAATAAAAGATAGTTTTTGAATTAAAAAAAAAATAATAATAAAAACATAATTAATAATAAAAATTAAATAAAAAAACTAATATAATGGATATTAAATTTGTAAAAATCTCCCTACGTAAAAATTTCGACTTATCGATAATTACTAAGAATTATCGTCTGGCAAGAGAAAATGCTATTTATTAAATATTTTTTTTATATTTTTAAAGTATTATTCCACACATAGGTAAGAAAAATACTTATATAAAAAAATTCTTCCTTTTTAATACGTTTTCTAAATAAGTATTTTTCTTCCTTAACAATTAATACTTTTTTTTAGACGATGTATTAATATTAATTTTTATTTTAAAACTCTGTAGGAGATGAAAGCAATCTACACCACACCTTTAAATCGTTCAAAACTTAAATGAAACAAAATTCCCAACTTCCCAAGTAAGTACTTACCTTGTCGTATTGTTGTACAACGAAAACCGATTTAGGATATAATGTTAGGTATATGTTACACTTAAAGATACTTATATTAAAAGTTAAAAAAATATTTTTTTTGTAGATATATTACTTAATTTTCAACTTAACGAAGTATTTAGGACAGTCAGTCAGACAATCTACGAGGGGCTTAAGCGTGCGTTGTGGGTTGGAACCCTACTCGAGGAAATGAAATATTTAACTTCCTCGCTCTGGTAACGAGGCAAAGCGCCGGTTTGAGTTCCACCACTCAACACACAACGTCTCCAGAATTCGGCGGACAATGAGGAACGAGGATGTCTTAGTGGAAATGGATCATCATAATATTAGATTCCCAGGTTCCCTTCCGGTTATATGCGGTATACAGCGTGAGGCTTTAAAAAAAACAGTAAATGCTTTTAAGCCCCAGTTGGCTTTGAGAACATATCATTCATGAAACTAGAAGATGGTCACGTAAAACACATGGAAAGATGTATGAAGAGACAGTAGCGTTAGGCGCCCCGTTCTCTCTGGCTACACTGTTAGTAATAAAACAACATTAATACTGCTTTTTTCTCAGCTAGTTGTAGCAATATCCATCTGACATTGTTACTGGCTTCACGTTTTATACATCACTACGAATTCCCCGCAAAATATATGAATATAAACGAGTGCGGAAGCGGGAAATCGGATCAGATGGGAATGTGGTGAGAGCGCCTAAATAATTAAACGTAACCTAATTCAAACCATCATATTCCGCAACTGTTACTTTACTATTATACATATTTCATCCAGTTTTCGAGATGTTGCGTGTAGCGCGGAAATAAACACCACATATTGTTCAGAGTATGGAATTGAACAAAAATACGAAGATTACCTATAAAGTAATAAATAATAATCTATACTAATATAATATAGCGGAAGAGTTTGTTTGTTTACTTTAACGCTAAGATCTCTTGATCTAATGGTCCGATTTACTTTTTTTCAGGAGTGCTATAGGCTATATAATGAACGCAATATATTGCTTTAAGTGCGTGTTCTGCAAAATTAATCAAATCTGCGAGAAATTATATATATTTCTCATATATAAATCACAATAAGACATTTTATGGAAAATGTCCTATTGTGATTTTAATGTTATTGTTTATTGTTGTATTGTGTTTTATTTGACATGTATATTGAACGAAAGTGATACCATCATCAAGGTAATTTGAACGTATAGCTTTCGAATAAATGTAAAATTAAAATAATTCAACGCTCTGTTTACGGCCGCTTTATTCGACTCGCGCAGGGACCGCCCTTGCCGCCGATGACATTTTCTCAAGCAGCAACGGAGTGCTTGCGTTGTCGATTGAATGTATACAATATATAATCAATTCATTGGCAAATACAGCAAAAGGCGGTATGCGGGCGCAAATGCGAGTGGGTCGCAAGTCTACATATTTCATTTGCTATTAACAAATTGTTACTTATATAAGTACATAAACTAAGTATATTAATTTAGAAATAATATAAGTTCTAAAGCTGATTAATTTGAGAACAATCATAATTAGCTTAGTAAGATTCATCTGAACAGGTTCATTCAAAGGGGAATCAACCTAGTGTAAATAAGTCAGTTTATCTTCTACTCCTTATCAATTTAGGGAACTTCCGTATCGGTTGACTAAATTCAACTCGTCGTTTTATATTTTTTCTTAATAATTGAGCTTGATACTGTATGCCGCATACAGCAGGGTAGGTAGACGTAGTCTAGTGTTAAAACTCTCCACTTTCCGCCGAAATTTCAAGACATTGCGTGTAGAGTGGCTACTCAACGCCTCTCTTTGCCTTGTTATCAGAGCGAGGAAACGAAAATATTAAATATTTCATTTCCGTATCGCACCCACAACCATCGCCTTAACACACTTGTGCCACTACGCCACGACGATCTCGATATATATAAAAATATATTTAATAAAATCCTAAATGTGGAAAAATTCCACATTTAGAATTTGAAATCACAATCATTACGGTTTTTACATTCTCATACTTTTAACATAACTATACTGTCACAATGTATTAACAATACTTATCGTCCGTCAACAAATTGGACGGTTTCCAAATAGGCGCGGGTTCAAATCCCCTTACGTTCAAATTTATATACGATTTCTTAATAAGTATTTTTCTTTCCTAAGAGTGGAATAACACTTTAATCCACCACACAGGGTAGGCAGAGGGAACCTTGTGTTAAGACACTCCGTTCCCCACTTTCTCCCGAATTCTGGAGGCATTGCGTGTTGAGTGGCAGAACTCAACGCCGCGCTTAACCTCGACGCCAGAGCGACGAAATGGAAATATAAATTTAAGTAAATATTTAATCTCCTCGAGTGGGGATCGAACCCACAACCAGTTGGTTTTTCAATAGGTTAGGCCACAGGAATAACACTTAAAATGTAAAAAAAAAATAGTAACAATTTAACATCTACATACATTGAAACAGATGTAACATAAGGTTAGAATGTTAGCATGACATTTCCAGTTTAGCAACTCCCAACGTCACTCGCAGCGAATGTCAATACTCTTTAGTGACTTTGTATAATAAGGAAGTCTCTTTCCTTGAGGAGTTGATGTTTTAGTGTAATCTTACTTTGTTTGGTTTTAATAAAATAATAGAAGAAATGCTCAGGAGAGACTTTCGTGGGGCAGTGGGATAGAGGGAAACGCGGTGGTTACAGGTACGATCCCAATTAAATTATGTTAATGTAGTGTCTTGACTGAAGCTGTATGCTGATTTTTTTTCTTCAATTTTACGCTGTATCCCGCATATAGCAGATTTGCCAGAGGGAACCTACTGTTAAACCACTCTTTTTTCCCACTTTTCACTGAACTTTAGAAGTGTTGCGTGTTAACTTCGTGCTTTGCCATGTTACCAGAGTGAAGTAATAAAAATATTAATAAATAATAATTCATTCCTCCGAGTTAGAATCGATTCAACAATTTTCGCGTTAGCAGTCACACGCTTGTGTTACTGTCGCACGACGACCTCAATTTGATAACTAAATTAAAATTTATATAGCAAAATTATAATTGAGTGATATACATACAAAATGTACATATTTCACATTTACAACACAACCACTAACAGTTGAGTTAAAAAAAAAACATAAAAAAAACCATTCCAACAATAAAACCAAAAGATATGGGAAAAATATATTGAGTCTATATCGAAAAAATCCAACATAACCGACCGTACTCCAATAACGATTTCCGTTTAACTTCTATTTGGAAATGGAACATGTTTCATATATAACGAAATAACGAGTAACGGAAAACATATAAAAAAGAAACTATGATTTATTGTATGAAAGTTCTAAATCAAAATCGTTAAAACGTACACCGCGGGCATAAAGACCTCAGGTGTGTGTCTGAAACTAATGTGACATTGCTGCGAATAAAATGTACTATGTTCTGATGAAAGAACGTCGTAAGTGACAATAAATACACACAAAAAACAACGCTATCTTTATAACATAGAATTCAAATTTGATTTTTCTTAGGCATCTCTGGTTTCCTTTTTAGAGATTAGAGGCGTTCTTTTGAACATTTTGAATACAGCAGAAAATGAACATCTACGCGAAATGAATTTTCAAAATATATAGAGTTACTTAAAAGAAATTCGTGCTAATATATGAGATTAATATGGTTGCGTCATTTAAATAAAAAATAGTTTTTTTTTGTTATAAAAAAAACAAGGTCTTGTTAGCCTTTAAGGTTTACTTTAATACGTGTATAGCTTAGAATTGATTTTTGATGGAAAGGTAGTGTCTTAACACTGCACTGTGGGATTTTTTTTGTTTTTTCGACTGCTAAGGAAGGGTTGTGTTTTTCGCGTATATCTTGTATGTATGTATGTATGTATGTATGTATGTATGTATGTATGTATGTATGTATGTATGTATGTATGTAATATTCTTAGTAAAATAAAAATTGTTTTGAATACCAAAATATGAGTACTAAATTCAAGAGCTGAATACGAGGATTTCAAAAAGGTATGTCATGATTATCATTACCATAATAAATCCTAACAAAAAAGTGAAAAATTAACAAATATTTGTAAAATTTGTGAAAATAAAAACCCCGACTACGTAAAACTAATAAGAAAATGAACAAACCCAATAGTTAATTAGGATCAACAGTCGGGACCTATAAGTAAATCTTCAATCAATAAAATCTTTACCAGGAACTCTGCGTAATTTAAAGAGGTCCCGACTGTTAATCTTGTTATTTTCTTATTACTTTTATTTATAATTTATATTTTTTTTCATCTTCTTAAAACGATAAATGTTGTGAAGTTCACTTAGGAAGACTCATGTCAGTAGTGAGCGTGGTCAGACGTTGTTTTAGCCTTACCCAGCGTAACAATTTCGATAAAAATCATAACGCTAGGCAACAATTAGAAAAGTAGTTTTCTAGTCCTATTTTACATTAATACGACGATGGTAAATTTATTTACCACTCAACACGCCATGCATCCAGAAATTGGCAGAAAGTGGGGAACGGGAGCGGAGCGTCTTAATATTAGGTTCCCAGGTTTCATTTGCCTACTCTGCTATATGCGTATCTCGCCCGAAACTGTATCAGCGTGAAGCTGAAGTAAAAAATCTATATTTTTTTATTTCAACACGTAATGACTCCAGAACTCGGCAGAAAGTAGAGAACGGGAGCGAAGTGTCTTAATACTAGGTTCCCCGATTTCCTCTGCCTACCCTGCTATATGCGTATCTTGCACCAACCTGTATCAGCGTGAAGCTGAAATAAAAAAAATATTAATATTTTAATTTCTTTGCTCTGATATCAAGAAAAAAGCACGCGAGCACTCAACACGCAACGCCTCGAATATTCAGTGGGGCACAGTTCATCTGGATACAGCGTGGAGCTGAAAAAAAAACACATATTTTACTCCTTTTTTGAACTCAAAGAAGTAACATTCATTTCTTCGTTTCAAGGAAACACTGCCGCAATTCCCCAAGAGTCGTGTCAGCTAACGAACTGTCAACGTCGCTGCCAAAATAAACCGTAATTAGATTACGTCTCATATTATCCCGAGCGTGTCACAATAGGTTAGCTTCTAGACGCCTTTTATATAAACAATAAGTATTTATTAATGCCAGTCGTGGCGCAGGGGCACAGAGTGTGACGGTAAAGTCGACTGGTTGTGGATTCGATCTTCACTCGAAGAGATAAAATATTATATCAATTACTTACATTTATATTTTAATTTCTTTTCTCTAGTGTCGAGGCAAAGCGTGACGTTGAGTTCCGCCACTCAACACGCAATGCCTCCAGAACCCACCGGAAAGTGGGGAACGATGTGTCTTAACACTAGGTTCCCTCTGCATTTTCTGCTGTATGTAGGATACAGCGTAAAGCTGATTTATTTGATTTATTTTAATAGATATATAAGATATCAATGTCAGTCAGAAGATATTAATGTCAGTCTTTCACTGATATATCATATAAGAAATTTTGGGTAGAGACGTGTTGAATTTGTTGTAAATTGCCGTGATTTTAGAAATTTTTTTTTTACTTTATGCAAAACCTTTTTCAAAATATATTTAGCTAGAGACTACCCTCAACTTTGTTCTCATGAGCTATAAAACATTTTTCTCGTGTTTACGTTTTCATAGGGCTTCCTTCGTTGTCTTCGTACCCGTACACTCCCCAAGGCACATAGATCTGTCAGTAACAGAAGACTTATAAAACTAGATAAATAAATAATTCTTCACAAATAAATAAGAAAAGCCAAATTGAATTTCATCTGATTTTGATTTTATTCCGACATTTTTTAAGTATACAAAATTATATAAATAGTATATAAAATTTAAAGTATAAAAAAATACGATTTATACACTTAGTAACAGTAGCTGTAAAAAATATTTGTAGGAATACCTATATATATATTTTCGCAACGCACATTACAAAAATACAATACAAACACTAAAAGGAAATATCAAAACCGATTACAAATTCCAACCTCACTCCTAATAACAGCGCACACAGTCTGATCTTAGAAATTATATTATAGAAACTCTTCGTAGAATTCTTGATGTAATACTGTATAACGCTATTAGATCTATAATAAGGACTTTACTACACAATTCTTATTCTAAATTGAATCTAATACCTTTAAAATAGCGTTGATATTTCAACATTACGATAGAAACTTGTAGTTTTCATAGAAAGTAGGAATTGTAAGCATGTATCGTATAAACTTGGCTTTACCGTCATGTTGGGTGCAATTGCAACAATATCAGTGTCGTTCCCGCGAAGTGACGTCACATTTTAGTATTGGTTGTAGAATCTGATTTTTATGATGCATTCTACGCTGTTTTACCACTGGATGCATTTTTATTTCGAGTTTTCATGGGAACAGGAGTGCATGGCTATATAAGTAAACTTAGGAATAATAAATAATAAATGTCTTTAACTATTTTAATTTACTTTTCTTAAGTTTTATTGTATTTTTATTATAAATATGTGAATTTGTGTACAAGACACATACACTACTTGTAGTGTACACGTACACTTTTTGCATAATATAAGGATCATACATTTTGAATGAGCGGAAACTAACGCTGCGGTATTGCGTACTACATTGAAAAATTAAACATAATCGAAATAACGATAAATATTTGGATGAACAAATGGAGGTTGTAAGGCAAAGGCGCTGCGTCGAATTCCGCTACTTACACTCAATGTCTCGATAATTTGATAAGTCCGGAACGAATTAATTTAACACTAAATTCAATTAAAAAATTTACAATATAAATGAGAATAATAGGAATTGAATCTGAAGCCAAACAGTCAAACATTCTTCGCTTTTAGTTGAAAACAGTACTTTTGCAATACTTGTTACTGACAGTAGATATCGACGAGTTATACTAGAAGTATTTCGAAAAGTTTCGAAGTCATAGAAACTTTTAACCTAATCGATACTCTTGAAGAAATATTTTCGCAATTTTCTTATTAATAATTTCATATACCGTAATAAATTGTTTCTTTATAGGTTTTCAGTTTTATGATGTTTTGATCCAAGAGTTCTACGGAAAGAACGGAACGGAAGTGTCTGAATGGGAACGTCTCTTCTTCACATCATGCTCCAAGGTTCCCTCTGCCTACACATTGTTCACATTGCAGAATGTGCGGGATATAGCGTGAAGCTGACAAAAAGATTATTGAGTTCTTTGGCCATTCAGAAAAGACACAGAAGAGAAAGATTGTAATATCGGTCGTTGTTACATGGCATTATTTTTCATCAAATTCCTCCATTGTCCAAGAGCTCGTCTACTTTATTAATATTGATTTATTCACCCTACTGTTTGTGTTATTCTTTCTGATAAGATTTTTATTAGTAGATATTACTTCAGAAATTGACGATTTCTAGTTGAATTTGCTTTTAGTTGTTTTGTAGTAAAAAATATTTTTTATGTAATGACAACTTTTGCAATATATATATTTTTTAATTTATTGTAAGAAGTAGTAGGTCCTGGGAGGCCAGTCGTGGCCCAGCGGCACGAAGTGTGATTGTAAAACCGACTGGTTGTGGGTTCGATCCGCACTCGAGGAGATGAAATATTTACTTAAATTTATATTTCCATGTCTTCGCTCTGGTGTCGAGGCTAAGCGCGGCGTTAAGTTCCACTTGCCGTTGCCACTCAACACGCAATGCCTCCAGAATTCGCCGGAAAGTGGGGATCGGAGTGTCTTACCTCTAGGTTCCCTCTGCCTACCCTATTATGTGCTGCTGTGTGCTGTGTGGTAGTGGGTTCAAATTTAGCTTAACCAACATTGCACAACTCTTGAAATTAGAGAAAAAAAAATATTTTTAGAGCTATTCGAAATTATATATTTAAAGTTATTCAAATTTAAAGTTATTTGTTACACGAAGAATATTTCACAATATAAGGATAGTCCTCTATGATTAAAGAACTGGCTAACGAGGTAATTTGTGCTAACGCGAACTTAGAACTACGGAATAATGTATGAGGCTCGAAATTATAGTAATTACTGCCTTTGTTGGGGAAGTTAGATTATCTTAAATATAACCCACCTTCTTGCACTCGGTGGTTGTAAGTTCAAGACCAATATGAATAAAATATGTTAACGTTTTTTTAGCTTTACGACTTAAGACATTTATTGTTTTTCTTTTTTTGTTTTTTTTTTAGCTTTAAACTGAATCCTGCGTTTATGATGGGCAGAGGGAACCTGGTAACCTAGTGTAGCACACTCCGTTCCCATTAAGACATATGAATTTCCCCTCTGCCACTTTGGTAAAAAGATAAAGCACGGCGCAAAGTATTGCCATTCAACACGGAATGTCTTGAAAATTGAGCGGAAACTGGGAGACAGAGTGTCTCAACACTAGATTTTCTCTTGTTTATATATGTAAATTACTCCATGTAGGACAGCGATAAACCCAAAAAAAGGTGACTATGAAAGCGTGAATGTGGATGAGTATAATACACAAGACTCGCAGTATAATATTCAACATCTTAATATTAAAACTAAACTAAACCTGAATCTGCATAAAAATAACATATACCTACTTTTAAAGGCAAAATGCGCTAAGGCTTTGCATTTTGAACAACGTATCTCTGGAAACCCACTTTTGTTGAGTTATTTTTTTTTTGAGAATTCTCAATTCCAATCCAAACTCTTTTTCGATGCAAATACATCATTAGGCTTTCAACGATAACAATTTGCGGCGCCGACGAATTTTAATACATGGATATTTACGTTCAATAAGGGACCCAAGTTTTATTCTAAATCGACGAATTTTGTTGTGTTTACCTAGTTCTGGCTGGTGATATTTTTACGTTGTATTTCGCATAAAGAAATCTAGTGTTAAGACACTTTGTTCCCATTAAGACACTTCCAGTCCCCACTTTTTGCCAAATTCTGGAAACATTGCATGTTGAATGGCGTAACTAAACGCCCTGTTATGCTTCTGGTGACATTTGGCGTTGTATTTTAGTTCACGTTTGCACAAAATTCGGAATTAACACTCAGTATGTCTCAAAATCTGGAGCGTAAAACGACTTGTCTATAAAATTCTATCACCTTCCTTCAAAATCCTTCAAAATAATGATCTTTCTACAAAAATACATAAATATTATAAAATTTAAGACTCAATTTTACCTTTCATTCAATTATTTATTAATAACATTTGTATTTACTGTTTATGAATTTTCATTATTATATAATTTTTACTTTAGAGTAAGAAAGAACTGGTTACTACTACCGGTAGTGGTTGATACAGACACCACAACCATTAGACGCATCTAAGTAAATGTGTGTACTATTTGAAATTAATTTTCTTCTAAGAATATAAAATAGAGTATAAAAGTTATATGAGTTATATTCTCATGTGATTCTTTCTCACTTAAAAATCTGATGTTTTAATAAAAAAATATTATAATATAATTGAACATACATTTTTAGGGTTCCGTAAATCTTAAGGAAAAAATGAACCCTTTTAAGATCACTTTTATTGTCCGTTCGTCTGTCTGTCTGAGATACCGAGTTGATATTCATACTATTTACTCGAAGTCGAGTTGAGTCTACGGCCCTTTGATTAAATAGCACGGTAGGCAGTGTCAAGACTCTCTGATCTCCATTTTTTGTTCCAATTGGAGATATTTTGTGTTGATTGTCGGAACTCGACGTCGTGCTTTATTTTATTACAGCAGGCAATTGAAAATAATTCAGTCCCCCGAATGAAATCACGCTTATAGCCACACGCTGTCCCACTCCGTCACAACAGCCTTAACTTTACTAGAAAGACATTTTTTTGTTATTAACTTAAATCCTAAATAAACTATGTAAAACTCTTAAGAATATTATATAATTGTTGGTCCAAAAAAAAAAGACAAAAAGCTTCAATTATCACAAAGGAAAAACCCGAGTCTCCTTTTAGATAAAAAAAATAAAAAATAATAATAATTCAATTAAAAAAAAACATAATTAAATTCAATATTCATAAACTCATAAAATAAAATTACAAACAATCAGCGAAATACAAACCTCGTATTATAAAATTCACGACGCGGCGTTACAAAACCAAAGCTATCCCACGAAAAGGCTCCACTCGCGTCTCGGCGAGATTTGAATAGTTTTAATGAGATGGCCAGAAAACTTTCTGCAATTAGTGCAGCCGGGGCCCGGGGACTGGGGCCCGGGATAATAACGGGGTTTTAATTATTGAGACGCGTGAGTCTCGGTTGAAGACGCCCTCGAGGTTCCCACTCACTTTACGACATGTGGGTGTATACGTACGCGGGGTGCCATTTGGCCGTGTTACGGCGAGTTTTATGAAGTGTTAACTTGGTTGGTTAGTTAGTGGAATTAAAATTTCGCGTTGTGGATTAGTGATAAAGTTTTACGTGCATAATTGTTAGTTATTTTGAATAAGTTCGCAGCGGCAAACCGTGTGATTGTAAATGCGGCGGTTGTGAGTTCGTTTCCCACTTTAAAATACGCAATGTCTACAAAATTGGACAGTGAAGTGAGAAACAAAGTAAAAGCATTTAGTGTAGTTGAGGCCCGAGGTTTTAATTATTGAGACGCGTGAGTCTCGGTTGAAGACGCCCTCCAGGTTCCCACTCACTTCACGACATGTGTATGTATACGTACGCGGGCAACCCGCGTTTGCCAGTCTTACGGCGAGTTTTATGAAGTGTTAACTTTACTGGTTAGTTAGTGGGAATTCAATTTTCATAGTTTTTCTCATGTTATTACAGCCGTGTGTAGCGGTAAAGTTACTGTAAACGCGGTGGTTATGGGTTCGCTTCCCAGTCGATAATATGTATATACATTGGGCGTAAGAGTGGGGAATACTCCGTATTTTATAACAAGGTTCCTTGTTGAGGTCTCCTATAAGGCACAGAAAAGTCCATCTTAAAAGTAATTATTGCATCTGGGGTCCGGGGCATGTATAAAAACGGTGGTTTAACTATTTAGACGCGTTAGTCACAGTTAAAGATGACCTTTTGGTTCCCGCCTTACGGCAAGTTTTATGAAGTATTAACGTGGTTTGTTAGTTAGGGGAATTTAAATTTTCTATTTGTAATAGAGTTTAAGGTGTATTTATAGTATTATTATAGTATTATTAGATGTAACGCATAGATGAGGGCGGTCGTGCGCAGGGGCACGCCTTAGACTGGTAACGCAGCGGATGTCGGTTTCGTTCCCATTCGGGAACACGGAATGTCTCGAAAATTGGACGGTGAACTGCGGAATAGAGTATCTTAAGATAAAGTTTCGTGGTAAAGTCACTTGTGAAGCTCAAAGTCCAGAGAATTATAAACGTAATTGTAAAGGTTTTTTTTGGATTCATGGTTCTGATTTATTATTATGGTACTTTTATTACAATTTATAAAATTTACAGCCTCTCGGCTACTTATAGGTTTTTGTAAAAATATATTTAAAAATAAAATTAAATCAGCTTCACGCTTCACGCCGCACACAGCAGGGTAGGCAAAGGGAACCTAGTGCTGAGACATTCTGTTCCTCACATTCCGCCGAGTTCTGGAGGACTAGCGTGTTGAGCTCGCTTCCTTTGTTAACATTTAGAAAGTTCAGTTGTTTCTTAATACGAATTCTGGCTGCAGAATGCAGCCAATTCTGATTACTTTCGAGATTATATTATTATAGATATTTCTTATTAATATTATGGGGAACTTGGGCTTCTTAAATATGAGTGTGTTGTTGGCTTCACGCTAACGTTGTACCCCGCACAATGCTGGATAGGCAGAGGGAACCTAGTGTCTTAGTGTGGTCTCATTAAGACTCTTCGTTGCCCACTTTCCGCTGAATTCTGAAGGTAACGCGTGTTTAATGGTGGAACTCAACGCCGCGCTTTGCCTCGTTATCAGAGCGAAGAAATGAACTTATAAAACATTTCACTTCCTCGAGTGGGAATTTAGCCTATATCTACAATTTGTCCCGTTCACAGACGCCCTTGTGGGGCACAATCGTCACGACTGGCGTGTACCTTTTTTTTTTTAATGAAAAAGTACGAGGCAAACGAGCATGCGGATCACCTGATGGATTTTTTTTTTTTTTATGGAAAAGACACGGCAAACGAGCGTGCGGGTCACCTGATGGTAAGTGATTACCTGCACCCACGGCCCCGTGCATCACCAGAGGAGGTACAGATGCGTTGCCGGCCTTTAAGGTGAGTTGGGCGCCGGAGCCCGGCATTACCTGATGCGAAAGGCAGTGACATAAAGCCACTACTTCACGCCGGTTTTAAATGCCGGGGGTGGTAATGATCGAGTCTGCCCATGCATGTTGCCATTGCTGGCGACGTGACGACACCACCAGTACCAGGATGATCCTATTCTAGGCCGGGATCACACGGCAGAAAAATAAGCGTAATAATATTTTACGCTTCATCTTTTGTGCCGCTTTTGTGCCGTGTGATCCCGGCCTAGAATAGGATCATCCTAGTACTGGTGGTGTCGTAAGAGGCGACTAAAGTACGTGTGGTAGAGTCACGTCGCCAGCAATGGCAACACGCATGGGCAGACTTGACCGGATCATTACCACCCCCGGCATTTAAAACCGGCGTGAAGTAGTGGCTTTATGCCACTGCGTTTCGCATCGGGTAATGCCGGGCCCCGGCGCCCAACCCATCTTAAAGGCCGGCAACGCACCTGTAGCTCCTCTGGGGTTGCACGGGGTCGTGGGCGGCGGTAATCACTTACCATCAGGTGACCCGCATGCTCGTTTGCCGTGTCTTTTCCATAAAAAAAAAAATCTCGTATACGAGACTACTCCCTGAGTAGCAATCAATCTAGGAAATAGTGACTATAGTCTTAACTCTAAATGGTGTGAACCTTGTTCATTATAGTGGTGGTGTTGAATGTAAAAATGGGAACGTGTCTAAAACAAAGAAATCTTCAGGGGTTAATTGAGACACACCGTTTAGTTTTGCTATTAAATAATTTATAATGTTCATACCATTGCGGCTTTTTACAATTCTTCTAAGTTATTTTGACTTCTATTGAAATTTACTACAAAATTAAATTATAAGCATCGAATATAAAGAAAAAAAATATCAGTTAAGCATACTGTCTAAAATTAAACTGTTCCATAGCACGAACATAACGCGTGGAATTTTGATGAAACCATACACACAGTCGGGTATTTTTGTAACAAGAGTTGCGAGTTTAATGAGATCATACATACATCGCGCTCTCACAGTGCGTAGTTAGTTGCTGAGTAATGGCCAAGTAATGGGCGGATTAAGGAACTTTCTAATTGTTTTGCGGTGTTCCTCTGTTTAAATGATCTCATGTTAAAAAGGTTGTAATCATCCATTTACATGTCTTAATCTGTTTGACTGTAAAAGCGACGGTTGTAGGTTTATGTTCCACTCGGAGTAATTAAATATTTTAATTTTCATATTTCAGCAACAAAACAAAACGCGGCGTTCAGCTCCGCCATTCAACGCGCAGTCTTTATAATGGCCTGAACGCGAGATTGAGCGCAAGGTTTCCATTTTTGTCACATTATTTGTTAAAATTTTGTTACTCTTTTACTTTATGATATAACTTTTATTCAGATACTCTAGAAAGAATATAATGTTATCTTTATTTTTAGATTTTTAGCGGAATAGAAAACTTAGTATAAAATATACATTCTGACGTTAGTTCTCTTGGGACTGAGCGTCTAAGTCTTTTCAGCTAGTTTTGTGTTGGTAATACAACACCAGAAGAACTACCAACATGGAAAATATTTGTAGATATATTTAAAATGAAAATTAACTATTCTTTCTAATTTTATAATGTTGTTTTAAGTCCTATATAGCGAATATCGTCGATATTGCATCATTGTAAATACGAACGAATCAATACAAATTTTAATTTTATTGTTATATTACATTAATTTCTTTAGCGTAGCATAGCAAGTTGTAGGCCAAGGGAACCTATTGTTAAGTCATTTCATTCTCCACTCTCTACCCAATCCTCGAGATATTACGTGTTCTAAGCAGAGCTGACTGGCTTTATATGGTTATTGAAGCAACGAAATTAATGTATAACTCAGTTCCCACGAGAGAGAATCGAACTAAAACCTAGTTTTACAGTTAGACACTCAGCCGTCCATTACTTTTGGTATTTAAAGACCTTCAAGATAGAGATTTATTACTGCCATAAAATTGACATATTTCATATACAGAATGCATACTAATATAATATTTTGTATATTCGTATAGCATATTCGTAAAGGGGGCGTATTATTTAAAGGTTCTTACATAAAGAGGCCAATCGTGGCGCAGGGGCACAAAGTGCGGCTGTAAACTCAACTGGTTGTGGGTTGGATCCCCACTCGAGGGGATGAATGATATTTACTTAAATTTATATTTCCATTTCTTCGCTCTGATGTTGAGGCAAAACGTCGAGTTGATTTCAGCCAATCCACACGCAATGCCTGACGAATTCGGCAGAAAGTGGGAAACGGAGTGTCTTAACACTAGGATCCCCTGCTTACCCTGCGGGATATAGCGTGAGTCTGATTTAATATTTTTTTAACATAAGAGTAGTTTCGATACTACGGTCTTCGACAATAAGCGGCATAAATTAACATCACCATTGACTCACTGTTATCGTAAATTCCTTGTTCGATCGTACGCAGTAATTGGAACGTATAATGCTCGGATGGAGATCCATTCAACGGTCTCCAGGAATAGGTTGTTGATATTTCTAATTAAGTTTTTGTATGTAGTTTGTATGTTTTTGTATTTATTTATAATAAATATATTTTTTCCATATAAATATAATGTATATTACGAAACATTATTAGTTGTTGGCGATCGTTGTGGCTCATGGAAATTAATTATTTTCCTTATCCGCCCTAGTGAGATTAAGCGCGGCGTTGAGTTCCGTTTATCGACACACACTGTCTCAAATTCGGCCACAAAACAGAAAATAATAACACTTAGATTCTTTTGTATACGCCTCTATATGTACAAACAATATGAAGCAAGCAAAATATATTCAAGAATGAAAAAAGCCTCAAAAATCACTACCAAAATCGTAAGCACGTATCTTATGGAGATAGGAATCGTACAACAAGTATTCTGAGGGATGAATAAATAACTTACTACTTTTTTATTCATTTTTTTTTCATCTTCACGCGTCTCGCGTCTCTTGCGGGTAGACTGTGTTGTGAAAAATGTTTTTTTCATATACTTTTGTCCAGTGAAAGTTTCAATGGAAGAAAAATGTAGAACCATGTAATACCATCATCAAAAAATATATATGATAAATCTTTTGCTTAGATTTTTTTGTTTGAATTGTGTTAAGCTAGTCAAGGCGCAGGGGCACAAGCGAGTGACTGTGAACGGCTACGGGTGGTAGGTGCGATTCCCACTACAGGAAATGAAATATTTATTATTTTCATTTCTTCGCTGAATTATGGGTAAGGTTGACCTTATGAGACACATAAAAACAATATTCTTCAAAAATATTGTCCTTTAAAAAGTCTATAAAAAAGCCAACGATGGTATGATATTCTATAAGCAAAACAGTATTTCTTCGCTCTGGTACCCTTGTTCCGTCGCTCAACACGCAATGCCTGGAAAATAAGGCGGAAGGTATAGAACGGGTAGGGTAACACCAGGTTCCGTCTAGTTTAAATACAAAAAAAACAACAATCACAAGCGCAGTCACACAAAACCAACTATACCCCAAAGGGTCGGGACAAATATAATACGAGCATGTCATATGAATAAAAATAAATATAAGATAAGGTATTATGAAAACAGAAAATTTATAACTAAACACGCAATGCCTCCAGAATTCGGCAGAAAGTGGGGAACGGAGTGTCTTAACTCTAGGTTCCCTCTGCCTACCCTGCTGTGTGCGGGATACAGCGTGAAGCTGATAAAAAAAAAAGAACATATAATATATATAATAAAAGAAAATTCCATACAATATTAACTTCTTAAACGAATTCGCCACCACCCAATGCAAACGGTACCCACTTAACAAGCAGGAAGAGGAGCCTCCACCGCTATAACAGTTTTAATTAGGTTAAAAATTAAAATTACGAAACTTCCGTATCTTGCCAGTCCATTATGCTTTACTGTTATGTTTATCTCTATGTGCGGTTCACTTCATTATAATATAGCTATCAGCGTTAGTGTGATAAGGAAATATATTAATTATTTCACAGGTAGACAATGTGTTTATTGATAGTGTTTAACTAGCGACTCATTTGCGGCTTCGCCCGCTGGTCGGTTCGGCTAAGCCATTTCTGAGATATACGTGAACAAAAGAGAAAAACAGATAAAAAATTTAAAAATCATTATTTTGGGTACTTACTGTTACGTTAATAAAAAGATTATTTCTTGTACAGACAGCGATGTTACATTTTTATTACATGAATAGATATTGTATTTATTCTTTCGTATTATTTTTTTTTTCTTCATTATTAAATATTTTTTGGACCAATAACTTTTATCTTTTATTCTTCATAACTCGAAAATTACTTGTAAATTATTATTTTCTTTGTGTACACTACACAATTTAAAAAATATTTAAAAAAATATGTAAAGCGGGATTTGTACCAGCACCTCTTGAAAATCGTTCAACTTTCAAATCTCGCACGTTTTGATTTTCTACGTTTTCTGAAAACGTATTTAAAAATATCATAAAATAAGTACTATGAATATTATATATTATAGAAAAATAAATATTATAGACCAAAGAAGAAATCAAATTTCAATGAATATACAAAATACAGATTTAACTAAAACATTTACCTTTAACAGAATATTAAACGTTTTCAACAAATTAATTTGAGAATATCTCAGAACAGTGAGCTCTAAAATCGCTATAACAACTTTAAGAATCGCAATAAATAGCCGGAGGAGGAGGAGGAGTTTACATCAGGAAACAATCAACAACTCAGTTTAGTCGGGAGTTAACAAGCGCAGCGCCCACGAACTTAGTCTACTAGATAAAGTAAAATGAAAATATTTAACATTTAGAAAATTATTTTTAATAATGGCTGTTGTGTTTGAAATTTAACACCTTATTTGGGTGTCGAGTGACTCAAAATAATGGTTTGCAGTGCCAGTATGAAAAAAATATAAGAGAACTAGTGCCAAGACACAGTTAGGAGTCAAACCCACAGCCATCGTCATTTTCAGTTATATCACTGCGCCCCGATGTCCCAATGCTTTAGAATAAATCGGCTTCACGCTTAGGTAACTTAAGAGATAAGACACTCCGTTCCATTTTCCGGAATTCTGGGGGCGTTGTGTGTCGAATACTGGAGCTCGACGCCACGCTTTGCATTGACACCAGAGCGAAGAAAACAAATATTAAATATATAATTTCCTCAAGTGGGAATCGAACGTACAATTAGTCACAGCACACACTTGTACGCCTGTGCTACGATTGGCCTCTATCGGCCTAGTATATCGAAGATATTATAATATCAGTTTTGTATTATATAATAATAGTTGAGGTCGTCGTACTGCAGGGGTCAGAATGAAACTCGACGGTTGGGGTTCGATCTATCGATCGAGGCAATTAATTATTATTAAATAATATTTTCATATCTTTGAGGCCGGTCGTGGCGCAGCGGCACGAAGTGTGACTGTAAAACCGACTGGTTGTGGGTTCGATCCCCACTCGAGGAGATGAAATATTTACTTAAATTTATATTTCCATTTCTTCGCTCTGGTGTCGAGGCTAAGCGCGGCGTTGAGTTCTGCCACTCAACACGCAATGCCTCCAGAATTCGGCAGAAAGTGGGGAACGGAGTGTCTTAACACTAGGTTCCCTCTGCCTACCCTGCTGTGTGCGGGATACAGCGTGAAGCTGATTTGATTTTATTTTCATATCTTCGCTCTGGCACCACAGCAAAAGCTTGGCGTTGAGTTGACAAGCAATGCAGCGGAAAGTGGGAAACAGATTTTCTTAACACTAAATATGTCCCCTCTGCGTACCCTGCTATATACAGGATACAGCGTGAAAGTGATTATTTTTAATAACAGTTTTGTATTTAATTCAACACGAATTAACCTACAATTCATTCTGAATTAGTGTTGATAGTAGAATTCCGGTAAAGTTTCATCAGAAAACAATAAACGTGAGAAAGTTTCAGGTATCTAGAAACAACAGGCCGATCAGTATGAATGTAGCGACAGAAGCTATCCAACTCTGTGGTATACGAGTAGGAAAGATATTAACTTTTAACTTGTTGGAAACAAACAAAAGATAATATTGTGGAACTGAGGAGAAACTTAAGTATTAGAAATATCAATTTTGATTGTATAACGTTTGTAAGTACTCTTCATGGTTTTGTCAGCGATATTGTAAGCCTTCAGTAAGTGGTTATATATTTTTTATTATTTTTTTAAGTTAGTATATGTAAACGAAGGACATGTGTTTTTTTTATTCCGAGAGTCTAATCTCATAAGATTCCGTTCCTTAACGTCTACATTAGAGATATTGTATTGCAGCAGCTAAAATTCCGCTCTCCACTTTTGGCCGAATTGCGGAGACATTGTGTGTTAAGTGGCGGAACTCATTGCCTCGCTTTGCCTCATTTCATTATTTTTTTTTATTTTTTTCCTCGAACATCGAACCCACAACCTGTCGCTTGTACAGTCGCACGCCACGACGTCCTCAACAACAAAATAAGACCATTATTTTCACATCCTTCTTTCAGATTTTTTCTAGATTTAACTATTATATATTTCTTTAATTATCTATATTGCGACTGTATTTCATTGTGTTCATTTTTACACTTTATTTTTTCTATCGAACTAATATAGTATCTTTATATTGAGCAAATAGGAACATAAAAAACAGTCCATACTCATACAAACAGCAAATGGAATATTGATTTCACAATTAAAAGATCTAAAACTTAATTACCAAGGTCGGAAAATTTACCGATCACATCTAAATAATGCTGTCGGATTGCTCTTCTCCCGGGGAGGTTAAATAGAATTGCATTGCATTCCTGAGTTTTTTTTGGGGTTTATTAGTTGAGATTTTACAAGTATAAACCTGTTTGCATTATCAATTAGACGGCTGTTCTTGCCACTCAATGTAACTTCGCCCCATCCATCTCCTTAAGAATAAATTCCAATAGTTCCCTGATGAAGAAGAAAAATTTTCTTAGGAAGAAAACTAAAAAAATTGATTAACAAAGTAGAGGGTCAGCGCCCTGCGCAACAGGGTAAGGTATATGTTAAAGCATAAAAAACATTAATAATAAAAAAGTTGAGGCCAGTCGTGGTGCAGGGGCACCAAGTGAGACTGTAAAACCGACTGGTTGTGGGTTCGATCCCCACTCCAGGAGACGAAATATTTACTTAAATTTATATTTCCTTTCGCTCTGGTGTCGAGGCTAAGCGCGGCGTTGAGTCAACACGCAATGCCTCCAGAATTCGGCAGAAAGTGGGGAACGGTGTGTCTTAACACTAGGTTCCCTCTGCCTACCCTGCTGTGTGCGGGATATAGCGTGAAAAAATTTTATTTATTTTATATACCTACATATCTACAAAAGCAACAAATAATTTTAAAAATCCCATATCAACGATCGAGTTAGGAAAGTTATAGCTATCAGCGGACAGCCTTCGAACTTCGTCGAACGATATTCGATAGCTAATTGAAAAGAATCCTATTATTGAATAGTACCTTAATATGGCGGTGAAAAATATGATTTATTTATAATAATTAGGTATTTTTACATAAATATTTTGATACATTAATTATGAGGCCAGCCGTGGCACAGGGGCACAAGCGTGTGACTGTAAAGGCGACAAATTGTGAGTTCGATTCCCACTCAAGGAAATTAAATATTTGATATTTTCATTTCCTTGCTCTAGTAATAAAGCAGAGAGTGGCGCTTATTTCCGCCACTCAACATGCAGTGCCTCCAGAATTTAGCGGAAAGTTCGAGATGAAAGTATCTTAATGGGAACTGAGTGCCTTAACACTAGGTTCCCCGGTTCCCTCTGCCTGGCATGCTATGCGCATGACAAATCGTGAAGCTACAAAAATCATACCCGGCCTCCGCTGATTCCTCAAACTTTTTACGCAACCTTCCAGAATCATGCATCGTCCAGTATCATTGAAACAGGGTTTTTGAAGCTTAATCTCTGTCTACCTCTCTTAGCACTCGCTATTGCTTATAAATCTCTCTTCACACTCATAAATCTTTTTGCCATTCTATCATCACTCTCTTGACGTGCCAAAACCACCTGAGCACAGTTCTCATTTCTACTGCGACATTCTCCTTTATAACTGCCAAAGTATTCTAAATATATATGGTATTTGACTCTACTATAAGACTCTACTATCTTGAGCCGTCTTGTTTATGCATATCCATTAATCTAGATAATTTTCTGCGCTTCAGTTCTAAAAAATCAATTGTTATTATAATTTTTAAGAAAATAAATAAAAATGGTTTCTCAATTTATCATTTGTAAATAGTACTCACAAAGACTAGTCTTAGGAAATGAAACTAAAAAGTCAGTAGAATTTGGCACGTGTTTAAGTGATAGCGATCTGTCTGGACTGTAATAGCCTTTTTGTGGTGTAACGGCCCGCGAACATCCCACCATCTCTAAGATACTGCCAGCGGAGCAGTGGAGAGTGCCAACATTTAAAACGGTAATTAATTTGATATATTTTAGAAGCTTTTAAGGAGAGCGTGGTAACTTTTTGTTATTCCTTTTTTGCGCTGTTGAAAGGGTTTGTTATTATGTTTGTTAGAAGGAAAATGTGGAGTAATTTTGTATAAAAGAAAATAAGCTTTCGTTTGGACGGGAGTTTGTATTTGTAATATAAATGATGTTTTCTCGGTGTTCGTTTGGAAATGTGTTTTTGAATGTTTATACTGAATATATGAACTATCTTCATGCATTTTCCTGGATATTTCAATGTAAAAAGCGGAAATATAGGGTGTCTCATGAAAATAATTAATGTAAATACCGTTGCCCGCAACTTCAACGTGAAATTAATGAACATTTTTGTCGATATATGTATTATATGGATGTATATATCGATGCATATAAAAAACAACAATGATATTCAAATTAAACTCTCTATTTTAAATTTTTGACCAGTTTTCGAGACATTACATAATAATTGGTGAAACTCAACGTCACGCTTTGTCTTATGACCAGAGCGTGGACATGAAATCAAGAATTTCTCCCAAAGGGGAATCGAATCCACAATTGTCGCGTATAAAATCGGACACTGTGTCGCTATGCCACGACAACCGCCACCTTCATAATAATATTCATACATTTACCATATAACAGAAAATATAAAAAAATTAAACACGTTTTTTAATTTATAATACAAAAAAGAACAGAATATACTTTTTCTCGTTTCGCACGTACTAACAGCATATTGCCGCCGCAAGTATACTTGTCGCATAATTCAAAGAACAACGAACAATAATTCAAGCCGACATTCCAACAATGTTTGCTTCATACAATATCGAAGTTTAACTAAGGCACCTTTGGATAGATAAGGGTTACCGCTGACTTGGCAGTTTTGTTAGATTTTAGGTTCTTATCGATCTCTTTGGAAGTTTTAATGTATTTATCTAGTATTTGGATGTATCAAGACACACGCCAGTGTGACCAGCCAAGTTAAAAAGTTGGCAATTAGTGTAAACAGAAGGCAATTTTGTAAAGAATCATGAAATGTTTTAAGTTTAAAAACACGGTTAGTTTGCTTAGTATTATGTTTTTTTATATTTATAAATTTAATTTATTAAAAATTGTAAAAAATTATTAGCAGATTGCGTAAATGAAAATAGTCAATTTCCTCGAGTGGTAATCGAGTCCACGACCGTCCCCTCCACAGTCAGATATGCCGCGTAACGATAGCTCACACTATCCCGACTAACAATTTTTAAAATAAATATTCCTAGTAGTCTGTGCGCTACCTAAAACCGGCGATAGTAGAGTCAATTTAAGTTGGCAACTTAATTTGTATAAGTTGCCCAATACCTGTCGAAGACTGGAACAGTGTGCGGCGAACCACACAATAAATGTTGTAAATGCGCAATTATACGAATAATGAAGTATTATTATAGACCGTTGTGGCTTAGTTTGTATTCCACACGATAGTCACAACTTCAAATACGCGACTACAAAAGCGTAACGTCATCATAACATAGCATCAATGTATACAACGCTATGCAATTCATAATTTTTGACCCATTATACGCCTTGGAATTCTAATAAAAAAATATTATTACGATAGAAATACATTATACTTTAGGCGTTAGTATGTGAAAATAGTGGAAAAAGCACATCACTTATTCAATTAGCCTTTAAATTTTAGAGCAGGCGAAATGCTTTTAACTGTGTTTACTTCCGGTCAAACTCCGGAAATGTGAATCTGAAAGCTATTGTTGCTAAACTGTAATTTCTGGAGCAAAAATAATATTTATGTTAACTTATATTAACGCAGTGTTCGAATATTTTATGAAATACGCTAGTTTATAATATAAACTAAACTAAACTAACTTCACGCTTTATCCTTAGCGAGGTCGTCAAACGCTACGGTCTCTACATACCTCTTTCGCCTCGTCCACTGTCATCAAACTCTTCACACATGGCCTCTAGGGGTCTTCATACTTTTTACGTGACCTTCCTCCAGTATCTTTGATACTGTGTATTCGAAGGTCAACCGAGGTCTTTCCCTACATAGATTTATGAAATAAATCTTTTTTAGCATTCTTTCTTCACTCATTCGTTCGACGTGCCCAAACCAGCTAGGCACATTCTTATTCATTCTCACCGTGACATCCTCGCTAGTACCTGCTATTCTATGTACCTCTTCATTGCGGATTCGTTCAGCCAAGCTGACTCCGCATATCCTACGAAGAAATCACATCTCCACAGCATTCATCTTTCTTTCATTCTTCTTCTGTAATACCCACGTTTCGCTGTCGTATAACAGAGTCAGTACCAAAACTGCATTGTGTACGGCGAAACGCGCAGCTGTGCTGACGTTTCGCCGTTTCATCAGTGCAGCTATGGCTCCGTTGACGTTGTTACCGGCAGCAATACTCCTTTCCACATCCATCTCGTATCTTCCATCTCTACTGAACATATTTCCCAAGTATACCACTTCATTCACTTGTTCTAATGTCTTACCATTTACACTGATCTTGCATTCTGTCCTTTCTTCATCTCTTTATCGGTAGTTTATAATATACCGACTTGTTTTAGAAGGCTGAAGAGTTTATTTAGTATTTATTTATTTATATTGTTTTAGTTTCACTTGTTATCCCACTCATTGCAGGGTAAGTAGGGGGAGCCTGGGGACCTACTCTTAAACACTTAATGGGAACCTACTTCCGTTCCATTCTTGAGACATTCCGCCTTGAGTACGCGAGCAATACGAGTAACGAGTACCGTTAATGCAAATATTACTTAGGTATTTCATTTACCTTAAGTGGAAATTGAATTCATATTTTCACGTTTACGATCCCAAGCTTGTTCCTTTGTGCCACGACTAGCCTTATTTTTGTTTAGAACTCGCACATCTCAGAAACTACGATTTGAAAATTTAAAAATCTTTTCTATCGTTTTTATTCTAGCGATATGGCCTGTATTACAAAACGATAGCCTTGTCAATATAACCCACTGTACTCTCGGTTAGAGTTATTTATTTCGATTCGAACATTACAGACAGAACGTCGTGATAATCTATTTTTCATCCTTATCAAAATTTTGTGTACTTTTTACGCATGTAACATAAAGAGGACCATTTCTGGATTTTTCTAACGAGTAAACGCTGAAATTTTGACATTCCTTTCCGTTCTCTCTGGCTACTCTGCTAGGCTTAGAGCCTAAACCCAAAAAAAAAACATTCTAGCTAACTATTCAAGGATGGGGGTGATTAAAAAATTCTTAATCACCCCCATCCTTTTCAATATACTTCAAGTACTAGCAGTACTAAAACTGACCCGATATTCATACAGCATTTATTTTTCTTTTACAAGTTTTCTTATTGCAGCAATAACTGTGGGTGTCGTATTTGTTCGGAGTGTCGATTTTTAATGTGACACTCTGTGCCAAATGGGTTCGCGGGCGGGCTACCAATAGTCAATAAGTCTTTTTAATAGTTTATTTTACAACTTCTTTCGTCTCTAACTTATCAGGGTGGATGTTTTGCGGTGGGAATGAATATTTTTAATTATGATATGAGTTTTATTTTATTTTTTTAACGTCACGTTGTATCTCGCACAGAGCAGGTTAGTCGGAGAAAATGTGGAAACTTAGTGTTAAGACGCTTCTGTTCCCCATTTTTCGTTGAATTCTCGCTACATTGTGCTATGCCGGAAATCAACGCCGCGTTTTGTCTAGTTTAGTAGTAGCTCAGAGCGAATACATTAGAAATAATAAGTATTTCATTTCCTCGAGTGGGAATCGAACTCACAACTTGTTACGCTTGCTGCGCCACGACGACCTATTTTTTATATGCTCCAAGTTGGCGTATGTTGGCAAAATCAAACCACGACAACATTCGACATACTACGATTGAACATCAATATAAAGATTGTTTATTTTTAGAAATAGAATTACCTAGCAATGTCTTATATCCGAGAGGAAATGAGGTCGTTCCTGACAGTAGGTTCTCCCTGCCTATTCTGCAATACGCTTCACGCTATATCCCGCACACAGCAGTGTACGCAGAGGGAACCTAGTGTTAAGACACTCCGTACCATTGCCGAAGGTATTGCGTGTTGAGTGGCAGAACTGAACGCCGTGCTTTTATCTCGACACCAGAGCGAAAAAATTGAATTATAAATTTAAGTAAATATTTCATCTCCTCGAGTGGGGATCGAACCCACAACCAGTCGGTTTAACACTTTGTGGCCCTGTGCCACGACTGGCCTCAAAAAAAATATTAAATAAATTAAATGGCAATACTTTACAAAAGCTACAAATTCTATAAAATAAAATTTAGAGTAAAAATAGCGCTAGCTATTCTACACAGTATGTGTCACACCGCATACTGAGGTAACTCAATTTTTTTAGCATCTTTTTGTTTGTTTTCCACTCGTAGAGATTTCCAAAGCGAACGCCGGAAAATCGTGATGGGACATTTTTAGTTTCAAATACAACATTTTGTTTTGACGATTTATTCCGTAGATTAAAATATATTTACACTAAATATACACGCCGGTGGAGTTTGGTTGGGGACGCAAGGTTGGGATAGAGCTGGTTAGCAAGCAGGATTATTGGAACCTCATATAAATCCACATCAGAAATCGCACTGTGGCGTGGATATAACGGGCGAGGAGATGGAAACGGAGTCCATATAATGAAACAGATTTATCATACAAAACAAGCTAGTTCTTTAAGTAAATATTGAATTATAATGGTTACTTCAATACTTCTTAGATTTAACACTACATAAATCATATAAATCAGCTTCACACTGTATCCCACACACAACAGGGTAGGCAAAGGGTACCTAGTGTTAACACAACGCCGCGCTTTGCATCGACACCAGAGCAAGGAAATGAAAATATAAATAAATATTTCATATCCTCGAGTGGGGATCGAACTAGATCGAACTTCACTTAGGTCACTCAACACGTAAACTCTTGAATTCGGACGGAAAGTGGTGTACTGAGTACTGTCTTGACACTAAGTTCTCCTTGCCTAAAAGGGGAGAGAAAGTAAAAAAAAACTATAATTTGTAAGATCAGAACCCACAACCATCTAACCAGCGTTTAGCTCTAATTTATCCTTTTTCTATATAATTCAATTCCATATACGAGTATTTATTTATCATCAGAATTATGGTACATTTGGTCATGATTTTTTTTTGTAATACATCAATGGAAAATTCATTCCATAGAAAGTACCTACTTTCTATGGAATGAATTTTCCATTTAAAGAATCCCCTTTTAAATCCCCTGAATTATAAATTGATGTAAAAATGTAACGAACGGATTTTTGATTTACATTTATATAATGCGTTATTCATTTGTCCTTTTTTTTAATTACTTTTCCTGTTTTACATTTATATTATTGGTCCCTTCTGGTTTGATCACTTGTTTATTAACTAGTGCTTACAATTCAATTTTTGTTTAGAAACTTAGGCATGGTAATTTTTTTTTATTATTATTATTGAGGCCATCGTGGCGTAGGAGTAAGATGGTGTGACAGTATCGCAAAGGTTGAAGTTCCCCACTCGGGGGAATGAATTATTATTTACTAATATTTTCATTTCTTTGCTCAGTCACCAAAGCTAACCTGCCTTGAGTTCCATTTCCCTAAGAGATTTTAACCCACTGATCACCTCGCCCCAATCGCTTTCTTTACCATAAATAAAAACAAACTTAGTAATGAAAGATTCAATATTCAATTTAATCTTAATTTCAATGTAATATGACTAATGTATTTATTAATAACATAATCAAAACGATTTCCCATCAGATCTGGTAAAAACCACAATAGAAAACCATCATTAAACTGCTATTATCTTAGCGGTCAGTATATGATAACAAATAGAATATAAGGCTGGTTGTGGAATCAGTTAGCATTCAGCAAGATCGATCTTACATAGTAACTTAATTTTAAATATATAAAATTAAGATGAAATTCTACGTCTGTGTGTCCGTTTTGGTCGCAATTGTAGTGTTGGTTGAGTGTACCCATACTTTTTACGGCTCCAACACTTTCGGAAAACTAGTGTATCATAAAGACGCTCAATTTAGTGCCAATATGTTTAGAAAACGCGTCGAAAATATCACATACGTGCTGCCATCTACTATTGGATATGGAAAATCTATTCAAGTAATTCTTTTTGTTTTTTTTTATATAATGATAAATTTTTCTCATCTCCTGAGAATAAAGACTTGTTTCTTTTCTTTTGTAAAGCAGATTTGAAACCATTTTTTGTATTTATATTGTATGTATAACATTATATTACAGAAGCTAGTCGCGGAGCACAAAGTGTGATTGTAAACACGACTGGTCGTGAGTTCGATCCGCACTTGATAAAATGAAATATTTATTTAAATTTATATTTCCAATTCTTCGCTCTGGTGTCGAGACAAAGCGTGGCGTTGAGTTCCGCCACTTAATACACAATGCCACTCAATACAGAGCTGTGTGCGGGGTACAGAGTGAAGCTGATTAAATTTAATTTTTTATTACATTCGATTCGGCCTCTAAATCAGGGAATTTATTTTTACATACTCACTACAGTAAGAAAACAAAGCGAGTGTAGGTTTAGGTCATTAGGTTCTCTCTTCCTGCTATGCGGGAAAAATTATGAAGCTGCCTTTTTTATACGGACGAAAGTAAACCCATCTTTTAAATGATAGCCAAAAAGCCATAGCTAACCTTGTTCGGAAAAACAAAACTGTTCGAAACCACCATATATAACAAATATCAACCTATTTGAGCATTAATATAATATTTCTATGACTGTTAGTAATAAACTAGGTAATTTACCGCAACTTTTTGTGTTTAAAAGGCACGCAAAATTTAAAAAAAAACATGAAAATATATAAACAATAATAGTATTTATTTTTTTTAAACATAAATACTATATGTTAATCCACACTTAGGAAAGATAAATACCTATTTAGTAAACGTATAAAAATTTGAACGTAGCCATACGCTTAGTGGTCAGAGTCAAGCCTTGTATTTGAATTTTAAACCAGTTATTCCCGACCGATGGAGCCGAAATTTAACATTTGATTGGACGACAACGTCGGGTGGCTAAGTGGCGTAGTTTGAAATGCAATACAACGATGTTTCCTAACAGTTTTCATAACAAAAACTGTTGTACAATTTATGTTGTAGAAGATTTCTCCATTCTCGAGTATATGAGTATATGATGATATGGATGGAATGACGGGCTCGAATCTTTACTTCTATTATATATAATCAAGCTGAAGCTGAAGTGTTTTGCATTCAGCTCCACACTGTATTCTACACACAGCAGACTAGGCAGAGAGAACTTAATGTTGGCACACTCCGTTCCCCATTTTCCGCTGAATTCTAGAAGCATTGCGTGTTGATTGGCTAAATTCAACGCTGCGCTTTGCCTCAACACTGGAGCGAAGAAATGAAAATATTCAATATTTCTTTTTTTTGAGGCTAGTCGTAGCGCAGCGGCACGAAGTGTGACTGCAAAACCGACTGGTTGTGGGTTCGATCCCCACTCGAAGAGATGAAATATTACTTAAATTTATATTTCAATTTCAGTCGCTCTGGTTTCCGGCAAAGCGCGGCGTTGAGTTCTGCCAACTAAACACGCAATCCTCCAGGATTTCGGCAGAAAGTGGGGAAACGGAGTGTCTTTAAAAACACTAAGGTTCCTGCCTACCCTGCGGTATGCGGGATACAGCGTGAAGCTGATTTATTTGATTTATTTATTTTTCCTCGGGTGGAGATCGAACCTACAACCTATCGCATTTACAACCACGCGCTTGTGCCCCTGCGCCACGCAAATGTTTGTTTGGTTGAATGTCCTAATCAAGAACCACTGAACTGACTGATTATTTTTATGTACGAGTACATCACATTAATCGTTTGAATTTAACCATTGTCCCTATCAGAGATGACTCGGGAACTCGGATGTGTCATACATAATTTATAGTTAGCGCCATTGTATACCTCGAGCAAAACCGTAGACAAAACCTAGTAATAGCTATACCTATAAACTTACATATATTTTTATGTTTCAGGGAATCCTCATCTACGATTTAACGCATTCTGGAGCCTCTGCTAACGTTACTTCGGGAGGCCTAGGATACTCTTACGTCAATATACGTATGAAAAGCGACCGAGGACACGCATTACATTACGATATAAGCATTTATGCTTAAGCTTCTCTGTATTAATTTATGATTATATTATTATAAGAAAATAAAGCTTGTTTGTTTTTAATTTGTAAATAAATATGTTATTTATAATGTGTTAGCTGAAAATAAATAATTTTTCAATATTATTTATCTTTTTTTAGCTTGACGATGTATCCCGTACATAGAAGGGTGGGCACAGGGGACCTGAGAATCTAGTATACACACTCATTTTACGACTTATCGCCGAATCTTTTAGACAATGTGTATTGAAAGGCGGACCTCAACGCCACTTTGTGTGTGTGTGTGCCCAACACAATGTCTCTAAAACTGGGCGAATATTCGAGAAGGGAGTGTCTTAACTAAATTAGGTTCCTTTTGCATATCTTGCTATGTATGATATACAGCATCACTAATAATAAAAAACAAATTTGAATTGCATTGCTAAAGAACATCGAGACGTTCTTAGACGATACAAAGTATTTAAAATATTTCATGAAATCAATCCCAATCGTAAATATTAAACAAATGAATGATGAACAGTAAGACAAATCCAACGACTAGAAATCAATTATCAATAACAATTTACTGGTTTAACAGTTACAAGTTAAGAAAGGAACGGACCTTCACACATATGCGCTAACATCATAACCCTTCTTTTGGACTTCGCTGCAGTCGGCTAATAATGCCTATATTAGTAAAATAGCAATATATTTATATATATATATTGAGTGGGCGAGTCTTACTCTCATTTGACCGTTTTGTTGTTCACTTGTAAAGGCTTTAAGTGTAAAGACTGATACAATACACGGCACTGCTATTTTACGTGAATATTGATATTATTCTCAGTTTTATACTTCCACACAATCTCGAAAAAAAAAATAATCTAGAGAGACGGACAGTCAGATAACAAAGTAATCCTCCAAGGGTTCCGCTTTTGCCTTTTGAGATAAGATCCAAAAAAAATCTACGTAAAATAAAACAATATCTATCTACAACCAATCATAATATTTTACGTACGAGTGAATATTATAGTGCTTAAAATATTTGATAAGGTATTAGAGATTCCGAGACGGGTGCCATTTCAAATGGGAATACATCGGCGGCGTCTCTCGCATATCTCGACGCTTTGAAAAATATATATTGCGTGTTTTAGGTTCAGGCGTATGGAGATTTTATTAACGTTTTGAATAATAAATCTATACCTGAACGGGCCAGTCGTTGCGCTATAGCAACGTGTGACTATAAATGCGACAGGTTGTGGATTCGATTCCCACTCGAGTGTTTTGATATTTTTATTCTCTTGCTCTATTGTCGAGGCAAAGTGTGGCGTTAACTTCCACCACTCAATACGCAATGGCTTCAGAATACGCCGGAAATTAGAGAGCGGAGTGTCTCAACACTAGTTTCCCTCTGCCTACCCTGCTATATGCGGGATACAGCGTGAAGCTGATAGTTCAAATTCAGTTTCATACATTTTATTACACACTTCCACGGTCACAAGTCGACCTAACCAAAAAAAAATAAACCATATTAAAAAACATGTGCGAGTTGGCAACTTTAACTGTGCGAGAGAGTGTATAAGCACTCCTTTTGTATGAAGTCAATTATACTAGTTGTTTGTGATGATTTTCTTTCCATGAAAAACCATTAAATTTTCAGTTTTCGCAATTTTCCCTTTGTCTGTGCTATAAGACATTGCTTCGTACTAAATTTCAAGATTCTGAGTTCATGTTAAGTATCCTCTAGATTTTGATGCCCTTGTGAATTTCGAAAATTTGTAATTCGAAACTTGAAATTTAAAATTTGAAATTCGAATTCTGAAATTTGCGGTACAAACGGCTGTATGTTTCAATTACGTTAGCTGAAAAGTTTGACAGGTTCAAGAAACAGTATACTTCAGTATTTAATATAAATTTCAGCATGATACCTCCACGCGTTCCTGAGAAAAAGAGTCTTGAGAGACGGACGGAAGTACTACAAAAATATTCTATAAGAAAGTTCCGTTTTCTTTTTCAAAGTACGGATCCCTAAAAATTATGTAATAATTTTATTACTCTCTTCTTCCACAATAAAAAATACAACCGAAAAATGCGTGAAAATAAAAGCGAGCTCTCAAATGTAAGCGCATTCGCCAAGTCCCTGTAAAAAGGTCTTACGTAAAACATCCACCAAGTTATCATTATTTATCTGTCCAGCAATTTTTCAGTTTTCGCGCCATATGCGCCGCGATACAAAAGGAGCTTATAAATCAAGTGGAAAAGACGCCTGTTGTCTTATTTTACTATCACTTTAAAAATGCACGCGAAAATTTTATTGTGATAATATGTACGTAATATGCTAGCGTAATATATTCTAAGAGATTCTTTATATTCATATTCCCAGTCGTGGCGCAGGTATACAAGTGTGTTACTACTGTAAACGCGACATGTTATGGGTTCAAATTCCACTTGAGGAAATGAAATATATAATTATTTCATTTCTTTGCACTAGTGTAGAGGCTAAGCGCGGCGTTGAATTCTGCTACTCAATATATAATGCCTCTAGAATTGTTCCTCTGGAAAGTTGGGAACAGAAGTATCTTATTGAGAACGGAGTGTCACACGACACTTGATTCAAAGGTTCTCTCTATCTACCCTGCATATGCAGTAAACATTATGAAACTAAAAAAAAACTGTATGCATCTATAAATATACACAAAAATACTTAACATAACTAATTGAATGTTACTCGTAGGCATATAATAAAACAGTTTCGCAAAATATTTATAGACTTATTAAGAAAACGTATAAAAAAATTGAACTTAGCGGGGTTTGAACCCGCGACTTTTAAGAAACCGTCCAAGAAATCCATCCTTGGTCCGTTTTCTTAATAGGTATTTTTCTTTCCTAAATGGTGAATAACATTTTAAATGTTTAAAAATATTTATATATTTGGCGCTTCAAAGATGAATATAACTAAAAGTCTACCTTAAAAGATTTATACGATAGTTCACTTTTATCTATGATTTTAATCTCTTATTAAAATAAAACAATCTTTAGTTAAGATAAAACAATACTGGCCAAAAATGTGTTTTTGTCACAATTTTACTTTACCTAACTTCTTTCAAGAAATTTAACAATTTATTACCTTTAAATTAATATTGATTAAAAATTAAAAATAAAACAACACTAGGTTCCCTCTGCCTACCCCGCTATGTGCGGGATATAGCGTGAAGCTAATTTAATTTGATTAAAAATATTTTAGAAAAATTGGATTTTCAATATTTGCTGTACCTTGCATACCCAATAGAAGAGCGGCACAGTTTCTGACGACAAACGAGGTGGTGGATTCAATTCCCATTCTTTTTATCTTTAAAAACGTGAATTTTAATCTTGATCTTGATTAAACCTTTTGGAAAATCTAAAAATATCTCAAGACACTCGAGGCAAGTGCCGAAAAGACGACCGGAAGGATATTCTTAGCGGGTATCAGGCTGTAAGTGCACTTCCGGCGGACGACAAAGGCACCGGATGCGTCAATTTGACACCATCTTGAAGCTGAACACAAGAAAGGATTTTGATAGATAGATCTTGACCTGTTTTGTGATAATAAACGTATTTCTTGTGATATCACATGTTTCGAGGTAAAGAAGACATTTAGAAAGGCTTACATGTAATGAGGCCAGAGGCACAAACGTTTAGCTTTAAACGAGACAGATTGTGGATTTGATTCCCACTCGAGGAAATGGAATATTTAATACCGCCATTTCTTCGCTCTGGTATCGAGGCTAAAAGCGTGACGTTGAGTTCTGCTAGTCAACACGCGATGCCTTCAGAATTCGGCGGAAAGTAGGAATCGGAGTGGTTTTAACGAAAAATATATTTCTTGTTGTTATTTTACGAGCAAGAAACACAAATTTTTATAAGAAAAAAAAATACGAATAAAAAAATTTTTTTTGCGAACATATACAAACAAATAAAGAATTCTTCTGAAAAGCAAGTAAATCGCCAACAAAACGATTTTTTCACTTTTACCCTTTATATGACAAGTTGAACATTGTACAAAGAGAATCACTAATAGCTAGCTAGCACCAATTCAAAAACAAAACCGGACACAAAACATTATTTTTTATAAAAAGTATATGTTTGCTATGAAATGAGTTCTTTACGAAGTCTCTTTTTTAGCAAAACGTACTAAGAAAGGCAGGTAGGTTGAAAACCTAGTGCTAAGGCACACGTGTGTTTTAATCAGCTTCACACGATATCCCGCAAATAGCAGGATATTCTTTTTCACGTTACGAGAACTCGTTTTCCAATTTCTGCTGAATTTTCGAGGTTTGTGTGTTGAATGGCAGAAGTCAACGTCGCGCTTTGTGTTATTACCAGAGCGATTAAATAGTCCATTCCCTTGCGTGGGAATCGTACTCACGACCGTCACGCTTGCAGTTACTTAAGTATTTTTTTTTATTAAAATAATAATTACAATTAAATTAAATCAACGCAAATCACGCTGTACCCGTTGTCCACTTTCCACTGAGTTCTGTAGGCATTGCGTGTTGAGTGGCGGAACTCAACGCCTTTTTGCCTTGACACCAAAACGAAGAAATGAAAATATACATGTAAATAAATATGTCATTTCCTTGAATGAGGAGCCAACCCACAACCGGTCGAGTTTACAGTCACACTGTGTCTTACTTTATGCCACTGCGCCACGACTGGCCTCTATTTTCTAATAATAATAATATATATCATTCTTATTTTAAAATAATAATAATAATATATATCATTTTTAAAAAATATTAGTATGAAAATTTATTACTCCTTTAATTATTAATTTAAAATTATATACATACATACATAATAAGCATCAAAGTAATCAAAATCAAACACACCCGTAACTCACATTTAGTGTTGTACTAAATACAATTAGGTCGTTAAATATTCATGTTATTGTAGTAATTTACCATAATACTCGCACGTTAACGTCGCTAGCGTTACGTTATTTCAATTATTAATATATTATATTGTATTATACTTAATAGATATCTGTAGTGAATCTGTGGAGAAAATTGGCACATCACTATTGTTATAGATTAATAAATAATTATATATACCTATTTAATTTGGTATAATCACTTAACTGGACAGCCGTTACTGGTAGTGTCTGACTGTACACGCGAATGTTATGGATTCGATCCGAGAGAATGAATTGTATTCATTCTGTTGCTCCGGTAAAGAGACAAAGCGCGGCGTTGAGTTCTGTCACTCAAAACTCAATGTCTCCTAAATTCTGTATTGAGTGGGCAACGGACGGTGTGTTTTAACACTAAGTTCCTTCTGCATAGCTTGTTATATGTATTATACTAAATAAAAACTTTTAATTAATCCAATACAAATGTGTATCTATACGTATATGTGTATAGGTATACCAATTGGTCAATTAAGCTTAATTGAGATCTCAGAGAGCATCAGACAGTTAGAACATAAAAAATATGTTTATTATCATATATAACCATGGTTTTACTATTAACCAAGTAAGAAACTCCATAAATGCTCTAAAACTAAACACAAAATATTTAAAACAAAAAAATAATAAATCCATAAGCACTTACATCCGCCTTAACCAAATTTTAAATAAATAACCGAACCACAATATCTATATTTTATTCGTATAAAAAATTTCAAAAAAAAAAAAAAAAGGATTTCGCCGAACAATATAACCGCGTCGCGTTAGAGCGGACACATTGTCCCATTTCAGTTTCCGCACGATATGCGATATGCGTAGCGCCGTGTGGCGTTCATATATCAAATGTGGTACGTATGAAATGGACGGACGAACGGATGAATCTATATATCTATATAGTTATTTGCAAAGCTTTTACATTTTTAGAGTTGGTTAGCTAAAAAGAAATAAAAGAATATTTGTAAAAACAAAAACCCCGACTGCATAAAACTAAAAAGAAAACAAGTCTAATAATTTATTATGATTAACAGTCGGAACCTCTTTAAATTATGCGGGGATCCCGGTAAAGATTTTATTGATTGAAGAATTACTTATAGGTCCCGACCGCCATGATTGTTTTTTTTTAACGTCACCAATTGTTTTTTTTTAACGTCAACGAAAGAACACTTGGGCTGCTAATACAAATCTAATGATACCTAAATTATGTAAATCCGTTCAGCGGTTTTGGAGATAATTAAGAATATTACATACATACAAGATACGCGCGAAAAACATAACCTTTCCTTAGCAGTGGGGAAAAAGGAGACACCTTACAGTTCTCCTTTAGTTGTTTGGGGTTTTCAAGAATCTTCTTCTTAAGACTAAGTGGTAGTATCAAGCTGAAATAAATATCAAATCTCCATATCGTTAAAGATGATGATTTTTTTTCTTTACTCCAGGAGACCGTAAATTTTAATATTTGACATGAATTCCATCTTAATACGTCCTCGTGATCTGAGGATATTGTCTTGTATAAAATGGTCTTGACCCACGGACTGTCTGAGCAATAAAGTGATCCTATAAGGATTTCGTTTTTTCCTTTTGAGATACGGAGCCCTGAAAATATTATTTTTTATTGCCTTGGTTAAAAAATATCGAATTTTCTACCAGAGAACCTCGTAAACGAGTGAAAAGTGGAGATCGCAAAATCGATGTTTTTCAATCGGCCGTTAAAGTATTACGTAACCAGTTTTATTGCAATTATTGACAATGAAAATATTAATACCATCGAGTAGAATAAGAACCCACAATTTTCGCGGTTACAGTTACTCGCTTTGCCACTACGCCATGTGGGCTCCAATAGAACCGAAATAAATCATTTCAACGCAACCAAACTTCGTTAAAAGCAATCCCTAACCGAGACCGCAGTGTAAACGAACCGAGCTCAATGTACATAAACAGGACATAAATGTACATTACCGTTAGTATTTTGTACGGCGTTACACACGCGAGTGCCAATACCTATTTGAATATCGTTTGTACGAGCTAAATTAAAGTTTATATAAGTACTGTTAAACCTATTTTCTATGGCTTCCTTAATTACAATTAAATATAAATATATATTAAAATAAATAATAAACTATGCACCGTGATTACCTTATCTCGTTATCCTACTAATATTAGTATGTGAAAGTTTATAAGGATGTATGTTTGTTTCACTTTCACGCAAAATCCACTAAACGGATTTGGATGAAACTTCACAATAATATAGCATATCTATCTATATCAATGAAAATTAAAATATTCTTAACTCAATTAATTAGCTATTACAAGCACTTTGATCGTTAAGTTACATATTGTCATTAGTATCAATCAGTCCTAGAGAATTCTACCGCCAGTTCGGGAGGCGATTCTGCTATTTTAAAATATAATTAACATGAATTTAAGCGGACGACGCCACATTTAGGGTAGCTAGTAAAACGGAGAAAATATTATAAAACGCAAAAAACAAACAACACATCAAATTGAATCAAAATATATCATTTCAACGCAACCAAACTTCGTTAAAAGCAATTCCTAACCGAGACCGCAGCGTAAACGAAACGAGCTTAATAGCAACAGGACATAAATGTACATTAGCGTTAGTATTTTGTACGGCGTTAGCTACATGTGAATATATGAACATCCGTGTACGAACATTACGGCTTATTTTATATTAGTACTGTTAAACATATTAATAATTAATATTCTCTTACTTATTTAGGAAACGTATAAAAATTTGAACGTAGCGGGACTCGAACCCGCGCCTCTTGGAAACCTTAAATAATATTATATATCGATACATATATATATATATATATATATATATATATATATATATATATATATATATATATATATATATATATATATATAACCTTTTAAATTAATATTCTCTTTTCTGCGCTCTGGTGTTGAGACAAGCAAGCACAGCAAGCAAGGCTTTCGGCGTATCTTAATAATAGGAACCCTCTACTTTCTTTCTCTGTGCTTTCACCACAATTCTAACCTGATGCTAAAGATGAATAACATAAAAAAAATTAAGTTATATAAAATTTAACATTTAAATCAAATAAATAAACAAGAAGAAAAAAACATGAGATAATTTGTTAGAACGTATATAATTAAAATACATACATTTATTCTTGTCCATATAGTAGTAGCAGTAGTATATTTATAATAAATCAAAATAGCTTGTATCGTTTAGTGCAAATTGTAAAATTCTCACCCGCTCTCTTATTACCACTGACTATTTTTGTAGAATCAACTAAAAAATATATTGCAAGTATGTCATATGATATTTATTTATAAAATCAGCTTCACGCTGTATCCCACACACAGCAGGGTAGGTAGAAGGAACCTAGTATAATAATAAACTGAATACTGGAGTCATCGCATATTGAATGGCGGATCTAACCGCTGCGCTTTGACTTAACACCAGCGAAGAAATAAATATAAAAATTTAAGCTAATATTAAATTTCATCGAGTGGGAATCGAACCCACAGCCACCCACATTTGTGTCCATATACCACGACTAGCCTCGTTTAGTTACCAATTTGATTTTACGTAATTATAAATATATAAGTAGTTATAGGTAAGGTACATTACATCGCTTTCCCACTCACAGAATTAAATATTTTCATTTATTGTTACTTCTTGGTACTACAATCAATATATAAAAATATAAAAAGGCAATATGCAACGTTGTGTTCTATTACTCAACACGCAATGCCTCGAGCGGCTGACAGTGGGGATCGGAATTCGGATGGAACGGAGTTCCCTCCGCCCACCCAAACGCGGGATATTATACTTTAAATTATATATAAACCAATTAAAGTAAATTGAAAATTGATCAGCTTCACGCTGTATCCCACACACAGCAGAGTAGGCAGAGGGAACCTAGTGTTAAGACACTCCGTTCGCCACTTTCTGCCGAATTCTGGAGGCATTGCGTGTTGAGTGGCGGAACTTATCACCGCGCTTAGCCTCGACACCAGAGCGAAGAAATGGAAATATAAATTTAAGTAAATATTTCAATCTCCTCGAGTGGGGATCGAACCCACAACCAGTCGGTTTTACGGTCACACTTCGTGCCGCTGCGCCACGACTGGCCTCAACAGCGTGAAGCTGAGAATTGATTATTTTAGTCATTTTAGTCTTTTAATAATAACACAACTTTTTAAATAACTTACCAACTGTACTATGTGCAACTGGCAAATAATTTTTTACCGTCAATTTCTTTAAAATTTTCTTGTTTCTCTTATAAAATTTCACCAAGTTCTCCGAACCGAGTTTCAGAACTAATTCGAAATGGTTTAAGCGGCTTCTCAATGTTTTATTCGCTATTATTATTCTTTTCCATACTTTATGGGCTTGTGTTGCGTTTCGAAGGGACGCCTTGTCTAAATACCTATCGATTTTATAATTTTGAATTAATTAAATCAAGTTACAATATACAATGTGTAGGAGCCTTATACTAAATTTATTATTAATAATAATAATAATTAGCTTCACGCTCTATCCCGCATATAGCGGGGCAGAGGATAGTGGCATCAAACGAAGTTCCCAACTTTCCGATGAATTTTTCATTTGAGACATTGCGTATTGAGTGGCGGTACTCAACGCCGGGCTTTTGTTTTGGTGCCAGAACGAAGAAATGAAAATATTAATAAATAATAATTCATTCCCTCCCCCCAAGTGGGGTGCGCCTCGACGGCCTCAATTACTAGGTACTTACTTACTTAGGTACTAAATTCATTATAATTTTTGTCAGCTTCTCGCTGTATCACGCACACAACAGGCTAGGCGGATATAAACTAGTGTCAAGACACTCCCCAATTTTTGCCCAATTCAGGAGGCATTGCGTGTTGAGAGGCGGAATTCAACGCCGCGCGTTTCCTCGATACCAGAGCGAAGAAATGAAAATATAAATTTAAACAAATATTTCATTTCCTCGAGTAGTGATCGATCCCACAACCATCCTGTTACAGTCACACTCCTATATGCTCTTGCACCACGATGGTCTCAATTACTAGATACTTACTTGGGTAGTAAATTTATTATTATTTTTAATGCATTTAAAATTAAAATGAACCTGCAATGTATACAATAAAAGATTACCTATATATATCCACCATATCGGTAAATAATAACACAAGCTATTAAAACTCAATAACTCATATAGAAATATCTATTTGCAAAGGATCTATTTGCAAATATATTAAATTACACGTTTTATATGTGCTTCGTTGCCACTTCGTTTTGTTGAATTTTCTAGGTAATTTTCATATAATAAAATTAATTAGTACCTATTAGTTTTTTTCGCAAGTATGTTCATATGAATATAAAGGTTGGAACTTGAACCTTATTAAAAATAGGAATACGATTTTATGCAAATTATACAAGCAATAACAATCTTGATATTCGATATCTAATGGGAATGAGAAAACGCTAGTAGGCAGAGGGAACCTGGGAATTTAGTGTTGAACATGTGTATTATAACTGTTCACATTAAGGCTTCTGTTGCCCAATTTCCGCCGATTTCTAGAGGCATTGACTATTGAACGACGGAACAGAACGCCGCGATTTGCCTCGATATTGAATATTACGTTTCCTCGAGTGGGAATCGAACCCACAACCCGTCGCGTTTATAGTCACACGCCGGTGACTCTGCGCCACGACGTGGACACCTCGGCCTCATATAAAACGAAAGCAACAAAAACCAACACCTGTCACTTTATAAATAAACAATAAACAACACATCCTAGTCTACTAATCGCATTACTTAAAATACGAGAGTGTTGTAAATTATACATAGAATGGAACTTACGCGAATATTTTCCAAGAGAGCTCAAGCGGCAGGCGAGAAATGGCGTCTCGAGTCGGCTCTTCGAATATTTTAGTTCCAAAAACAAAAATCCCTGTGCCGTACATTGTGTTGGAATTGGCGGGTAGATGGATATATTTATTTATTTTTTAGTTTTTTTTTGTTATCTTACTAATATTAATATCTTTTAATAATAATTAATAAAAAGTTGAGGCACAAGCTGTGATTGTAACCGCGACTGGTTGTGGGTTCGATCCCCACTCAAGGAAATGAAATATTTATTTAAATTAATATTTCATGCGAGATACAGCGTGAAGCTGAATTTATATTTGTTTCACTTTCACCCAAAAACTACTGGACGTATTTAGTTGAGATCTTACAGTAAGACTTATGTGTAATATATATATATATATTCTATTAATTGGTTTTTGGTTATAAAATAATAATTATACGTATACGGGCCCGTATACGGGCGAAGCCGCGCTTGGGTAGTAGTGTAAAGATTATTCTTAACAAATACATTGTACTGTATATGTTATAATATTTAGCTGTGATTACCTTTTTATTAAATAAATTATACAATAAATAAAAAAAATTAAATTAGCTTCACGCTATATCCCGCACATAGCAGGGTAGGCAGAGGGAGGGAATTTTGGAGGTTTTACAGTCACACTTTGTGCCACTGCGCCACGACTGGCCTCAATTCTCAATTATACAATAATTAGAACATAATCAAACAGGAGACCAGTTATATATCAAAGTAAGTTTAAAATACAAGCGAAGCCGTTCATTTAGAAAAAAACACATTAATAGAATTAAAACATTCCAAATAAATTTTCGTTTATTATTTTTTCTATAAGATGTGATCAAAGCCTTTCAAATTCAAAGTCCGCAATTTTCGTTAATTAAAAAAAAAACTTGTTCAAAAAGCAATGAACTGAACTAAACAATTTATTTATGTGAAGTTGTTTACTGTTAGTATAAATTAAGTGAATACTTTAATTAACGCTCAATGCTCTTAAGAAAAGAAGCTTTTTCCTCCTGTTAATTGTAAGAATTTATTACGAGATGGCTAAACGAGAGGCCATTTTATATTCTTGGGCACTTACTCGAGTTTTTATTAAGAAGATACCTTTACAAATTATTCCGACTATTACATTTGGTGAATATCAAATTATTTTATATTAAATATTTGTAGTGGGCAACGAACGATAGTAATAAAGTGAGTGTGTATATTAATAATTAAAAAAAACAATCCTCTTTGTCTATCAACATTTTACTTAGAAAATAATTAATAATAATTATTATTTATAATATACTTATTAAAAGTAAAAGTATGATAAATAATAAAAATATTTTCTAGCTTCACGCTGTATAAAAACATTGTTTTTATGAGATGCCTTTTTCCTACAATTTCCATCTTTTCTTGTCAAACAGGAAGAAAAAAAAAGCGACCGATTTAAGGAGTAATTGTTGGTATATTTTCGGGTCATGAATATATTTATAAGTACCTAACTATGCGTAAGTGTTGAGGTCGTCGTGACCCAGGGGCACACGCGATTGTTGTCGATTCGATCCCCGCTCCAGGGAATGAATTATTGCTTATTAATATTTTCATTTCTTTGCTCTGGTACCACAAGTCAAAAGCCCGCCGTTGAATTCCGCCACACAACACGCAATGCTCTCGAGGCAATATGGTGGAAATTGGGGATTGGAGTGTGTTATACTGGGTTCCCTGCTCTGCCTAACCTGCTGTGTCCGGGATACAGTGCGAAAATGATTTAAATTTTTTGATTTAATTCTATATATAATTATTTCTCCACTTATCACCAAAATGATAAGCATTTAATGTGAATGTGAACAGGGAGTGTCAAATACCCATTATAAAATATCATTCTTAATACCTACTATAGATTACCTGCTATATAAGAGATACAGTGTGAAATTTTAAAGAAGATTGTCGTAATTTAGATAAAGTTTTTTAGACCGTAACAAAAGTATCTGGGTACTACTGAGCAAAACGGAACCGTAACTATAAAATTTTAAAAAATGCAGAAAATATTTAGGCTAATTTATATCATTCACGCTAAAATTGCTTTAGCTTTTTCCAAACTAACCAGACGTAAATTCGGATAGAAAATTAAAAAAATATTTAAAACTAGCGACCAGCTCGCGTATTCTCCCGCTTAAACTAGACCATTATTTATTTAATAATTTGTATTACTTTCGTGTACTAGAAACATTAATTTTAACGATAATATCAATTACATTAAAACTAATATTTCAATCAGTTAATAAAAAAGTTATTTTGTAGCATATTTAATGAAACAAAATTATTTAAATCAATTTATGAACTTAATTTTTTTAATTTATAAACCCATTGAAATAAAATAAACATTTAATGGTGAAGGAAATTTGTAACTAAGTACAATAGTAAAAACTGTATTACTGAGATTAGCGTGTACAAACGCACATACAAACATACACGCCAAACTGACAGATAAAAATATTAAAATCATTGTTTTGGGATAGAGCCCAAACAACGATTAGTAATATTTTTCCTAATATATCATCCATGCACAGACACCGATCATTTACAATTTCATTATATGTATAGATAATATTATGTATAATAATATATATAAATAATAATATCTATAAATAATACATATGCTGATGTCTGTTTAAATAAATCACCTAAATTATGGCAAAAAATCAAAATAATTTTACGCCTAAAGCCTACCATGCACGCTACGATTTACCGGAGACCTGTACAGGATCTATTTCTATCAAATCTTAATTTTTATCACTTTTATTCCTAGATATCAATTTCCTATCAAAAATATTTAATAATCTCTAAAGTACAAAAATAATTTCCAATTTTAATTATTTGTCATAATATTTAACATAATAGTTAATATATTATTTTGTGCATTAGTAAAATATATAACGTTATTATTATAATAATATTATTAGAAGTATTTATTTTACTTAAACATAGTAATAAATAAATAATAAGATTTACCAATATTTTACATAGTGTCAATTTAGTATTACATTTATTTAGGTTTGGCAACACTGGCCAAATCAACAAGCGGCCGTGCATCGCTCGCTTTTTGCTAAAATTATTAAATTACGACTTTATAAATTATTTTTTGAACTTTCTGATGTGATTTATCTTATTATATACTTAACTACTTATATTGCTTCTATACTGTAGTCTGACTTATGGAAATTCTTATAATTTTTACTGTGTTCAAGTGACAGATGTTTCTTAGCTAAAACGCGCCAGTTTTCAATAAAATAAAGTGAAGTTATTATAAAAAAATGGAAGACAGTTGCGAAAAGGTTATTGATGGTGCATCTTCAAAAGCAGAGCCAGGTGAATACAAAATTTCAACAATATCTCTCCCGATGTAATTCTGTATAGTTTGTGTAAACCGACAAAGTTGACATGTATGACATGTTATACTGACACCATCGTATTTAAGAATAAATTACGAATATTCTTTATAAAACTCAATATCATATCCATTAAGCGCTGTAAAATATAGATATTTCTTATTTAGTTATCATTTTTATCATTTTTATTTCTTAATATCACGATTTCGGTCGCAAAGTGGATTGTCATCCCAATTGCATTTTAATTCAGTCGCATTATCACGAACCCAAATATCAATAAGTGCACATCTGAAATGGAGTACTGAATAACGATTATCCAACTGACATCTTGACATTATGTGATGAATGTTTTGTAATATTTTCTTATTTCGCTTATTTATTATACATAAAAAATCAAGTTTAAATGAAACTATGCCTTATTGTGAGCTAATAAGGCTTATATTTTAATGTCTCCTAATACTGGTGAATGAATAAATGTTTATAGTTTGGATGATAAAATTTTCTACAATGTACATTATTGATTTTGGTCTTATTCCGCAATACAATCGCTTTTTACAATTTTGATGATGATGATAAATGTAGCAAAGATATAATTTTCAATATTTATAAATATTTGTAATATTAGGTATGTATACAAGTTACATTGTGTATTTTTTTAATTAACTAAATCTATATGAGACCATTTATTGCTGTGAGGAGTTATCAATAACTTCAAATCAAAATCGAAATCATTGTATTAGATACATGTGTCAAAATTTGTAAAACATGGAAATATTAAAATTATTCACATAATTTTGTTACTTAACTTGTTGTAATTAAAATAGTACACTGATATGTAAAGGCTAATTATGGTGCAGGGACACAAAGTTTGATTGTAAAACTGACTGGTTGTGGGTTGGATCCCCACTCAAGGAGATAAAATATTGATTATTTAAATTCATATTTCCCTTTCTTCGCACTGGTGGGAAGGCAAAGTGTGGTGTTGAGTTCTGCCACTCAACACGCATTACCTCTAGAATTTGGCAGAAAGTGAAGAACAGAGTAACTTAACACTAGGTTCCCTCTGCCTACCCTGCTGGGTGCAGGATACAGTGAAGCTAATAATATAATTGATATGAACCATGCAAATATTGTATTGCAATTATAATAGCTAAGCTACTGAACTAAAACAAAATATGTTTGTTATACATAACTCTTAAATATTTCTATTTGACAACAGCAACTGTGGCAAAGCCATAGGTAAAAGCTAAGTTTTTTTATAAAACTTATTTAAGATAAATTTTAAATATTAAAAAAACTTAGTTACATTTATTAATATGCTAAATAATTTTAATTACAATAATGAAACAATTTTAGTGGTCCCATAAGCATAAAAAGTAAATGTAATAGAATGTAATAGAATTTGATTCAGATATTCCATGTTTTCATTCTTGTACTCTGGTGTTGAGGCCTAGCATCGCGTGAAGTACAACAACATGCAATGTGTCCAGAAGTTAGCGGAAAGTGGGGAGCGAAGTGTCCTTCTAGGATTCATCTGCCTATTCTGCAAGATGCGGAATAAAAAATAAAGCTAAAAAAATAAATAAATAAAGTGTCTTAACACCAGGTTCTGTCTGCCTAACTGCCTATTCCATATTAAGCAGGGTGCTTAATATGGAATATAGTTTTTATTACATTCCAAAAGCTAAAGGAGAATCATTCTAGTAATTTTAGCTAAGCTTTTTAAATTTATCTTTGCTTGCTATTATTAGGAAGTGAATTACAAGCCGCTCCTGACACTACTTCTGAAGATGTCAAGGAAACTTCTCAAAATCTCTTTCCTGATAGTCCAGTTTATGAACCAGAAATAGAACCTAAATTAACTGAAGAAAATATTCAGGTAAGTTAGAAACATATAAAAATAAAGATCATAATTAGAAACATGAAAATAAAAAGATTGTGTTGCAGTGAAACAAAACAAATGATATATATATGGTTAGTCTCCTGAAGCTGAAAGAACAAATAATATTATGCTATGTTTAAATATTTTTTAATTGATAAGAAATTATTTTTATTAATGAATGTTAATTATTTTTACCAACAGATTGATACCAATTCTGCAGAAGCAGAAGCAAGAGGTATGTGGAATATTGTAAAGACTATTATTAATATATTTTTTGTGCTTGAGAACTAATTATTTCTTTAATTCATTTTACAGAAGACCCCCAAATAATACATGCCAAAAGGAAACTATCCGAAGAACTCTCAGATAGCAATGCTAAAGTATTAAAATTAGATTTGGTCAATGAAGAAGTAGCCGTGTCGTCTCAGACTTTAGACGACGAAGTATGCGCGATAACTAGTGTTGCGAAACGGAAATTAGAAGATGAACTGCCATCTACATCTCGTGTCCGGACCCCAGTACGATCTAGTCCAAGAAAACTAAAGCGAAGCAATAGTGTAGAAAATACGCCAAAAACACCAAAGACACCCAAATCGCGATCTGCAAGCGTCGATATAACTAAAGGTCGTAAAACACCGAAGTTGAAATTAGATATGGCCAAAGAGAAACCAGTTGAAGATAATGATGTAATGGAATCGAAGCCAAGGCCAAGTGTCGAATTTGTAGCGGAAATACCAGCGCCAAAAATTCCTGATACGATAATGGAGGAAAGTACGGAAGGCTTGAACGACTCCCAAAATTTCCACCTAGCTCTATCACCGTCTGAAGAGGAGAGTGATAAGAAAGACCGAAACTATGATAGTGATCCAGCCGTTATCAAGGATAGGATGGAAGTTATAGACATCGATAAAGTTGATAAAGCAAAAACTGAAGGTTATATTTCAGAAAATGATATATCGAATCCAACGCCACAGAATTCAAAGGAAAAGCATACTGACCAGGAGAGTACGGATAGCATTTGTTCCGTCGGTATGGACAGTCCTGAGCATGTTCCAAGTATGGCTTCGAAATTGATCTCAAAATTGTCCAACGGCAAATCTTCTACGCCAACTGAAGACAGCGACAAGCATAGCTCTAATATCACACCAGATATGCTGAAACTTAACAGTAATAAAGGGAGTAGAAACAAACATGAATCTTTCCGGACCAGCAATACAGCCACGCCCTCTACCATATCGCCCTTGCAAAATGGGCATTCGTTACCAATAAACACGCCGCAATTGCCAGTTTTTGATATCCACGTGGCTCAGAGCGAGGACTGTGAGTTTTTATCATTATACGTGGTTCGAACAGACAGCGATATTGGTATGGATATGTGCAAAGAATACCAGAGAATCTCCAAAAGACTCACCATCGATCCGTACATGGGCGATGTGTCTGTGAGCTTGTCACCATCAAGCGTAACTAGTGTTGGTATGGTCAACTTACCGAGTAGATCATCATTCGCATCAACTGTCAGCTCGTCGTCGACTTCAAGTAACCGCACTAGTGATGGAGCCTTCGTAGTTCCACAGCCACCTAGGAAATCTATGTCGAACCCATCGACTACCGTAAAGGGATACGAGGCATTGATGAAGAAACTCCAAGATATATTCTCCCATATACGAGAGGCGTCAACGACAGATCGATCACTAAACGAAGATAAAATATCCGTAGGCGTTCAGGTTTCAAACGAAAGTGGTTTAAGCAATGGCAACGCAAGTCCCGAAGAAGTTAATAAGTGTGATAAGACCACACCGAAGAGCTCACTTAAAAAGAGTCGAGTACGCGGTCGTAGGCCCATCGCTGGGAAAACGAAACGTGCGATACTGCCCACAACAACCGAAGAAGCTGAATACATGCATGGCATGAATTCACCCGAAATGATTCCATCGAACGGCGACAATGGGAAAATGTCGCCTAAAGAGGAGAAACCGCTATCAGCTTTAGTGGGAACGCCGAAATCGGTAACGAAATTGAAGCAAAAACGTCGACCGACTTCTCCAAGGCCAGCCACACCGGTAGAAAAGGTGGTGGTGAAGCCTGAATACCCAGGATTTGCACCAGACACGGTGGTTTTAGCTAAATGGGTGGATAAAAGATACTATTCGGGGAAAGTTCTAGAAATCACCGAGCCCAATAAATATCTTATTAAATTCGACGATGGGCAAAGTAAAGTGATTTTGGATGATTTCATCATATTTGGGGATATGAAGAAGTTGCCTCTCCAAGGGCAGTCGGTTTATGCGATGGTCGATGATGAGCAGAATTATGAACCGGGCTTGGTGTTGGGCATTGAAGAGAACTCCAATGGCACTATTACTTATCGTTGTACTACTGATAGGTAAGTGTTTTCTATTGTTATTTTGCTCAGATATTCAGCTTAAATTAGTATAATTTAATTTAATAAAAAAAATTATAACATGTAAAAATACAACATAATACCAATAAAATTATCCTTATATTATTTACCATTTTAGCTCGGAATTTGGTGAAATTTCAAACGGTTTCCATTTCCACTTGGAAAAGTGAATAATTTTTTTTTTATTTTATCGCTCTGGAAACAACCAACGCGGCGCTAAAGTTCCGCTACTCTACACATGTTTCAAAAGTCAGACCGAAAGTGGGAAAGGGAATGTCTTGGCACTGCCATTTGCGGGATTATAAATCCATACATAAATTCCACAGAGACGCCCTGGTCCTAGTGACGGCCAGCGAGCTGTACCTCACTGAAGACCAGGCGCGCTCCATAAAGGAGTTCGTCAGGTCGCGCTCCCCCACCACGCCCTCCACGCCGCGACGACGGCACCACCGCGAGCTGGACCTCGATAATATCATACAGGCGAGTGTTGTTCCCTTTGATAGAAGAAGAGGATATAGTTATATTTAAATAATAATAAAAAATATTATTATATACATCAAAAAGGTACAAACGAAATGTCTGTTGAGGACCAGTTTTTAATGAAAAAAAACTTAGTATTAAGTTATTTAACTTTAGTATTAAGTTAGTTGCAGTGTTCAGTTTTCCACTACATACGGGGGTATTCAGCAGGGTGGGGAAGTATTTTAATGGGAACAGAGTGTGCTAACACTAAATTCTCAGGTTCCCTCTGCCTACCCTGCTATGCGCGGGATACAGTGTGAAGCTAAAAAAATAGATCTAATTTATTCTTAGTTCTTTTTTGTTCAAAACTGCAACTAACCATCCGTATTTAATTCTCTTTTCATTTAATCTAATGAATGACAATGGCTTTATCGAATTACAGGGTCCGCGCAGCGTTCGAAGCAGGGATAAGGGTAACTCCAGTGCGAGGAAACGTGTTGCGTCTCCGATCAGCCCTAAAGCGTCTACTTCTGGTATTTTTTTTTAAATAAATTTTTAAGATATTTCATACAATCTTTGTAGTAGGTGGAGATGGAGATGCTAAATCGAGCGATCGCATTACATCCTGTATAAAGAGTTCATATATGTCGTACAATCCTTGATCCAGGCTAAAGTACTCGTCCCAACCAGCCACGTCAAGTTCTCATTTATGCACATGGAGCCCGAATGATCCTGGGACTTTAGAAAAATGCTCATTATACGTAAATATTGACACACATTGAGTGCGTCCATATATGGTAGGGATACACTACCACCCCCATACTGTTTAGTGTGTACAATGATTGTCCTTACGATTTTCTGACGCGCCCGAGTAACGCGCATACATCCCTCTTCGGTTCCCTAGGAGAAACAATCAAAAGAATTTGTTCCTCTGATATCAAACACACAACTGTCGCGTTTACAACAAACACTGTGTACGGTATGCATCAGTCTTACTCTGTCTGGTAAGGCAACATTGAAATGTCCACATAATTGGGCGATCAGTGGGGAAAGAAATGTCCTAACACCAGGTTCCCTTTGTTTACCCTTACTGTATACAGAGTAAAGCCAAAAAGAGTAATATAATACAAACACAATAGGTTTGAAAACAAAAAGCACGCCCGTCCCGGCGGCCCGCAAGCGCCTCGCGAGCGAGAGCAGCGAGCTGAGCGAGAGCAGCAACCCCGCGCCGCCCGCGCGCCTGGAGGACGTGGCGGGCGTCGAGCCCGAGGTGCAGCGCACGCCGCGCAAGGTGGACGGCGTCAAAGGTACGCCGGTAACCCCAAACAATTTTATATTTGTTACCGAAATTTGTAAATTCTTTTATAATTCGACGGTAAACGGGGAGCTTAGTGCCTTACCACTAGGTTCCCGCTGGTCCCCTTTTATGTTCGGGATACAGCGAAGAAGAAGGAAGCATTGCATTTAGTAAGTCATAAGTTGACAAATTTGATTAACTTTATTTAATTCTTCCAGCCGGCCCTCTACAGTTAAAAGGTGCAGCGAAACAAAACATTGGCAAGAAGAACTCGAAGCTAACCAAATTTGAGAACGACGAGGACACCATATCAACACTCGGCCCGATACCTCCGTCTGATAGCAAGATATTCTCGGGGATGTGTTTCTTGCTAACCTGCACTGAGCCACCAAGGCCAAAGAATTCTAATGAGAAGGTATAATTTGTATTTATTTTTGTTCTTTCTTTTTATTAAATTTAAATACGAAATAAGAGGCAGTCGGGGCACAGAAGCAGAAGTATGTGACTGTAACCGCAATAGGTTGTGGAGTGGACCCCACAACCTGTCCAATATTTCTCCTCGAGTAGTGACCTATCACTACTCGAGGAAATGAAATATTTAATGTGTTCATTTCATCACTCTGGTTTCGAAGCAAAACGCGGCGTTTGTACCGCTACTTAACACGCAATGCCTCCGGAAGCGGAAGTGTCCTAAATAGGAAACGAGTGTTCTGTCACTGGGTTCCCAAGTGACTTATGTACCGGATACAACGTGAACCTAAAAAATTATTATCGTTTTCAGTGTCAAGAAACTCGCCACTATTCATCAGAAGAGGACAGCGAGGCGACTTCAACTATGGCTGGAACAGATACTGAGGACTTGGAGTTCACCGATCGACCCTTCAACAAGGAACGATTGAAGGAGCAGCTGGAGGCTGGCGGTGGGAGTGTATATAGGTAAAGATACTGTTTAAGGCCGCCTAACAGCGTTAAATTACGCCGACGACTGCGATACGACAGGATTTGGATTTTTGTAACCATGTATGTAAGTGAAGTTTGTTTTTTTATATATTACAAAATGTGGCGTTCAGTTACGTTGTTTAATGGGTGTAGATCATGAGAAGAGCTGTCCTCTTCTGAGACAACCTCAATAATGGCTGGCATAGACACCGAGAACTTAGAGTTCAAGGATCAACCTTTTTGTTGTATGTGGGTATAAGAATAATATAATCAGTTGTGTAACCGACGCGGCCTTGTTAGTGGCTCCCTTATATATTAACCTATAATTATCATAATATTTAACTCCTTCACCAAGGAATGGCTGGAGGAACAGCTGGAGGATGGTGGCTTAAGTATATATACGTTAAGAATCTTTTTTTTTAATTGTAAAATAAAGCATGCCATTAGGTTACGAATTCATCTGTATTCTTATATAGATAGAAATTGGTTTGGTAAGTTAAAAAAAGTACAATGTTTTAGGAATTCGCTAAGTCTTCCACTCTAATTCTGACTCTGATATTATTTCTGTTTATACACTTTAGTTGTATGTTTATTGTTTTTATTATTCATATCAAATCCGTATAACTATCTTTTAAAACATTTTTTTATAAATTTCCAGTCACTTCGACGATCTACCAAAGAACAAGTACTCAGTGTGCAAGCTGGTAGCTCCGCGGCCGTGTTTAACAGCGAAATATATACAGTGTTTAGCTGCGGACATTAAATCTGTATCGCACGCGTGGGTCATAATGAGTTGTATAAACAACAGACAAATGGACGTCGATTCTTATATATTGCCTTCGGGGTGGTCGATTATAAAGAAATGTTTTATTAATTGGGTAAGTGTTTGTTATTTTTCTTGTTTGGGTTTTTTTCTTATTAAATTGAAGGTTTTACTGATTTGGAGTGTAAACGCGGTTGTAACAAGACAAAACGCAGCGTTGAATGAACTTTATTTTCAAGCAATTTTAATAAAATTGCAGAAACCAGCCTTTGGCAAGCGCAACCCGACATTCTTCAAAGACAAAACGATATTAATATGCGGCGATCAAGATACGTTTGTCAAGTTTTGGGATAGAGTATGCACACTAGCCGGTGCTAACACCCGTGTGGTGAACGAGGAAGATCTCAACATGTCCGGAGCTGTAGCCCTAGTGACCGAATGGGATTGCCCACACGAGGTCCAAAATAAGGCGAATCAAGATAATATTCCACTGGTTTCCACCACGTGGGTCGTACAATCTTTGATCGAGGCTAAAGTACTCGTCCCAACCAGTCACGACAAGTTCTCGTTTATGTACACGGAGCCCGAATGATCCTGGGACTTCAAAAAAGTGCTCATTATACGTGAATATTGACACATTTGAGTGCTTGACGCTGTAGAGTGTTAGATTTAAGTACAAGTGAAGTGTTGATAAGGTGAATTGTGAACACTTTAAGTGAATTGTGAATTTTAAGTGATTTATCACTAATATGGAAAGGAAGTGGAAATTGCTTAGTGTAGTTATTTGGATTGAGTCGTATGAAATTGAAATTTTATGTTATACTTTGATGGCAAATGCTAATATAGTAAATATTCTTTGAAACATTCTTAAATATTTTTTCTAATATATAAATATTGAAACTTTCTTCTTTGTTGTCAAAATAGTATTTTTTTAACTACATTTTCTTAACAACAATTAGATTTTATATGACTCACTCATAAAACTGATAATACTAATACTTCTTCATATAAATATGATAGAAGATTGTAATTTTTAAAATATAAAACATAAATGAACATTTTCTTTGAAATTGTCAGAAACTATACATTAGAAGATCAAAATCAAAATAAATTGTGAAAATTCTAATATAAAGTTAAATATAGATCAAAAAATAATTAAAATATGTATAATAATGACAGTAAGTTCAATGTTATTAACTAAAATATAGTTAAAATTTACTGTATAATTCTGCGTTTTCCCTCTTATAAAATTATATAATTTTTAGAACTAACCTTGTATATATAAAAATATTATATTAACATGACTTATCCAAAGAAATTTGTTCTTTTTCTATCCGTTTAACTGATAATGTATTTTTTACTGTCTCTCCGTTTATTATATAAATAATAAAAGGGATTTTCTTTTGTTTTTCATTAAACTTTAAATCTTCTAAGAACTTATGTTTTTCAACCTACAAATTGAGTAAAAATCTTTTTAATGTATATAAATTATAATTATAAGAGCTATTACTAAGTATTGAATAAGTATCTTTCTATTTCATGCTTTTTATACTTTATTTTTGGATCTTAGCCTATAAATAAAAATATTACGCTTATAGACTTTTTTTGGCATATTTTTTGTTATTGATTCGTCATTTGCATTGATTTAAATGACTGATATAGATAATATCATATTTTTTATCTATTTTTTTTTTTTGACAGATTATTTAGTAATATAGATATTATAAAGTATAGATTGTAAGATAAATGTGATTATAATTAATTATTATAATCTCATACTATGTATTGAATTTGAAGGAATTTAAAATATTATAACATTGACATTAAAATATTATAGCGTTGCCTATTTTTTTTTGTATTTTTCTTTTTGTGTAATTCAATTTAGATGTGACGAATATTGTGTAAAAATATGTGTTTAAATCGTAGTGTTCTTAAAGAAAATACGTTAAAGAAACAAAGTCAAGTTGCAATTAGAATCAGTATTTAGATTAAATTCCTTGTAAAATATGTGTATTCTTATAAATATAATATATTTCAATTTGTGGTAAATAGAAAAAATAGAAAGTTCTAGTATTCTAGAATGTCTATTTCTTTTTTTTTTATTATTTATGGATGCTATCATATTCTGAGAGCATTTTTTGTTTTTTTTTTCTGTTCTTTCTCCTTTTCATATTTCCCTACAACTTTTGAATTCAAAGGTACAAAATACAAATTCTGTGTTAAATAAAAAAATAACTTATTACATAAGATTTGTAAATGGTCTCATTTAGAACTAATTCTAATAAGATTAAGAAATAAATAGAATTATTACTGTTAAGAATGTTTTTGGCCTAAACTATGGTATTATGGTATGTGTGGTGTAAAAAGTGAATTGGTGATTTTTTTATTTTTTTATTTTGGATTGACAGTATTTTATTAATGTGATTTTCGAAATTTCATAGAAATAATAGTCGTACCAGATAAATGTCAGCAGCTTAATATTTTCAATGTTGAAAATGTTCACATATTTAATATAATTGGTATCTTATATATAAATAAGAGGCCGGTCGTGGCGCAGCGGCACAAAGTGTGACTGTAAAATCAACTGGTTGTGGGCTCGATCCCCACTCGAGGAAATGTAATATTTATTTACATTTATATTTTCATTTCTTCGCTCTGGTGTCGAGGCAAAGCGCGGCGGCGAGATCCGCCACTCAACACGCAACGCCTCCAGAATTCTGCGGTAAGTGGGGAGTTAAAACACTAGGTTCCCCCTGGCCTACCCTGCTGTGCTGTGTACAGGATACAGCGTGAAACTGATTCCATAATCAAATAAATTTTATTATTAATGATAATGATAGAAATCATGAGCCTATTTCTGTAGTTTAATATATATAAAATAAAACTTTTAGAAAATTTGTTTTTTTATAAAACTTATTTGTTGCATTTTCTGTTATAATATTATTATAATTGGTAGACATTGTTAGTATTAAGAAATGTGTGAAATTAATTATGTAATTTGAAGAATTGTAAATTTCAATGTGGATAAAAAAAATATTCAGATTTCAACTTTTGACTGTTTATAGTGTCTATGATCTAATTTATGTACATAATAATATAATAAGGGTATTCTATTTTTTAAAAAACTATATAAATACTTAATATCTAAATATATAAAGAATTGGTGTATTGTATACAATTTGTCTAATATATTTTTTTTTGTTTTTATTACATTAAAAGTAATTCGTATTAGATTTTGATTTTTCGACATTTAGTAATACAGTATATTATTAATTCAATCGAATTTATATATTTAGTTCAAGGGACTGTATTATTATTATTTTTTTCTTGAATTTAATAAACATTGTAGTAATAAATAACAATTTGTGAGTCGGTGTTCTGATATTTGACTGTCATAGACGTTTAATGGGCTAGATATATTATATATACAAAACTTGTTCTAATATATAAAAATTGGGTTTATAATTTTTTTTATTATACATTTGAAGTGAAAAAAGAACAAAACAATTGGGTTCCTTAATTTGAACAATTTCTCTACATTATGGAATTAAATAATGTATTAAAGCATTTTAGAGGTATGATGTTTCTACATCAATATGTACTTAATTCCACCAAACTGGAATTGAACCCACGACCAGACAGTATTATGATATTTTTCTGTCTTAATAACGCATTGTACGTAGTGTTAAGTATTTATAGTGTTGGTTGTTTGTACAACATTATTATGAATGTTGATAACTTTTGATTGCATTTCTGTAGGTTTTTTTTTAATTATTTTTTTCACAATTGATCTATCATGGACATTTTGTGTAACGGTAGACATTGTATTGTGTAAAATACTATGAATAAATGATAGAATTAATCATTTCGTTTTATTTTGGTTAAAGGAGAGAGTTATGTCTACCCGTGACTCTAACGTGACCTGTTCGAAATGTCGGGTTTCCAAAATGTACAACCTAAAATATACGCGATTAATCCGTTCTTAAAATAGTTTCATAGTCATAATTGAGGCCAGTCGTGGCGCAGTGGCACGAAATGTGACTGTAAAACCGACTACTGGTTGTGAGTTCGATCCCCACTCGAGGAAATGAAATATTTACGTAAATTTATATTTCCATTTCTTCGCTCTGGTGTAGAAGCTAAGCGCGGCGTTGAGTTCTGCCACTCAACACGCAACGCCTCCAGAATTCTGCGGTAAGTGGGGAGTTAAAACACTAGATTCCCCTTGCCTACCCTGCTGTGCTGTATGCAGGATACAGCGTGAAGCTGATTTCATAATTAAATAAATTTTATTATTAATGATAATGATAGAAATCATGAGCCTATTTCTGTAGTTTAATATATATAAAATAAAACTTTCTAGAAAATTTGTTTTTTTATAAAACTTATTTGTTGCATTTTCTGTTATAATATTATTATAATTGGTAGACATTTTTAGTATTAAGAAATGTGTGAAATGAAATATGTAATTTGAAGAATTGTAAATTTCAATGTGGATAAAAAAATATTCTGATTTCAACTTTTGACTGTTGATAGTGTCTATGATCTAATTTATGTACATAATAATATAATAAGGGTATTCTATTTTTTAAAAAACTAAATATATTAATATCTAAATATATAAAGAATTGGTGTATTGTATACAATTTGTCTAATATATTTTTTTTTGTTCTTATTACATTAAAAGTAATTCGTATTAGACTTTGATTTTTCGACATTTAATAATACAGTATATTATTAATTCAATCGAATTTATATATTTAGTTCAAGGGACTGTATTATTATTATTTTTTTCTTGAATTTAATAAACATTGTAGTAATAAATAACAATTTGTGAGTCGGTGTTCTGATATTTGACTGTCATAGACGTTTTAATGGGCTAGATATATTATATATACAAAACTTGTTCTAATATATAAAAATTGGGTTTATAATTTTTTTTATTATACATTTGAAGTGAAAAAAGAACAAAACAATTGGGTTCCTTAATTTGAACAATTTCTCTACATTATGGAATTAAATAATGTATTAAAGCATTTTAGAGGTATGATGTTTCTACATCAATATGTACTTAATTCCACCAAACTGGAATTGAACCCACGACCAGACAGTATTATGATATTTTTCTGTCTTAATAACGCATTGTACGTAGTGTTAAGTATTTATAGTGTTGGTTGTTTGTACAACATTATTATGAATGTTGATAACTTTTGATTGCATTTCTGTAGGTTTTTTTTTTAATTATTTTTTTCACAATTGATCTATCATGGACATTTTGTGTAACGGTAGACATTGTATTGTGTAAAATACTATGAATAAATGATAGAATTAATCATTTCGTTTTATTTTGGTTAAAGGAGAGAGTTATGTCTACCCGTGACTCTAACGTGACCTGTTCGAAATGTCGGGTTTCCAAAATGTACAACCTAAAATATACGCGATTAATCCGTTCTTAAAATAGTTTCATAGTCATAATTGAGGCCAGTCGTGGCGCAGTGGCACGAAATGTGACTGTAAAACCGACTACTGGTTGTGGGTTCGATCCCCACTCGAGGAAATGAAATATTTACGTAAATTTATATTTCCATTTCTTCGCTCTGGTGTAGAAGCTAAGCGCGGCGTTGAGTTCTGCCACTCAACACGCAATGCCTCCAGAATTTGGCAGAAAGTGGGGAACGGAGTGTCTTAACACTAGGTTCCCTCTGCTTACCCTGCTGTGTGCGGGATACAGCGTGAAGCTGATTTTTTGAAAATAGTTTCATTTAAAATGTGTAATAATCGTGAAAATCAAAGAACTTATTAGAATGAAATGATTCTTCAGTTTCATCGACCAATCTGTAAGTGTTTTTTGTTTCATGTTCTATCCCGCACTGTGCATGTAGACAGAGGCAACCTGGGAACCTAGAATTCAGAAACTTCTTATTTAAGACCGTTTCTATTTTCTGACTTTCCGCCGATAATATAAAAAACAAAATACCCCATCATTTTTACGTATCGTAACAGTTGGGAAAATGCCTAAAATCAATCAAAACTTTTCTTATAATAAAATCAAATTTAATATTACCCTTATTCTGCTTTCCATATACTTTTCATTTGTATTTATATATGAAACTTCATAAAATATAATTTACTTTAAAAACATAAAAATATTTTTTGTACAAATATAGAATTTATTATTAAAATAAATAATGAGCGCCATCTATTTTGTTAGTAAGCAATTAAAATAAATAAATTTGATATAGGTAATGATTTAGTTTTTTAAATATTCAAGAGATGGCGTTGTAAAATCATTATAAGATGTTAAAAAGTGATTAAAATGAAAGCTCATTTAACTTCAAGCAAGACAAGACTGCTTTTCGTCGAAATTAAAATTATAAAAATTCATTTGTTTTTATTATCTACACATAATTTAAATATTTTTTATAAAAAAAAATTATAATAAATCTAATAAGAAGTCTTATCGACCAAACCAACAGTCCACAGAATAATCAAGAAAATAAATGACAAACAACGTAAAATACTGAACCGGAGCTCATTAACGAAAATTCCAAAACGAAAATTTACATACAATATAATATAAAAACACCTACATTATCGAACAATGCTGACCTAGGGGTGAGGGAGATGACTTGTACAGTGTATCGTTTAACCCTTTAGGGCTGCGAGGTTATTAATATAAAAGCAAATCTCTATAACTTATGAGAACAGTATTTCTTAGCCACCAGTTAATGTACGAAGATTTCGATTGTATGGTACATACACCTACATACAAATCTTTTATAGTACGATGTTGAAAATGACTACTGGAATGCGAATTTTCTAGAAGTAATTCGTTGTGACATTTATTCTTGAAAGGTTTTAAAGTGTAATTCGTTGTTTAGTGTTTCCGTTTGAGTTTGAATCTCGAAAAGTGACAGTGGCTGAAAAGGATTTGTAGTTTTTAAAGGACGAATTTGTAGATTTTTCACAGAGAAAAGGTTGTAAAATCCCGTTCTATCCCGTTGCCGTAGAAAATTCGGGAAATTCCCGGTTATTCAACCCCTACACTCCCTAGAACCCTAACTTATACCTAATGCCAAAATTTCAACGTTCTACACCAACGTACTCAATGTAAGGAAAAAGTTATAATATACGAAATACTTATATAAAATGAATAACTAAAACGAAACGATCGTATCGTCTATACATATTGATCATTACACCTCTTATATTATATAGATAACAAAAACAAATCTACAACTGCCTACAATTTTGTATGAAGATGTAAAATCCGTTTATCGTTTTATATACAACATTTACAATATCACAATAACCTATTTATTAACGTTAACTACTGTCGTCGGCTTTTATATAAATATATAAATAATGTAATTTCAACATATTTTCATAATTCAAGATAATATTTACGAGCGTTCCACTATCAGTAAGAAGCGATGTTATTGAGAATCGGTCATAGGTTATCGGAAGTCTATGATGTAACGTACACTACAGTATGATACTAATTAGAACGATTATATATTATGATTTTAAAAATCTTAATTTTTAAATAAATAAATCAGCTTCACGCTGTATCCCGCACATGGCGGGGTAGGCAGAGAGAAACCAGTTTTAAGTTACTCTGTTCCCTTTTTCTGGGATTGCGGGTCGAGATGCGGAATTCAACGCCGGGCTTTGGCCATGGTGCGAGCGATGAAGTGAAAATATCAATAAATAATAATTAATTCCACCGAATAGGGATTGAACTCACAGACGTTCCAATCTTAACTTTTAATGTGAGAAAACTAGTCATAGCCCTATTTTGTCTCCATGGATTTGAAGGCGTTATTTAATGAACCTACCCTATTGACACAACTACCTACTAAAATTAAATCCTAGAAATTTGAAATGTAGACAAATTTCGAGAAATTTCTCGAAATTTCTACAAGAACGGGAAAGGAAAGATTTTTCAAGAATTTAAATTTTACGTCTTAAGCTCAACGGAAACAAAGATGCAACAGCTATTTAGTATTATTAATATTATATTAAACCTAAAACTGTTGAAAATATGAAACGCAGTATCTCTTTTATCTGTCTCCAGAGTCCTGATGTGGAGGAATGATCTCATTCGACGATAACAACGCGTAAACAAGACCCATTTATTGAGGGCCTCCTTATCGAATAAATACATAGTACAAGAAGATGTTTTATGTTGTAAAATAAGTTATAATATTATTAATTAATGTTCTTGTTTATTTTCAACTGGCAATACTATTTGTAGCATCAGATCTCCTTATTATATCGACCTAGGTTTTTTTAGCCTATAGCAGGGTAGGTTGGAAACTTGTGTAAATTCAAGGTAATGCGTGTTGAGTGACGGAAGTCAAAGCCTTGTTACCAAAGCAAATAAATGAAAATATCCCATAAATGATAGTTCATTCTTCCCCAGTGGGATGCGAATCGACAACCTTTACTTGTCATACGCTTGAGCCACTGCGCCATGATGGCCCCTTAATTGGAATTGGATTGGAATACAAGTGCGTTGTTGAGGTTAACAACCCAACAAGCAAAACGTGAAAAACGGTCTCAAGATTTTTAATTTGTTGTCTGAATAGAGATACCTACATATAAGCGTCATTTGTACCAATTGCGCCGTAAAACATATATTGTTGCGCGACATTGCTAAAGTAGCTGTCAAATAAATAATAATAATCTATATCTTTTTTAGTTTCACTCTGTATTACGCACAAAGCGAGGTAGGTAAAGGTAACCTGGGAACCCATGTTAAGCATCGTCAAGCAAAATACGACACAAAAACGCTCTCGAAACGCAGTCACTTAACACTAGGTTACTTTTACCCGCCCTGGAGACTGTGAAGCTGATAAAAATATAAAAGTTACTTCCATTTTCTACTAAAATTCGATTAAATCACTCAATAAATCTATATCATTTATTTGGTCCTCCTCGATGACCAAAAAAACCACCCTTTTGAGGGAAACACTCCCAAGAGATCACTTGTCACGTGTATCCACAGAGATAAGGTAAAAATATTATGGTTATGATAATGTATTTTTTTTATAACCACTGATAACGTTGTTTTTACGAAGAATTCTATTTTTTTATGAACTGCCATAAAGAATATCTTCCTTTTTGTATGTGTTAAGAACTTAAGATGTCTATTAAGTGGGAACCGTTTTGTTGGAAATTATTTTTATATGTCATTTTTATATATTTTCTTATATAATGTATTAATTTTATAACGCATTGTATATTTTATATAGATTTCTTTAACTATTATGATTTATTTTATTAAGAAATTTTAATATTTTTTTTAATCGTTTCAACGAAGACATTATGGTAAAACTTGTAACAGATTATTAACAAATCGTAATTTATTTAGAAAAACAAATAATTAAATTACACTTAATTCATGTTAATAAGAAGTAAATAAAAGGTTAAAGAAAACATCGGAATAAAATTAAAATGCAAGAAAGTATCGATTTATCACCTATTAACCCTAAATGCCATCTAAGTATAGAGAAAAATGTAAATGTATGTATAGGTACATACATATAATGAAATCGTATCGAATCGGTGTATGATATTGATGTTATTTAATAACGCAATAGAAACAAAAATAATGTATTTTTCTATTTTTTGTCTGTTTATCCGAGCTTATTAGCGCTAATCTCGGTAACGGCTTAACCGATTTAATTACAGTATTCACTATTGCATTTTGGCAAGCATTCCTTAACATGTAGTGATACGTTTTTTAAGATCATTAACTGTTTATAGCAATTTCGCCAAATGAATTGGCTGCATCTTTACTTTTCAATATAAATATAGATAAAGTAATGGTGATTAGTAAATTAATAATGATGTAGTTGAAGCGGGCGAAGCCGCGAACGAGTTGCTAGTCTACAATAACTCAAAGGAATACGTATAGTAGGCGGGTTAGACAGATCCCGATTGGTTGAACCCGCGGGTCATGACCCCGCCAATCGTGACGCGCCCGCCCTAATTGCTTCACCTTACCTTTGCTACTGAAAAATATTACGTATAGGGTTATATGAATATTTACTTGTCTGTAATTTAAATTGCTATTTTCATATGTTCGCTCCGGTTTCGGCGCAAAGCGCGGCGTTGAGTTCCGTCACTCAACACACAATGCCTCAGAATTCGGAAAGTGTGCTCACTTTCAAGCATTCAAAGTCGCAGTTAAAAGCTAGTTAATCATGTATTGTAGACACTTATATGGCTCAATTGTAAAGATCTTATTTGATTTGAACGCGGTGGTCGTGGACTCTGATCGTATGTAGATCGTAACTTAAGAAAAGAAAAGTCTAAAGCGGAGAATAGAGTGTGTTGACACTACAATCTAAATTCTCTGATTTTCCTATATATTTATCTACGTGAAGCTTAAAACTAAAATAGTTTTCGTCGTCCTATACAGAGAGAGAGAGTACAGATTGTTTCCATAAAGAAAACATTGTAATAATGCAACAAGGGTATTCTTATATAATAAAATTAATAGATTTAAAAAAAATCTTATTGGATTTAATAGGAAAACCTAGGACTTTACGTTTTTATTTCAGGATTACAATATTGATATCCAGATTAAATATAGTAAAGTCTTAGGCCGAGGTGCTGTTAGCATACAGACACTGCAATTTTATTTTTCAGCTTTGCGCCGTATTTCACATATATCAGAGTAGGTCCAGGAAACCTCGAGGGAGGGAAGTCCCCTCGAGGGAATACGACACTCCGTTCCATATTTTTCGTTGAATTTTCGAAAATCTGCGTAATTATTATAGTGACAACTCAACTCCGCGTTCTTACATTGGTGCGAACAGCATCAGAGCAAAGAAATGAAAACATTATCTAATAAATAATAATTCCTTCAACGAGGTAATGTAATCCAACCCACAACCGCTGCGTTACAGTCACGCTTGTGCCACTGCGCCACAACAGCCTCCCCTTTTCTTAAAATATATTTTAGAAAATTGATTAATTAATATTTCATTATTAACTTATTCACTAATAACTTTAATATTATATAATATTGACATATTTACCTAAAAAAATAATTTTAAATTAGATTTATTAACAACTAGTACTAGTACTAGTCTGTAGTACTTATCTAAAGATATGTTCCTAATAAGTGATGTGTACTTTGTAGAACGCCCTTTGTATGGCTTCTGTCTTTGACCCGCTTAGAGCTATATAAAATCATGTAGGTACTATTATTCTCTACTCGAGACAAACCTTCTTGGTTTTTTGTAGTGCCTTATTATTCTAAAATTATATTTGTATGGATATTTCATGGTAATAAATAAAAAAATAAATGAAAATTTAATATCATACTTTCTCTAAGAAAACCGAAGGCCCTAATATCATTCTTTGAACTGGGATTTGAACCGACAATTCCCCAACGAATGTAAATACATCTCTATATACACCGATAACGAGGCAAACCGCGGCATTGAGTTCCGCTATTCAACACACAAAGCCTCCAGAATACTGTCGATAGTGGAGAACGTAGTGTCTTAACCCTAAACCTAAGTTCCCAAGATCACTTTGTCTACTGTGTTATGATATACAGCGTGAAGCCAAAAAAAATTGATTTTTTTTCTATAAGTACGTAAATATTAATAAAAATCACATCGTAGACAAATAAAATGGTCAGTTATTAACTTTTCCTTTCTCCGCTTGACCCACGGGATAAAACAAAGCGGGGCGGGGGGTGAGGTCGTATTGATTTTCAGGACGCGCAAGACGAGACGCCACCTTCAAGGCCTCGGTTTCCACCTTAGCATTATGAAACTTTCATATTCTGTATGGAAAATGTTACAACACTCGACTAATATATTGTTGTATTTTGTGATGTATTTATTTGGAATAAACAAAAAATAAAAAATTACAAAATGATATTTCTTAATAGTAATAACTTAAAAATAAATAGCCATATTGACTATAAATATTGGCTATATAATATATAAGATCAGTTTTACGTTTTTTTACCTCATAATCTAGTGCCTAGGTATTCCGATCTCTACTCCAGAGGCCTAGAGAGTTGTCATTTCAATTATTCACATTTTCCCGATATAGAAAAATAATTCACGGTGTTGGGCTCCGTCTTTCAAACATAAAACGGAGATTCAAGTGGAACCCAACTCCGTGGATTATCTTACTTTATCCGGAGAATTATTTCATTACCAAAAAAATAACATCATATTCACAGCACACAGCAGGGTAGGCATAGCGACTGTAGTGATAAGTCACTGCGTTTCCGCTGAATTCTGGAGCCGTTGCGTGTTAATTTTCGTGGAGCGGCCGCACTTCGCCTCGATTGAATCAAATATTATATTCATTAAAATATAAATTTAATTAAATATTATATTTCCTTGAGTGAACGTCGAACCCACAAGCAGTCGCGTTTACAGTCACATTTGTGCCCCTGGGTCATGACTGCCTGGAAAGATTTTTTGCCTACTTTATATTATTATCCAAAAAGCTACTTATTGTATTTTTATTTTGATATATCATATAGTTCTAGTTGAAATTGTAACGAAATCGTTATATACGTAAGTACTAAGTTTCTGTTGCGTTTTTCCAACGCCTTCTGTAAGAAGACTAAAACTCTCAAGACGTCATGCCTTCAAGGCTTTACTTTACACCTCGGCATGCATCCACCTGCTCCTGCTTATGTTTTCTATGAAAATATTTACCTTAGTCAGAATGTAAAACAACCAGGAAATTACTCATTTTAAGAAGTTTACAAGAAATTCTGTGTGTGGGATACAGCTTCACGCTGTATCCCGCATACAGAGAGGACTTAGTGATAAGACACTCCGTTCGTAGCTTTCCGCTGAGTCTGGAAACATTGCGTGCTGAGTGGCGGAACTCAACGCCAAACTTTGTCCATACACCAGAGCGAAGAAATGGAAATATAAATTTAAATAAATATTTTATTTCCTCGAGTATGGATCGAATCCATAACCAATCGCGTTTTTCTACCAATCCGAACCCATACCCAAACGGTTACACTTCGAGCCCATGGCTGGCCCAATGAAATCTTATTTGAAATATGGGTATATACAATAAGTTAAAAAAATATATTTACTATAAGAAAAAGCTTCAAAAATATAATATGTTGTAGGTTTTTTTTGGTTTTCTAATAAGACCGAATTAACTCCGTTGTATTCAATTTTTATTAGATAGTCTGTCATTAGATAGTTCCTTTAGTCGTTATGATACAAGAAATATAACTAAAAACATAACAACTCTTAACTGAGGCCGTCGTAGCGCAGCAATACAGTACCTAACTTTAAGCACGACGGTTTGACTTCTATTTCCACTCGGCGATTTATTTACATTTTCTCGCCCTTTTTCATTCAAGCGCTGCGTTGAGTTCCGCCACCCAATACAAAATATTTCAAATGTTGGGCGGTTCGTGGGGATTGGAGTGTCCTAATGCAAAGTTTCCTGTGCCTAATCTAATATATGCGGGATACAGAGGGAAATTAAAAAAAAATTTAATTTCCATTAAAAAACAACAACATAAATAATCCACAACTCCATACAAAACACATTTCCACATACATACATACATGCGAAACACATATTTACCCAAAGCACTTTCACATCATTTCATACAGCGTAATTACAAAAAAAACCCACAGTAAGTATATGCGTGTATGGGTACATGCAATCCTGTACATCAAACAAGGGCTAAACAAGACCCTCTACCCTCATTAGAGGCTGAAAGACCTCTTTGATCTCACCGCAAAGCCGTTTCAAACATCTGAATTAAAAATTATGAACGTATACCAACGAAACGCGAACGTTGTGTTTACAGCACCCTCGAAGTAGATATTAAAAATAATATAACTGTAGAGGCCGACGTTACTGAACGTGGCAGTTGCGGGTTCTTTTCCAGAGTGAGAAATTTTAATTTTAATTTTCGTTTGGTAATAAAATCTATCCGCTATGTCTCGAATGTTGCTTTCACTTTGTTTAAAATAGCAATAAAATTAAGGATCTTTTAATTATAGGATCTTATTTTCTTTTAATTGTAACTTGTTCAATTAGATTACAAGTCTGCCGAATTGGAGACATTGCGTAATGAGTAGCGATATACGTATTGCGAGTTGGCGTTCTACACCACAGCAAAAAAAAAAATCAATAATAAATATTACATTTCCCCGAAAGGGAATTGAACCCACGACTTGTTCGCGCCTCATAGACTTATTTATATCCATATTTGATATTTGTATAATCAATTAATATCACATTTCCCCTATAATACATACTTTAATAATGAATTAAACACTGTACTGTAATAGTTAATTACTACGATAGTAGCGCAGACCTCGCCCAACTGGCTGACGGCCCACCAAATCTAACCTCGCCACCACATATTGTATGGACTTGGGCTATTTTTAAAAATAAATATATTTGAGGCCACTCGTGGCACAGGGGCACAAAGTGTGACTGTAAAATCGACTGGTTGTGGGTTCGATCCCTACTCGAGGAAATGAAATATTTACATAAATTTATATTTTCATTTCTACGCTCTGGTGTCGAGGATAAAGCGCGGCGTTGAGTTCTGCCACTCAACACGTAATGTCTCTTTGCTCTTACTCTCTTGAATGTGAGGAACGATGGTTCCCCACATTCAAGAGATTAACAAGGTTCCCTCTGACTATCCTGTTTGGTGCGGGATACAGTGTGAAGCTAAAAAAATGTTATGTAATTTTTACTTTTAGTATTTATTTATAAGAAATAAAGGTTTAAAATCCAAATAAGTTCGTTAGAATGTGAATAATAATCAAAATATGCATATATTATAAGTAAAAGGAATTAAATTACTCAGGTATTAGATGTATATATTAGATATAGAAAGATTCTAGAAATATCAGGGAATATCTATATTATGAAAAAAAAAACTCTTTTATTTAACAATCAAGCTTAAGAATGTTTTAAAATAAGTATTTAAATTTTAATACCTATACAACGCTTTATCCCGAACTGTAGGGCAGAAGGGAATCTGGTGATATAAGACACTCCATTCCCGTTAAGATAATTCTTTGCTTCTTTCTTCTCCATTTCGCCGAATTCTGGAGGCATTACGTGTTGAGTGACGAAAATCAACGAAAATCAAAGGGAATGCGCCACGACTGGCCTCTGTTATTAACTACAACAATAAATTTGCTCATTCGATTTCTTCATCTTGATTTATCAGATAAGCAAGAGTAAGAGATAGAAAGTAGTTTTATTATTAACAATACTATGATATTATATTTTCAAAAAATATGATTAAATTATCTAATCACCTAGAAGTCACAAAGTTCCTAATTCCCGTATCCCCATTTCACTGTAACCATCCTAATTGAACGCGACGTGTGTACACGGTTATATTAATTGCGGGTACTCGGTGCTAGTTCACGAGATTGATTAGTGCAAACAAACAGACAGCCCTTTGGCTGTTTAGCTATTGATGAGAAATACGTTTTATAATAAAATTATAAGTTAATGTTATATAGATTTTATTGAAAATAAGGAATAATATATTTTTTTTAATGTGAAAGATTTTACCATCACTTAACTTAACTGGCTGCGAGAGAAGAACCGGTTCTTCTCAGGTTCGAGGCACGGGTCTGAGAAGAAAGTCAAAACAACAAATAGATCCTGTAATACGTTTTTTTTCAGCTTCACGCTGTATTTCGAATGCAGTAAGGTATGCAGAGGTTGTTTTGAAGTACCTACATTGACTTTCTAGTACTATATTTAACGATAATAACAGTGGAGAGTTGAGAGAAAGAAAGAGGAGTGTAAAAGCATGAGGAGGGCCTTCATACTTTTCACGCTCCTCTTTCTTTAAAGAGGTCGATGACTGTGGACGAGGTGATTGACGTACCTATCCGAAGACCGCAGCGTTATACAACACACTACTTAACTAAAATATTATTCTAGATTGATAAGTAAACGTTCCGTATGAACTTCGGAAATCATGTCAGTCATAATATTTACAGGTAGCTAGAAGTCTATATTATTTTTTTTGGACCATCTAACATATTTAACAGACAGAAGCGCCTCGACAGAAGACAGACAAGACAGCGGAGAAATGAAAATATAAATTTAAATAAAATATTTCATTTCCTCGAGTTATCACTCGAGTCTCACTATGAGTGATCGAACCCACAATCGGGCCACTTTGTGCTCCTGCGCCACGACTGGCCTGGCTTATTTTTATGTAAAATTTTAGTGTTACTTATTTGCATGGTTCGATTAAATCGAGAAATATATAGAATTAAAATATTATTACTTTTATAGTAAAAAAAATCAATTAAAAACATTTAAATGTTAATTAAATCATAAGTCCTTATGATGGGTACGGTACCTATCACGTATAAAATAATGTTTTCAGATAACAAAATCCACTTATATATCTATACTTATATAATAAAGCGATAGAGTCTATACTGTGATTTCAATTTAACCATATTTTTTAAGTGCATATGGTTATTTACACGATATTAAAACAAACAAATATTTTTTGTCTCGCTGTCTGTCTGTCTATTTCTATATGCCCGGGGGCTAGGTACTCTCCACAGCAACTGAAGTGATTTTTATACCAGAATTCCCGCGAGATAGGAATTTTAGATGCTAACCTAAATAGATATGAAATAACTAAATATAACTTTATTAAAATATAACCTTATTAAATTTTAAATGAAATTTCAAAAGATTAAAATTACCATTTATTTATGTACAACCCACTACTAAAATAACATAAAATAAGCGGGCGAAGCCGCGAAGGGCGACTAGTTCTATATAAAACTATTCACCGTTGGACGGAATTTTCAGTAATGTAAATCAGACCAATGCAAACCCCAAAAAAAAATCACGCCCGAAATCTCTTACGAGCTATCACATTTGATGCGATTTTCTGCCTCTTGACGACTCGCAAATCCCCGACCACATAACTTGGACCACCCTCCCTCCTCCCCTCCGATCATTACACGAACTCGCTACGAAAGCTCATAGCGTTCGCCAGCTCAAGTTACCCTGGACAGGGGTATAATATTGGGCTTTTGCTATACTTATTCCACCCCGTTCGTTTTCGATCAGTGGTTAAAATGTTTACGCGGAAGATTTAAGTGTAAGCGTGTTACTCGATTTATTTTGTGAGGCTTTGTAAGTGGTTAAATGATTTTTCGAGTGCCGTTCCTATGATGAGCACTATCTATTGTTGTCGCAAATGTTGTTGTGTTTAGATGTTTTGTATTGTTTTGTTTTGATTTTTTTTTTGTATTAGTTGTTTTGGCGTTTCTTGATGTTACGTATATAATATATACAAAGAAGAGGTAAAAGCGACGGTCGTGGATACGATTTTCGTTTGGAACAATGAATTATTTTCATTTCTTTTCTCTAATAAGAAGATAAAGAACCCTCTGCCGAGCTCTGTGCCTCTTTAAAGCTGTCTAGTCTTATAAAGTTTTAAGGGAACGAGAATTGTATTTAGCGAAAACTCCGCATCCGAAAGTTTTTCTACTTATTTAGAAAACGTATAAAAATTTGAACTTAACGAGACTCGAACCCGCGTCTCCTGGAAACCGACCAAGTGTGGGTTCGAGTCCCACAACGTTCAATTTTTTATACGTTTTCTAAATAAGTATTTTTTTTTCCTAAGTGTGGAATAGCATTTTAAAAATGTTTGTTTTATTTAGCTTTTTTTGTGTTTTTCTAAACCCGATATAATTTCATTTATACGGAGTTATTTATGTTACTTAAAACTTTTACGTTTTTCACAGTTCGTTCGTTTGTAGTAAGCAACGGCGTATTAAAGTATAGGAAGTCGTCAAACGCTCCGGCGGCGTCTGGAATTCGTACAAAAAGCGCGGAATCCCGTGGGGCGGAACCACCTGTGTTTCGCGTCTCAATTCACGATCTTCAAATATTTTTGTTTTAACTACAGGCTGATGTAAATATTTAAATCGAATTTAACTTAAAAATATTTTATAATATAAATTATTTCTTAATTACTCAAGTAAATAGGTAAATAACGTTCAGGTGTTGTTTTAAACTAGAATTTATATTTATAGTTTATTTTCATAATAAATATTAATTTTAATAAATAGTCCTCCAAAGTCTTTATTTTTAATAAGAAATAAGTACCTATTAAAGAAAAAAATCTAAACCCACACTTTTACAATCTTATATGAATAACATTATTTTAGTAGTAAAGTGAAATAATAATGTTATATTATTAACAACTCTTATTTAAGATGTCTTACACAATTATGAACATACTGTATAGGGGTACAACGTGACCCCGTGGGAACCGTGTCGTTTCTGTCAATAGTCCATTTCAACCAGGAAATAACTGTTTTTGTTTCTCTATTCCTTAGTGAGAAACTGAATTTCTTATTAGATTTGAAAATTAACGAACGTAACGTTAACGTACTAATTTATGATACTTAAATAGTTATCTTTGTTAATTTTAAAATAGTTAGTGTGAATATGGTGTTTTATTTGTAAACGGTAGTCTGAGAAAATCTACTTTCTTTTACGGCGGAACTCAACGCCGCATTTTGCCAGAATACAGAAACGGCAATAGTTTATTGCCCAGACTGTTACTATTGTGACTATATAATATTGTCATTTCTTCGTTCTGGTGTCGAGGCATAGCGCGGCGTTGAATTCCTCCACTGAAGACGCAATACCTCTAGAACTCGGCGGGAAATGGAAACGAGGTTCTTAACTCTAGGTCTCCTCTACTTACCCGGCTGATTTTTTTAAGTCTTTATCTATCTTTATTTATCGTATGTTTCAGGAACGAGAACTTACTAATATTTTAAAAATAAATCATCACAGCGGCTTCCGCAAACATTTAGACACCTGTCCCAACGCCGCGTTCCCACGGACTGTGGCACCCCTACTTTGATTTAATGTCAATGGCTAATTACATATGTGATTTGTGCAGGTGGCGATTCTAGCCGGTGTCAGTGTGGGAGTTTGACTTACTTTACTTACAATTTTATTGATGTTAAATTAGAAGCTCATTAGGGAATGTGTTCCATAGTAAGGGTGATTGTTGTTGATTCGATTCCGATTTGAGAGAGTAATGGTTTTTTTTGTCACCTTCACGTTATATTCCGCAAGGCAGAGTAGGCAGAGGGAGCCTAGTGTTGAGACACTCCTGTTCCTATTTTCCGTGCAATTCTGGCGGCATGGCGTGTTGAGTGGTGTAACTAAATGCCTCGTTTTTCCTCGAAACCAGAGCGAAAAAAATGCAAATATAAAATATTACATTACCTCGAGTAGGAATCGAACCCACAACCTGTCGCGTTAACATTCACGCTACGCTAGTGCTCCTGCGCCAGAGTGGCCTCAAATTAAAAAATCAAAAAATAAATCAGCTTCACGCTGTATTCCGCACACAGCAGAGTAGGCAGAGGGAACCTAGTGTTAAGACACTCCGTTCCCCACTTTCTGCCGAATTCTGGAGGCATTGCGTGTTGAGTGGCAGAACTCAACGCCGCGTTTAGCCTCGACATCAGATCGAAGAAATGGAAATATAAATTTAAGTAAATATTTCATCTCCTCGGGTGGGGATCGAACCCACAACCAGTCGGTTTTGCAGTCACACTTTGTGCCAAAGACAAAACTGACAAAGAAAAAACTATTTGTTGCCTTTTTGTAAATTAGTATCTGTTATTATATTGTTTTTTTTTTTCGTATAGTGCAACAAAGTATTATTATTATTAAAAAACTAAATATTAAAGTAAAAACGTAAGCAAATAAAATCATATATTAAACGTCATTCAGCGATTGATGGTTTGGATTTGGATTGATTTATTTGTTTGGAGAAAGTGTAGCAGGTAATTTTATAAAAATGTAAGATACATTTTTAAAATAATTATATAACTGTTTAGTTTATTTTATAATTTTTTTTTCATTTAAAAAAAAGATTGTGGACCTTCTTATAAGCAGAACTCCTATTTAACCGACTTCTGTAGTTAAATAGGAGTTATGCTCCTATTTAACTGACTTCTGTATATTCCTTAACTTAAATTTTTTAATCTTCACCATTTAAATCACAGAGCCAGATAAGCAGAATGCGTAGTGCATAAGACACTAGGTTTTTATTTTTTTTCCAATTTAATGTGAGGAAAGTGTCTTTGGTTAGACCGTTGGCTCTCTTGACCTGCATCACGACATCCAACCAACGCTCGGATCGGGGGTTCTCACTCAGGGACAGACAGCAATATCTATCCACAAAATACTACTGTATAAAATATTAAATATAAAAGAAATACTTTTACTTACATAAATTATTTTTAATATTAATATTGAGTTGCTCACTAACAAAGGCAAACAATTGATGAATAATCTAATCACTGAATAAAACTCTCACTATTGTAATAAGGTTGAAAACAGTTAAACTACATACATTACTATGACAAAACTTTGAAGTAAGTTGGAATAAAATTAATCTGGCGGCATGTTACGTAGACACGATATGATTTATAGCACCTGGACGTCTATTTTGAGGTTTTAATTTCAAAATGTTAATATATGTAAATAAAACGAATAAATATATTTATTTTATGTTTAATAATTAAAATGTCGCGAGGATGTTTCCTAAAAAGAGATTTTTTCTTTCCTAAGTATAGATTAGAGAATAATACTGTAACAATGTAAAAAAAATAGAATGTAAAAATTTTGCATTTTAAAAGATTTCGAGCTTCTCCTATGTGTGTAATAAGATTAAGTTATTTAAATAAGTTAAAATTTATGTCTAAAGATATTATTCTCTACCTAAATATAAAGATAGATTTTAGTCCTCTTTAAACCTTATGCTTTCTTTAAACAAAAGACAAATGTATAGTTATAAATATAACTGAAAAAAAGTAATATTCCATTACAAACATTACTTAGTTACACATTTATACAGGATATACCGGAAGCTATCAAGCGCCATTACCAAAGATGACCATTACAACGTATCACAATACATTATAGTACAATAAATATCATGAGAAAAAAAATAACTAAATTATTTTATGATCACTTTCAACTGAGGCGTCACCCACATACATTTTTCCACAACAATTACGTACTTAATATCCATAAAATTAACACAAACGCTATATGACCACTGCCCTAGCACTACACAAAAATCAAATGTATACTAAATTCATCATTTTCAACCTTACTTCAATGGAAATAGGAAAAAATCGCCTGCCAAATAAAGTTTGCCAATATGACATCTCTATAGAAACTGACAGCTGCATTTGATTTTTGTCCACCCACTGCGTTGGACAAATGGACGGACATTATGGGACAATTTGCGGCGCTTTTGCGGTTTTTTTTTGTATATAGATAATGTATTTGTTGGTTTTTTTTAAGGTATTTGTGTCATTGTGTAGTTAAACCGCGCGCGTGCCACAGGAAGTCCTGGTGTTAAGTTGAAAATGTAATAGTATAAAGTTTCTTATGTTGTATAATTACAACATTTTGTGATTTCGTTTTTTTTTTAACGAAATATGTTATATTGAGTTTATAAAATTTGTGTCTTTCATAGCTGTATCCTGCACCTAGCAGTGCCTCAGCAGCTAGTGTTAAAGCACTCAATACTAAGACATTTAAACTCTGGAGTGAGTGAGTGACTTAGCCTCGATACATTTCATTTCCTCGAGTCGGAATCGAACCCACAACCTGCGTTTAAACCACGCTTGTGCGCCACGACTATCGTTTATAGACTGAGCTGATCCACCACGACAGCCTTTAATTAAAAAAAACTTGTAAGTATTATCCAGATATTCAAGTACTCATTAATCACATACAGACTGCAGGTACATCTCTATTCTGTAAAATAGGTATTTACATTATAGCAGTTCTAATTTAACTAAAAAAAAATTGTTTCACTACTACAACTAGTGTCAAAACTCTCCGGCAGAAATCACAGGCATTGAGTATCAGAGATACTTATCTTTATGATAAAACATACTGTCACAAAGTCAAGGAGGTCGTCCGTAACATTATATATATATTTATTAAATTAGTAAATATTAAATACGATTACGTTTGCCTAATTTAAGGAATCCATACAAATAGAATGTGAGCAGCAATAGGAAAAGTAGCGATTTCATTTTCCGTCATTGGTCGAGACTTCCGTTTACTTGCAGGTTTCTTGGTAGGGTGAGTATACTTTTCTAATTTCAAATAAATAAATTAAATCAAATAAATCAGCTTCACGCTGTATCCCGCACACTGCAGGGTAGGCAGAGGAAAAGTAGTGAAAGACACTCCGTTCCCCACTTTCTGCCGAATTTCGGAGGCATTGCGTGCAAATTGCGTGTACGTTCTCTCAGCTTATCTCACATGCACGTTACAGTGTGAAGCTAAAAATTGAAATTACGAAATCTTGAAATTAGATTGAGGCCGGTCGTGGCGCAGCGGCACAAAGTGTGACTGTAAACCGACTGGTGTGGGTTCGATTCCCACTCGAGGAGATGAAGTATTTATTTCAATTTATATTCTGATTTCTTCGCTCTGGTATCGAGGCAAAGCGCGGCGTTGAATTATGCCATTCAACACGCAATGCCTCCAGAATTCGTCGGAAAGTACGGAAATAACTGAAGCGCGTATCATTTTGCTTCAAAATATCATATTACACTCCAATGACTTGAATTTAGCTACTAAATTCTTTAAAAAATCATAAACATTAAGTAAATGGTCACTCTAGCCCCAATAGAGTTCACAATAGAATAAAAGGTGAAAGGCGATCCTCTTAGGCGCTTCTTGTCTTTGCCTTATGCGGGGTTAACCGCAAGCTGGTCGGTGTTTTCGATGTCTTCGTATTACCGTATCATATAGTATTAAATATCTTTGTATATAAACTCTCATCATATATAAATCTCATCTCATAAGTCGATAAACTGTAAAAGCGATGTCTATGGGTTCGCTTCCTATTCAAAGGAAGAATTATTTTCATTACCTGGCTAGGGTAGATGACAAACCTCGGGCGTTGAGATCCGCCACTCCATGTGCACTATCTCAAAAATTTGTCCGACTTCAAACTTTATTACAATCGCGACATAATCCTTTATAAAATACATAAAATAAACTTATCCAGTAAACTGACAGCACCATCCCAGTACTTAATAAAATAATAATAATAGCTCACGGTACCCGCACATAGCAGGTGGCTATGTTAACACTCCGTTCCCCAGTCCCCGATTTTTTCACTACCTACATTCTCGCTTATCATAAAGTCTTTGAAAACATTATTTTATTTTTATATTAGGTTAGGAAGTTATGAGAAGCTACCTATCACATGTCTTGACTTAACTATTATCATCGTCTTTATATCTATATGCGACTGAGCAGCTCTAACTCAAAACTCTGTATTACTTTGAACAGCCTGTCGACAGTATATACAATGTTTATTTCGATGTACTATTATTGAGGCTGTCGTGGCGCAGTGGCACGAGCGTGTGTGTTGTGGGTTTATCCCCACTAGGGGAAATTAATTATTATTTATCAATATTTCATAGCTCTCAAAACAAGGCAAAGCGCGGCGTTTATTTTCGCCACTGTCTCGGAATTCAGCGGAGCGTAAGAAACGTAGCGTCTTAACTCTAGATTCCCTCTGCCTACCCTGTTGTACTATTAACAATTGACCACGCAAAAGTAAATATATTTAAAATAATAAAATAAAATATAAGAAACAAAATATTAAGCAAGAATCTAATTAAGAAACTAAATCTTTCATTATGTGGTTTTGACCCTAACCTACCACCATTTTTCAAAAAGTCCCATTATTAAGAAAAACAAACATCAGTGCTGAAGTTAGACTAATGGCGGATATCACCTTCACCTTCCGTTTCCGTACAACGCATATAAGAAACATATGCAAAGAAATGTAATACTTATATCGTACATATAAAGCTTAAAATAGATTGAAATATTTTGATATTAGAGTACACACTTTGTTATTGGTGTATAGAAAATATTTACATAAATCACGACTGCATTGTTTCGCGATACGTTTAAATTTATCTGTAAGAGGGAAATGACTTTGGGCATCTGTTCCTTATTTCTATTTGCATATATAGTTCTTATGGCGGCATGCTCTAGTTACCAAGACTCGTAGTAGTGTGAATATTATTATTGAATGTTAGAGCACTTTAATAAGAAAAATTTCAGCTTCACGCTGTATCCTGCACACAGCAGAGTAGGCAGAGGGAACACTCCGTTCCTCACTTTCTGTCGAATTCTGGAGGCATTGCGTTTTGCGTGGCAGAACTCAACGCCGCGCTTAGCCTCGACACCAGAGCAAAGAAATGGAAATATAAATTTAAGTAAATATTTCATCTCCTCGAGTGTGGATTGAACCCACTACCAGTCGGTTTTATAGTCACACTTCACGCCGCTGCGCCACGACTTGCCTCAAATGTGACGTGTGTGTCTGTATTTTTTTTTATTATTCAAAAAACTAATTGTTTTTTTTTGGGAGCTCCAATAAACGCGATAGGTTGTGGGTTTGATGTTCGGTTCTCCTGAGCAATTGTAACATTTAATTCTTCGTTTTACTAATAAAGTCTCACGTCTATTTTTCCCAGTAGTCTCTACCTACCCGGCTATGTGCGAGATACAGCGTGAAGACAAAAAAAAAAGGAAAGTGAACAATCTAATTCATAACAACCGCGTATACAATGAAACTAATCCATGATATTTTATTTTATTTTATTTTTTTTTTAAATCAAAGAGAACAAAGCAAAGGTAAGCTGACACCGTCGTGGACATGTGGTACTTCCTTTAAGCGACCCCTGATACCACTTCCACTTTGTACTAGTCAAATAATATTTACTAAAACGCGCTCTTATATCTATATAAACGTAGTTATCGGCCGCAATTTTATTTGTGTCGACATTAAAATGAAAGTATATACTGTTGAGCTCAGAGCTATAAAATGTATGAGTCTCACAAGGCTTACTAGTAATCTCTGGAGTATTCCAATACAAGGATATGAGGTTCTGGCTCCATCATCACACCAGCTTGTTGACATATATTGTCACCTAAGAGCATACATTTATTGTATAGTGATTCAAATTCAGATTTTTCGATTTTATTACAGTCACAGCACGGTATGGTACAGTTTTTTTGCCCGTTTCCAAAGGAATTTCGAGAAATCCTCTCTTAACTACTACTTTCCCTAACCTAACCTACCCACAAATTTAAACAATATAAGTCCAGAGGTTTGGTCTGTGCTTTTTCTGTCAATCACTCAAGTGATTCATATAATAAAAATAATAAAATATTAGTATATTTAATATTTTTTGTAAATGCAATAGAGACTATAGACATACAGACAGAATATAGAATAGAGACTATAAAAATAATACATGTCAGGCCATGCCTTAAGGCCATATATAAAATAGTGGGGTAGGTGGAGAGAATCCAGTTCTAAAACTCTCCCTTCTCTGGAATGTACTGTCAGTATATATATTTAGCAGTGCGCTACGTCAGCCTCAATATAAATAAAATTCAAAGAATGTAGAGACAAAAAATTAAGAGTCCCGTGATCTATCTCTATTTTTGTGAACAATCAAAAATAAACATAAACGAAACATCATTCCAATGTAGGTACGTATATTATACGAAATCAAAATTTTAAGGTAAAGTACCAAACAAAGGAAATGGCCACAAAAGTCCAAAGTACCCGTATATATTAAAATTCATTGGATATATTCCTTGCTTCTCTTTATAAGACATTCGTAAGCAACTTCCTGTCGTTATATTTCCATAGTTTTAGGCAATTTACAAACTTAACTGTGCGATAAAAAAAGCTACAAAGAGACGCAAAAATTCTTAAAAAGTTCTTATTTTTATTAAGATAAGGTTTAAAATTATTTGAAAATTTTCAATTGGAAAAATAAACTCGCTATGGGGTATAAAATAATGGCGATATCTGCGTAAGGGTTGGAATGGGACAGTTTTTACGACCGAAATAAGTTAATTTTTGAAGGTGGTTTTAAAAATCAAATTTATCGGACGTCCAAAACAGTTTTCTGAAAGTTGAAATTAAAAATGCTAATTTAATGCTTTTGTTTTTTATTTCCCATTTAATATGTGAATGTATCAATAAAAACTCCAATTTGTTTAATATGAATCCGCAATCGTCAATTTTTATTGGATAATTGCGATTACGCTTGTTCCTAAACCTAATGTTATTTGCAATATACATATCTTTTTATAAATCCATAGACTTTTTAGCTTCACGCTGTATTCCGCACATAGCGAGGAACCTGGGAACCTAATATGAATATATTTCGTTCCCACTTTTCCGCCGAATTCTGGCGCCATTATATGTTGAGTGGCGAAACTCAACGCCTCGCTTTGCCTCGTTAGAAATCAAGTTATGAAATGAAATATTTAATATTACATTTTCTAGAGTAGGAATCGAACACATAACCTCGCTTTGGCATTCACACGCTTTCACCCCTGCGATACAACTGACCTCAGATCAGATTAGATCAATAAACTTAAGACTTATAAATATTGGCTAACCTCTACCACTAGTCTTTCTTTTACCAGACCATGATAACTATAGATATAAACAATTATTAATTTAAAATATACCAGACCAGACCAGACCAGAGGGCAGACTGTAACGGGACGGTTGTGGGTTCGATCCCCGATCCCACTCGAGGAAAAGAAATATTTATTAAAATTTATATTTCTATTTCTTCGCTCTAGTGTCGAGGCAAAGAGCGGCGTAGAGTTCCGCCACTCAGTACGCCATGTCGCCAAAATTCGGCAGAAAGTGGAGAACGGAGTGTCTTAATATTAGGTTCCCTCTGCCTACCCTGCTGTGTGCGTGATACAGTGTGAAGCTGCTGAATTTAAATATAAGCATTCCTTCACTGGTATTCGATCACACAACTATCGAGTGCAGTCAACCACAACGCAACTGCGCTACAAGTTTCATGCACAATATATCGCGCCCGCGTCAAATGTCGCGGAACGTATCAAATGGCAACTCTCCTGCTTCAAAAAAAATACAATTTACTGATTCACATTTGTGAATCGTCCCCACCGTGACTAATATCTAGATAGATTTTTCTGCAAAATAATATAAACCTACGGTCAATAGATTTAATGCGGATATAAAATGTCCTAAATGAATAATGGCGTCTGTTACAAAAGTTGTAAAAAAAACGCTTTAATAGTTCAGTAGTGAGTTCGTGATAAAAATATGTTTTTTTGTTGCTTTAAATTTAATTTAAAATAGTATTATAGATTAGTAATTTAGTCTTTATAGATTAACTAGCCGGTATGTTTAGTTATATCTTACTTTTAATATGGAAAATTGGAAATAATTGGTTCATCATACTAGGCGTTAGCAGTTTAACATCCACTGCTAAGAATTTTATTTATTCTTATTAAGTAAACGTATAAAATTTGAAAGGAGAGGGATTTGAACCTGCACCTCTTCGAAGCTGTCAACAACGTCAGTTTTTTTATGTTTTATTGAAAAGTATTTTTCTTTACTAAGTGTAGAAAAACACCTTAAGAATATAAAAAAAAACTTGACCAGATCGTCGGTCCATCTGTTCCCACAGAGGGTAGTCCCTTTCGTGGCCGGTACTGGTGAACTATTCCGATTGAATCAAATTTGATGCCATTGTGTTACTATGTATACCAACTTATATATAATATTACAGAATTTATTAATTTCTCTATAAAAATTAAATTAAATTAGCTTCACCCTGTATCCCGCACACAACAGGGCAGGCAGAGGGAACCTAGTGTTAAGACACTCCGTTCCCCACTTTCTGCCGAATTTTTGAGGCATTGCGTGTCGAGTGGCAGAACTCAACGCCGCGCTTTTTTGTGATTTCTTTATACTATGTTATATTATAAGAGGAAAGTATGTAATATTGTGATGATAGACTTTTATTTTGCAAAAAACAGGAAATTTGAGACAGTAAAACAAATGTTACTTGAGTATTTTAGCAGAAAATGTTATATTTTCCATATATTTCAACTCTACACTAGTGACAAATTATGATTGATACATCAATCATAATCGATTCGATCGATCGATTCATTCAGTTTTTCATACACATTCAATACAATACAATTCAATACAATCAAAAAAATCTCATACTACTACTATTTATAATAAAACATTAACCACTCATAAAAACAAGATTATCTTACATTTCGCGTCCAGACGAACGTAAGATAAGATGGCACATTAGAAATCTCTATCTGTAACCGAGGCTGAAACTAAAGCTGAAGCTGAAACGGATCTTTATATCTAATGGAGGGTATTTTTTGTATGGGTGGGGTCAGAGGTGATGGACCAATGGCGTCGGGACGCCGGCGTGAGTGCGTCCCGCTCTCGTGGAGACGCTCAAGAATTTGTGAGTGAGATGAAAGATTCTATTCTTGGGTGAGTCTGGTTGCTTTGGTACAGTCGGTCGCGCGATTCTGTTTAGTATTATGATGAAAAAAAAAAATCTTTTTTTTATATGTTGTATGAGTATTACTCTTTTCTAAGAGTGAAATAACACTTTAGAAATGTAAGGAAATATTGACCAGATCGTCCGTCCATTTGGTCCCACAAAGGGTCGTTTGGTCCGGTACTACTGGACCATTTCGTATCACTAGTGTATAGATCATTTATTTTGCAAGATTTTGCAGATCGTCCGTCCATTTGGTCCCACAAAGGGGCGTTTGGTCTGGTACTACTGGACCATTTCGGATCACTATGTAAAAAAAACTTTTTTTTTTATTTGTTCACAGATAGATCAAGAACAGATTTTACAAGTTTATTTCCTCACAAATCAACCAATCATATGAAAATGTTGACCTATCTTAAGTTGTAACTAATCACTTATCTCAAAATTCAGCTCAACAAGATAATATAAAGACATTTGTGTTTTATTATTACTTTTTTTTTGAAGTCGTCGTGGCGCAAGGACTCGTTTTGGGTTCGGTTTCCACTCGGTTGAATGAAATACTTTAATATTTTCAATTCCTTGTTTGGGTTGAGTTCGGCCACTCATCACGAAAGACCTCGAAATTCGGCAGAGCGTGAAAAACGGAGTCTCTTATGTTAAGAGACAATACTATTGGGTTCACAGATTCCCTCTGCTTACTCTACTTGTGCGAGATACATCCAGAATTAATGCATTTAGAAATATTTATTATTGTTGAGGCTAGTTGTGGCGCAAAGGCACAGAGTGTGACTGTAATCGACTGGTTGTGGGTTCGATCCCCACTCGAGGAGATATAATATTTACTGACATTAATATTTCATTTTCATTTCTTCACTCTGGTGTCGAGGCAAAAATCGCCCCTTCTGTTTACGGGATACAGCGTGAAGTGATTTAATTTTTAATTATTGTTATCTTTATTTTTTTAGCCACTCGAATTAGATAAATATATAGATAGATGTTTAATTATATTAATTTAGTAATTGCTTTACGCAATTTATATTTATCTTCAATATTAATATATATTTAAAATAAAAAAAAACAATATATCTGAATAGATATTTTTATTTTTTATTTTTAGAGCAAATATACTAATGTCATACATAATTGTGAGCACAAATGTACATCGTCGGTTTATTCCTGGCTACTGCACGTGAAATAAATCCACTTGGAGATTGCGAGCGAGTTTGGGATTACGAGACTTTTTATGTGCTTTAGCGTTTTAGGGAAATGAAAATGATACCATTTGTGTTTTACTACTTTCTAATTGTTCCATTGGTACAGTGTCCCTTTTATTAATAAATATAATCTATACTTATAATATACTACTACTTTTATTATATCTAGACAGTGAGAAACTAGGAATAAAACATTATTGTTCTTCACCTTTCGTTTGGATTGGAGATATTGGGTGGCGGAAGTTAACGCCGCACTTTGTCTTAACGATCCAACGGACGATCAGCCATGGAGGCTAGTCTTGGGTTTGAGCCGAGACAGTATCGAGTGCTACTATAATTAAGAACGGACTAAACCGAGCCCTGGTAAACTCATATAATGTCCTGGAAGGGCTTAATGTCCCCAACAGCAGTCCTAACCAAAGAAATTGAGTCGTGGTACATATATCTGATAAATTCAATATACGCCTCAGGGATCCTGTGGATCGCCATGCCCACCAGGTACAATGACGAAGCACACATTTAAAAGACCTTCTCCACGTCTACAAAGGCCACTTGCGATGCTCTCCTTTTTCCCTTTTATGCCTCCACGAAAGTTGCGAGTTCTTGGCTGAAATCTATATAGAGACTCTTAGCGGATAGACACATAGAAGAGTACACTCTTCGCGAAGTCATAAGCTTAATGCCCCTATAACAATCACAATCTTGAACGCTGCCCCTTCCCTAGTAAATAGAGGTAATGAAACTAAGCCGCAACTGGTGTGGCATTTTTACAGTGTCCAAGATATGATAAAAATGATGAATGAGGATATCGTCAGGTGACACCGCTATTCTGCTCCTCATACGTCGAAGGCAATTACGAGTTTTAGCAAGGGTTATTGGGACAAAAAGTCCGAAGTTAGGTGATGGGTCGTAATGAAGACAGCACTGCTTTTCAATCAATTATAAACATTTTAAAACTGTTTTGCAGCGAATATCATCAGGTAATTATCAAATAGGTATATAAAGTACTCGCTTCTTTCTTTCTATCTCCAATAATTGCTTACTTCTGGTACTTACATTTTTTGCGAACAAAGACCGGGTACTATACAGCAGGATAGAATCAAAGTACTGCACATTTCTCTTCTATCCCGAACTCGAGATATTACGTGTTCAGTGGTGGAACTCAACGCTGCACTTTGGTTTACCTGAGCCCTTACCTTATTGAACATATCGAACCCACAACCATCGCGTTTATAGACAACCCGCCAAGACACTTGTTTGCTTAAAAAAAAATATCGATAAAAATAATATCATTTAATATGCCATAAAAAGTTAAGATTTTTTATCCTGAAAATACATGTCAAAAAACTAATTGTTTTTTATTACAGCACAAGTTTATAAGCGAGAACAAAATGTCATTAGCTAGTGAAGCGCATTTGTCGGAAGCGCACGATTTATGTCGACACTAACGTAAGCGTGGATCCGAAAACCAAATACAATGTGCGTGTTGTAAACCATGTCTAGTGATGAACTTGGTAATAAATATCGATATTATTATAAAATTAATGCAGAATAGAGAATGGAGGGTCCTAGCACCAGATACTCTCTGCTACGGCAATGAAGCTAAGTTATCTCTTTTGCTTTCTGAATTTTTATTTAGAAACAATAAAATCTAATAAATATTATAAAAAATGATAGAAAAAAAAATGTATTATTTTTTAAAATATTGTACACATTTTATATGATTTTTTAATATTATTTAGCTCTGAATTTTCTTTGAAATAAATACAAAACGTCAAATTATAACCACAGATTATAGCATACTAAATCAAATAAACACTATCGACTCGATACAATTAAAAAATTAAATTGTAAAACATTACTAAAATTTCACCAACCACCACAAAAAACGTCACCAGGAAGATATATCTCAAAAAAGGCAGTGGCACCTCGAGTATTTATGGAAATCCAAATAACTTAGGGCTTTTTTAATCGCGGGGAATGACTTTTTCAGATGAATATGTTTATTTTGGTGCTTCAGTGATTTGTTCGACGTTAAATATTACGCTTTATGTGCTGTAGATGAACTGGAACTATAAACATATTGTGGAAGCCACTGGGGAGTGGCTCCGTCTGAATTATATTCATTTTTGTATGATAATCGTAAATTTGTTGATGAATGTATGTATGTAGTAGACGTAATTTTAGCTTTTAAAAAATATTTAATTGTTTCAGTAGTACTATTTTAGGCTGAATAGTTTTGAAGAAATATGTTATTTTTGTTAAGGGCGAGGATGTTGTATAACCAGATCGAGAAACATTTTTTTTGTGTCATTATGTGTTGGGACAGGGAAGGCAGAGAGAACCTGGAAACCAAGTGCTGTCACTCCGTTCCCATTAAAACACTTCCGTTACCTACTTTCCGTCAAATTCTCAAGGCATTACGTGTTGAGAGGCAGAACTTTACTCTTTACCATAACAAAGAAATGAAAATATTAAATATTTCATTCCTCCGAATGGGAACCCAACTCCACAACCGTCGTTTACAGTCGCACGCTAGTGCCTCAGCTCCACGAAGGCCTCACTCATAGGCACCGTGTTTAATAAATTAATCATAATCAATAGCATCATGACGGCATGTATTTATTACATAAAATATTTATACGTAGGTATTTACAAATACAATCGGCAATCATTGCGGCGGAAGTAGAGCCGGAACCTAAGGTTAAGATTTCCGTTCCCATAAAAACAATTCCGTTCCCATTAAGACAATTCCGTTCCTCACTTTCTACTGACTGAACACTAAATTCTGGAAGCATTGTATGTTGAGTGGCTTTTTAACATTAAACTAACTAACTGAAACGCATCTCTGGCTTATGATAATGAAACGTTTCTTTTGATTGAGTTGGTTGCATCAAGGGACTATAGACTTGAATATTAAATATTAATTTTAGCTTTATACCTTCACGCGATATGGAAATAAAAAGTCTTCGTAAACGGTCAACAAAATCATAATAAGAAGGCTCGGAATTTATCTTTTTACTTTTTTTATTTATTTATTTTTTATATTCACGTTCGATCCCGCATACATCAGGGTAGGCAGAAGGAACCTAGTGTTAAGACACTTCGTTCCTCACTTTTTGCCGAATTTTGGAGGCATTGCGTGTTGAGTGGCAGAACTCAACGCCGCGCTTTACCTCGACACCAGAGCCAAGAAACGGAAATATAAATTTAAAATAAATATTTCATTTCCTCGAGTGGGGATCGAACCCACAACCAGTCGGTTTTACAGTCACACTTTGTGCCACTGCACCACGACTGGCCTCTATATAGTTTTTTTTATATTTATCTTTTGATGTGCGGAACCCTAAAAATAAGAACAGTAATATAAATATACAAATTTCATCATATTATTATAGTTATTACTAAAGTATGCACATCAAAATGACCCACGTGCCTGAAGTGTGACCTTACAAAATACCAATTTATTAACTGTACCATATAAAAAGACGAAATCGTATTAGCATTTAAAAAGATTCATCCCAAAAGTCGATGTCCAGAATTAAATATAACTGGTTTTACTGTAGCCACGTGTGTATGCAGTTATCTCCTTATAATTTATTTTGACCCTATTTTCTCTTTTATTTTTAAATGTTGACATGTCACGATTGAAATGTGGCGTTGAGCTTCGCCGGGGCTATATAAACATGAAAGTAGCGGAACTTGAACCCGCTCTTCTTGGAAACCGTCCAAGCGCTAACTAACCACGTCTTACTACTGAGCCGTACGCGATGTTAACATTGTATAAAAAATATTTTCCTAAATATGCTAAAACTAAATTTTATTTTCGACCCGAAAATGAACCCAGAACCACCGCGTTTATTACTATTTCCCAACTACAACGATACCCTACAGATTAATTTCTTTAATATAATTCAAATTAACATACATTACTGTCGCGTGCTTTACGCATCCCAATGAGATGTTTTTTTTATCTGTGATTAAATATAAACGGGTTTCACCTGATGCCATTCGCGAGCCATAACATCTTTAATGCAGCATATCTTTCATCTCATGTATGATATAATTATAAATCTTTAAATAGTTTAAAAAAAAAAATAGAAAAATCAGCTTCACGCTGTGTCCCGTACACATCAGGGTAGGCAGAGGGAACCTAGTGTTAAGACCTTCCGTTCCCCACTTTCTGCCGAATTTTGGAAGCATTACGTGTTGAGTGGCAGAACTACACGCCGCGCTTAGCCTCTACACCATAGCGAAAAAATGGAAATATAATATTTAAGTAAATATTTCATCTCCTCGTGTGGGGATCGAACCCACAACCAGACGGCTTTACAGTCACACTTCGTGTCACTGCGCCACGACCGACCTCAAACTTATTTTTTTTAAGTGGCTTAATACGTTAGAAAATATTAACTATTCAGTAATTTATACTAAATCAAGTGTTAGAACAAAAGTATATATTTTCTTTATTTTGTTAAGATATAGACGGCTAGAATAAGTGAATTTAATAAATAAGAAGAAGAAAATAGAAGATGAAATCGAGTGTCTTAACACTAGGTTCCCTCCGCCTACTCAAAAAATATAAAACAATTTTAATAATAATATCTACTGTATTATAACATAGAATTGTACTATTTTGACTTTAACTTCATAATTACTAATATCATCAGATTTCAATTAACATTATTATTATTTGCATAAATTTCTCAGCACAATAAATATCGCGAACAAGCAAAGGTCAAAAACGCGACAAAAGATTAATGATATAACGACCTAACAAGTGTTACACGGCGGTTCTCAAGAATCGAGAACCACCCGTAGTTAGAGGCAGTATAGAATATACTACTATTCATCAATATTCAAGAAAATCAACTTTCTACACGAGTCTTTACATTCAAGTACCCATAAATCGTGCAATTCGCGCTATTATCCGCGAATATCTTAGGGTATATTCAAATGGACGGGATAGATCCCGGGACGGGGGCATTAATTATAAATTTCGTTTTCAGACCATCTTTTTTGTATTGTCCGCTAAAGGTCACCGCTTGACCCGTGAGAAAAGACACTGCTAGAAAAAATATATAAATACAATAATGATTTTTATATTTAAAACTCGACCCTAAAATTTGAATAACCCCCAAGATATGTGTAAGAAAACATTGTATTGTGCGGACCGGTCAGCCATTGTGAGTATAATTTATTCTGTTTGGGACTTTAGGTAGTGTCGTTTTATTATTATGCAGGCGAGCGGAGCAGGTGGTGGACAGTGAACACAAATAAAACTGACCTTCGATTTGGGTGTCTGTTTGACCGCTTTAATTTGATTTCTAAATTTTTAAATTGTTTCATTAAGCTGCTTAATTACGATTCTTTGCCATTTTTAAATGAAAAATATAAAAGTTATGTTTCCGTTTCGTTGTAATTAGCAAAAATTAACAAATGCAACTGGAATATTAATATTGTTTAAAATAATAATTGAGTATTTTTACTGTACATTGTGGTACATTATTATTTATCAGTCGTTCGACTACTACTAGGAGACCGTCGTAGCGCAGTCGCATAGCGTCTGATTGTAAACTCGATGGTTTTGGGTTCGATGCCCACTCGGAGTAATGATTCCAATTATTTTTATTTCCTCCATCTGATAGACAAACCGCGGTTTTTAGTTTCGCCACTCATACAGCGTCTCGAAAGTTGAGCGGAAAGTGTAGGAGTTTCTTAAAACTAGTATCACTCTGCTTCACCTCCTATGCGACAAAAAGAGTGAACCTGCTTTTTTATATAAAAAGGATAATTAAATGATTAATATAACATTAAAATTAATTATTATTTTAAGTTAAGTAACAGTAACAGTAAAACCATTCACAATTAAAATACTTAGCAAAATTAACTTTTTCAAACATACGAGTATAGCAGTCAACAAGCACATACGCTTACCCATACTTTACCAACACGTTAACTTATTCATGGTGGAGATAGCAATTTTCCCCAAAAAGCCAATTTTTCCACAAAAGCCCATCAATCAATGGGATTACATGAGTGATCGCCGATCTCCACTTTAATCATAGGACCCCAGGGGTTTTGCGGAAATTTTAATGTCCGGCTACTAGTGAATTGATTTTGGATTTGGTTTTATTTTAATATTGTTTGATGTTTTATTAATATAATAATAAATATTACATTTACATTTTGTAATATGATGTTTTAAAGACGTCATGGCGCATTGGGACTGCGTGTGATTGTAAACACGATGATTGTGGGTTCGATTCCAAATATTATATACAGTAAATTTAAGAACACTACTACCACTACTGCTAATAATCAAATTTAAGTGCAAATATGTACAAAATATTTTCAGTTTTCTTTTGTTTTTATAAAATATACACAATCTTTTAGAAAATATACAGATAAAAATGTTGGATGTATCGAGACTCGAACCCACGCTTTTTGGAAACCGTTCAAGCGCTCTGACCACTAAGCCGAACACCGGGCGGGTTCCAGAAATATTAAAAAAATCCCTCCTACTAAATGATCTTTGGTCACTTAGTAAGATTGTTATATGCGTGAACATGAATAAAATAGAATATTCGATATTCTTGCTAGTTTAAAAAAAAATTCTTCACGATGTATCCCGCACACAGACACTTCTGTAGATTAAGGGGAAAGTAGTGTTAAAACACTCCGTTTCTCATTTTCCGCCGATTTCTGGACTCATGCGTGTTGAGTTGCGAAACTCAACGCCGCGTTCTACCTCTAGAGCACAGCAAAGAAATGAAAATATTCTTGCTTATTTTATTATGAGCATTAAGCATTGGTTTACGCGTTTATCGTGAGAATATTGAACTAGTGTAATCCGCGGTGTTACGCAAAGCCGGCGATCTGAGCTTTGCCGGCGCTTAGGCGGATCACGCCAACCCTTTGCAAGTGTAATTTACGTACTATCGTTGGTTTCCATTGTTTGTTCCAATTTTTTCTTGAGTATACTGGATAAAAATATTTTTGTATTTATTTTAAATGGTTTTGTATTAAGTGTAATTAGATGAATCATTTTATTTTCATTTTTGAACACTTCGAGCTTTAAATACGAGGATATTACCAATGATCAAGGTCTAGAAAAATATAAATATATTTACCGTCCACTGCGCCGTTTGTAAACGTGTGATTCCCAGTATGTGTAAGCGCAATAGCTCTGGGTTCGAGTCCAACGCGGGGGAATGAATTATTTAATATTTTGGTAATATGATCCCTCCGTTAACTACTTTCCGGTAAATTTTACAAAAATTTAGGAAACAGAGATTGTTACCACTAAGTTCACTGCATACATGCATACTGCGTTTAGCTAATAATAATAATAGGTACCCACGATTAAAATAAAAAAAAACATTATTCTATTATTTATATTATTTTGTGTTTTTTCTTATCGAGAACAATGGGCACGCACCAAGTCGGACGTATAACAGCTACCCTTTAACCACGCCTCGTAAAATTTTATCTGAAGATCATTCCTCTTCAATATGCGTATACTCCTTCAATGGCTTATTTATACCGTTTCTACTGGTTTTTTTACTATATTGTCATTGTAATGAAGTAAATACTGGATTTCTGCAAAATATTACTTTTCTGAGGTCATTCGTGGCGCTGAGGCACAAGGGCGTGATTGTAAAGGCAAAAGGTAGCGAATTCGTTTCCCAATTGGATAAAAAATATTTAGTATTTAAATGTTTTTGCTCTGGCGAAGTGAAGCGCAGGCATTAGTTCCGTCAACTCAAACAATGTCTTTAGAATTCGGTTTAATTGGAGTAGGGGCGGAGTATTTTGACACTAGGCTCCCTCTGCCCTCCCCCTCTCCCTCAGCCTCTGTTATGGAGCTAATGAATGTGGAGCTAATAAAATGACTTTTCTTTATTAATAAAGTTATTTGCAATGAAAAATTTTATAGTCCTTTTCATATGAACAAAAAACTCTAACGAAATCGTCTGGTAAAATATGTTAATATTTTTGTAATAGAAATGAACGTTAGGTCAAGCTGTCTAACTTAACTTTTTTTTTCTTTTAAACAAAGGGCAAGAAGGTATTATATATTGATATGATAATACGTTTACCATGCAAGATATTATGTTGGGTGGTGAAACTCTACTTTACGTTCTCTTCTCTTTACTGAAGAGATCGGGGAAATAAGAAAATTTCATTCACTCGAGTGAAATCGATCTCACAACCGCTGCATTTACAGTATGACGCTGTGCTGCTATGCCACGATGGCCTCGTGTGTTTACTGTTTGACAATATTTCGTATCTAGATTTGTAATATCTAGGCATAATTTTTATCAACAATAATATTTTTTACGCATTTATACAGCACTCGATAAGATTAATTAGAAAATTCAAATATTTTAATATTTATCACCGTTAAGAATAGTCAACAAAAATAGTTATTTTATTTCAGTCTATTTCTATGAAATATCGAATCCCCTACCCCAAACGTTTGCGGTCCAAGGAATTTTAGATTGCAATTTTATTTATAGCAAAATTATACGTCGTCCGTCCGTGAGAAACGATCGCGAAGGGACAGTTCACGGTGGTAAGGACGGTAGGTACCTTTGGACAAAACAGGGGATTACCCGCCTTAGTACATTTCAATGATATTGTGATTATTTAACTTGAAAGTTTATATCACAATATTTGAATTTTTTTTGTATGCTGAATAGGAATTAAAGAATTATTTTTTTTATGTAGGTACATGCATTTTTCGTATTATGTTCTGATGAGTTTAGTTTGGATCTGAATACTATTTGTTTTAGTTTCACACTGTACCCCGCATATATATTATATTAAGACACTTCCGTTCCCCACTTTCCGCTAAACTCTGGAAGCCGAAACCCGATGCCACGCTGTGTGTGCTACGTTACGAGAGCCAATAAATGAAAATATTAAATATCTCATTTCCTCGGATGGGAATCGAACCCACAGACGTACGTAATAACAGTTAGTGGGTTCGTTTTGTTTACAGTTGCACAATTGGGCCCCAGGATGCAGGCGCTACGACTGGCCTATTTAGGATTAGATATTTTAAAAATGCTAAAAATAATTATAACACACAGTCTGTATTTATCTATAATATTAAATTAAAACAATAACAAATAATTCTTTGTAAATGATTTAAACAAAACGTAGTAGTAAGCACAAACTGTGACTGTAAATGAGACCGGATGTGGGTTCGACCCCCAATTGAGGAAATGAAATATTTATTTAAAGTTATATTTCCATTTCTTCGCTCTGGTGTCGAGACAAAGCGCGGCGTAGAGTTGCGACACACGCACGCAAAGCCTGCAAAATTCGACGGTAAAGTGGGGAACGTAGTGTCTTAACACTAAGTTCCCTCTGTCAACCCTGCTGTGTGCGGCATACAGCGTGAAACTAATTCTAGTAGTATAATCGTAATAAGGTTAAAGACATTTCCTTATACTTACAAAAATGTCAACTTTTTCTAGAGCAATATGTTTAATACTTCCTTTTACTCATGAAAATGGAGACCTTTCTAAATATTAGTCTCGTAAATTTTAGTCAATAGCGCATTTGATGGATAGGGGTGGGATGTTGACGTTATATTCTCATATAACTCGATGCTAGATCAAAATTCGCAACTAGGGTGAAAACTTCTTTAGTTTAGTAGCTAATCTTTCCTCTCTCTATTTATTTGTCACTTATTTTTTTTTCTCTTATTTTTCATATTTTTTTGCCACAAGCTTTACGTGTTATCCTAATATAGTAAGGTTAACAGAGATAGACTTGTTTCAGCATTTTTGTTATAAAGTAAAATATTTAGAAACGTATAAAAATTTAAACGGAACGGGATTCCAAATCGCAATTTTTTTTGTAACATGTCCAAGAGTTTATCGCGTTAGGCTATAACCTCTTATCTTCTACCTTTAAAGGAACATATTAAAATTTACTATAAAGTGATTTACTTTAAAAAAATTAAGAATTTAGATGTTGACTGCTGAATAACAGAATCCAACAAAAATAATAAATTTCACTATATATACATTATTGTTCTTTGGTTGGTTCTTTAATTAAGGCGTTTCGAGCGTGCCAGTTGAGCACATATCCCTTCGCTAACGTCACGTGGTATGGAGAAGACACGAAGGAGATTGTACGGTAAAAAAGAGATAATGTTACACAGTAGGAGAATACGTGTTAAAAAAAGAATCCTGTTAAAAATTACCTTCACCTATAAAAAAAAAACATCAATATAATGCGGAATAGAAATAGTGAACAGAATTGGACTATTATATGACATTTGGATTTACTATAAGTGAAATTGTGTTTATTAAACGCAATTACAAATAAAAATATACTAAATCCATTATGATTAACATTTAATTTAAAAAGTAAATATTTCAAATATATATTATATAACACATAAGTTTTATCTGTTTCGTAAGATTTATCTTTGAATGTAAACACCCGGTCAATTTTCGTAACAACGTGGTCATAAAAAAAATTGAATTGAGTACACAATAGCGGAAAGGGCGTGAGATGAAGATTTTTATGTACAAAAAAAATATATAGAGCTAGTTAGCGGTCAGTTGTAATTTTTTTTTTCAACAAAAGCTACGCAAATTTGTTTAACACTCGCTTTAGAGGCTGAGAAAACATTTTTTTATACTTTTTTTTTAAATTTAATATTTATAGGGTAAACGCTTGTTTGTATTATTATTATTCGTACGCACTTTACTGGTATTTAGTTTAGACTTGTTCTTTATTTCATCTTGAGACATTTTTGAGGTGCTCACAATGATCGTGATTTCGAGTTCGAGTTTCGAGTTCGCGTGTTGAGTGGCAGTACTCAACGCCGCGACCAGCCGCGATTTGCCTCGACACCAGACCGAAGAATTGAAAATATAAATTTAAATAAATATTTAATTTCCTCGAGTGGAGATCGAACCCACAACCAATCAATTTCACAGTCACACTTTGTGCCCCTGCGCCACAACTGGCTTCAACTTTACTGTTATAAAAACTCAAATGCTTATATGGATAATTTTAATATAATTTTCTACAACCCAATATACAGATCCCGATGTCCGATAGATACCACGAGCACCAAAGCTGATAAGATCAGACGAGTTATATTTTCTAAACAAACAAGACCGACAGGACACACACGACCGAGCCAAGGTGCACCACGTCCATTTTTCGACCTCTTTGGCTATACAAACTTCTTTCACCGGCGCAAAATATAATTGCTCCTGCCCCTGCTTCGTATTGTCCGATAGAAAAACGACAAAAAAAAATAAAGTTGTGACGGTATTCAAAACACACGTCGTTTTCTGTATCGATTTATCGCGTCACAAATCGCAATTTCTTTTGTGAAATCCCTTATTAGTTTAACCGTGAAGTCGCCGACAGTTCCCATGACGTTTGAATTTGGGTTTGTTTTTTTTTTGGTTTTTTTTTCTTTACTTTTCTGGACGACATTATATTGTCGCGAATAGGTTTCGGAAGTGAAACGGATTTGTTCCGTTGTCGATGGACAGTGGTAAAATTACGATTTTACATTTGGAAATGGGATTTTTATTCAAATTCTCCCCTCGTGTATGCTGTTGCGGAATTGTCTCGACGCACCGTCCATTTCAAGATTTATTTTAAGAACTGTCAAGAAATATTGTTTTCTTATTTTTAAAGCTGACGATTCAATTTTTATACTATAAAAGTAATAAAGATTTTGTGCTCTACGTATACGTATTTTTGGGTCATAGAATATAAGATATGTTCTCTTTTAAGTTGTATTTTTTTTATTTTAACACATTTGCTACAACAGTAAAAGAGCCTAGTGTTGGATTAAGCTCTGGCGTCGTCATGGCGCAGGGACACAAATGAGACTGTAATACGGTGGTTGTGTGTTCGATCCCCTTTCCTCCGAGTGCCTATTTATCGTGTCTGGCACCAAGGCCTAATTCCGGTATATGAATTCTGCCACTCAACACACAATGCCTCCAGGATACGGTTTAAAGTGGGGAACAGAGTGTCTTAACATTACGTTCCCTTTGTATGGTCACGGTGTATCCTACACGGTAGTATAGGACTACCGTGTAGGATACACCGTGAAGATAAAAATAAAAAAATATATAATCTCAAAATGGAATAATGATATACTTGAATGATATGGTTTTCTTTTGTGAAAATATTTGAATATTGGAGTGAAAAGAATAGATTATTATTATAATCAAGTCGATAGGGCGGTCTCTGATTACGAGTTCGGTAACAAAAGTCTAGATGTTGCAGATAACCCGGCAGTCACAATGCGGGGTGCGTTACACCCCTCGGCTGTTTTAGGGTTGGAATATTAGTATTTATTAATGGTTACAACGATGTAATTGTGATATATAAACATTATAAGGCATTTATTATTTCGCGTTGATTTCTGACACTCAACATGAACGTATTTTAATTTCTTTTAGATCTTGATTATCTACTGCAAATAGCTAGAGCCAAAAGCAGAGAAAGTAGTGTTTTACTTTACTATATAATTCTTATTAGTTTTGCCTTCCCTGCCATATACAGAAGAAGAAAATAAATATATGAAATAGCACCTAATACTATCTCAAAAACGCGTCCTTTTAGGATGATTTTTATCCTCACAGGAGGAATAAAAACTCAAAAAAAAAGTATTGAAAACACTTGTAACTTAACGCTCATTGAATGTAAAATTTTATCCTTAAACTTAAAAATATACTAAAATACGTTTTTTATAATTTAGTATTATGTTTACAACCCTATATCCTTCACAAAAGGTTGCGACGAAGCCCACGCAATGAGTGACATAATAACCGACGAACTGATCACAGATAAGCTATTAATTTGGCTCAAGTATCCCATTCTACATCAAAATCATACCCAACTCTTAATATAAAAAGGTTGTATCAAAATAAGCTATATTATCATATTAATAAGGTTCAAAATTTATTTTTGAAAGAATCGTAGATTTTAGAAACGTAATTGATATGAACGGCATTGTAGAAGCGTACAATGGTTATATTGTTTTTCTATTTAGTTCAAAATGTTGATTAGGCGGTGCGGTGGTGCCCTTGAGGCCCGAATGATTGATTAATATTCAGTTTTCCCTGACTTCTGTTAACGGTTACGTATACTGGATTATGTTCAACGATTTTACTCGATTGTAATACAATAAGAAATAAAATGAAAAAATGTTTATAAGGATGTGTATTTTAAATTATATTATATATAGCTTCACGCTGTATCCCGCACGTAGCTAGGTGGGTAGAGGGAAACTAGTATTAAAACACTTCGTTCTCCACTTTCCACCGAATTCAAGGTATTGCGTATTGCCGCAATTTGCCTTATTACCAGAGCGAGGAAATGAAACTCTTAGTAAATAATAATTAATTTATTCCAGTGAGTGAGAATCAAACTCACAACAGTCGCGTTTATTTATAGTGGCACGCTTTTGTCCCACAAGGCCGTCATGGAACAGTCCAAAATATATCGTACCATTACATATTCAATAGATAAAACTACTTCTGATATACGTAGATAGAGCTACTTCAAATAAATATTTTATATGGTCTATCCGTAGCGTTGAGTTCCGCCAGTCAATATGTAATATCTAAGATACAAATACTCATCTACAATAGTCACATCGAGCAGGATTAATATGTTGAAATAAAAAAAATACACCTTTACTCCTTTCACCGCATAGCAAGATAGGAAGAGGAGTGTAGTAAATAATAATATTAAATCAGTCCGTTTCCCACAATTTTTTGTGACATTGCATATTGAATAGAAGAAACAACACCGCAATTTTCTCCATAAAATATAAATACGATAAATATAAAATAATACCATCAACTGGGGATGGAACCCAAAACCATATGCGCGATAACATGTCCCACTACATTACGACGCGACGACTAACATTATAAACGAACCTACAAAACGTTATCTCAGTTGTATTTCTAACATTTTAGTTAGCAAAAAGATATTTATATAGATTCACGTACATTCAAATTTGCTACAGTAATTCAAACCAATCTTCAAGTATTGTCTCAGCCATGTATGTAATTACAGCAACAATTTGTAAGCTAAACATGTTGGATGTATCAATTATGATGCGGTTTGGGGTCGCGTGATTACGGAGGTGCCGAGACATTTCAGGATCAAGGGCCAGATAAGCTAATTATATAAACTTCAGGTATTATTAAAAGTATAAATTACTATCAATTAATTAACTATTCTCTTGTGAAACAAAACCAAGTATGATGTTTACAATCTAATTATCATTAATTTTTTCAGAATACTTTTTTTAATTGACTTTATGGCGCAATATTTTCATTTCTTCACTATGGTACCAAGGGAAAAAGTGCCGTGTTGAGTGCTGCCACTCAATTAACCGATAGTTCGACGGGGAGTGGGGAACGGAGTGTGTTAACGTTAGGTCTCCTCTGCCTACCCTGCTATATGTCGGATACAACGTAAAACTGACAAAAATATTTTAAAAATTCTTAAAATCTCAAAATTATATTTAATTAATAATTTTTATCAACAAACACCATGCTGTTGATAAAAATATCACCTAAGATTCCAGAACAATGAACCTAATTCCAGAAAATTGGCGGGTAGTACCTATGTGAATTATATGTCCGTGTTTACTTACTTTTTCCTGTTGTCGCTATATAGAAATTTATGTGAGCATCAGCAATTACAATGTTTAAGGAATATTAAAAGATTAGGCCAGGCCAGGCCAGGCCACGACACGAGGCCAGTCGTGGCGTAGCGGCACAAAGTGTGACTGTAAAACCGACTGGTTGTGGGCTCGATCACCACTTGAGGAGATGGAATATTTACTTATATTTATTTTTTTCCTTTTCTTCGCTCTGGTGTCAAGGCAAAGCGCGGCGTTGAGTTCTTCGAGTCAACACGTAACTTCAGAATATGGCAGAAAGTGGGGAACGGAGTGTCTTAACACTAGGTTCCCTCTATCTACCCTGCTGTGTGCGGGATATAGTGTGAAGCTGTTTTAATTTGATTTATATTAAAAGATAAATAGTTTAAGATTTTTTAAATAATCAAAACGACAAATATGGGATTGAACAGTAGTTATATTAAAATATAACTAAACAAGTAATATATTTTTTGTTTTTACTTCACAATATTCATGTTAAATAAAAAAATTGCAAAAACAATGTAAAATTCTCAAAATCCAAGATTATACCATCAAAATTTCGACTTGTCTTGTCTCAAGCGGAAGATCATCTGGAACAAAAACCACGACATGGCTGAAAGGCGGAGACTCTTGACAAATTTACGATGGTTTTTGCGTAGTTTTTTTCCACCATACCGCCTTTTATGGTTCCCATAAGTGTTGGAGATTGCGGACTGTTTTTGCTGATATTCCTTGAACATCGACCTGACTCGAGGTGTTAACTCAATTTTATCTAAGCCCATTTGACGTAGGGTTACGTTTATTGATGTGTTATCTGATACTACAATATGTTTTGGAAAGAGAATAAAGATAGTGCTAAAATATTGATAGAGCTAATTTATAATATATTTTCTCGTATGTTTAATTCGCACAGTTTAGTATATTAATTTGATGACATAAAGAAAAAATGTAAATTATCTAGAACTTAACTGGAGATCAGTCGTGGTGCAGGGGCAAAAGTACAGACTGTGATCGGGACTGGTTGTGTGTTCTACCCCAATTTGAGGAAAGAAAAATATTTATTCAAATTTATATATTCATTGGTAATATTTACTTAAATTTATATTTCCATTTCTTCGCTCTGGTGTCGAGGCTAAGCGCGGCGTTGAGTTCTGCCACTCAACACGCAATGCCTCCAGAATTCGGCAGAAAGTGGGGAACGGAGTGTCTTAACACTAGGTTCCCTCTGCCTACCCTGCTGTGTGCGGGATACAGCGTGAAGCTGATTTATTTTTAAATATTCATTTGTTGAGGCCACTCGTGGCGCAGGGCTACAAAGTGTGACTGTAAAACCGACTGGTTGTGGATTCGATCCCCACTCGAGGAGATGTAATATTTACTTAAATTTATATTTCCATTTCTTCGCTCTGGTGTCGAGGCAAAGCGCAGTGATAAGTTCCGACACGCAATGCCGGAATCCGGCGTAAAGTGAAGAACGAAGTGTCTAACACTACGTTTCCTCTCCTACCCTGATGTGTGCAGGATACATCGTGAAGCTGAATTGATTTGTTTAATAACTTGAAAGTGCACAGAAGCACTTTCAAAAAGTTGGAACTTGGATTTCAAAAAGTTTAAATCCAAATTTCTTTACTTATAAATATTTGTATATTGAATTCCATTATGTATGAATGTACCTAATAATAAAGCAGCAGAAAGTGAAGGAAGGAGTGAATTGTCACTTAATTATCTCGGTATATCATCAAATTATGACAAATAAGAAATCATGATCAGAAATTGTAACAACAATAATAACTATATACTTATTATCTGGTATTTAAGTAGAATGAAGCAGGATCCACGATACAAATCAACAAAACCCGTTGACATGCCACGTGCTTGTGCGCAGCATCCCTTCTAACTGTTAACCCGTAAACGCGTGCGGGATCAATAAGACCCACCTTCGAGATCTACTCCCCTATACCCGTTTATCTTAAGCACAATCCCTTTTTATCCCTTTTATGTAAGGGTTAGGGTACATGAATCCTGTGCAAAGATTCTGTAATGTACCACGTGCCCTTTGTTCAGATAAAGAGATTGCTTCTTTATGTTCGAAGCCTCTTATATAACGTTGGTCTTTTTATCAAGTATGTTTTTATATTTTACATAAGGATTCTAACTATTTATTTTCCTATATGCTGCTATTCTGGAATTTTCACTATAAAAATATATTCTATTCAAATTTACCAGCAACGTGTTATATAATGTATTGTCAAATTTTGATTGTGTATCGTAAAAGTCCAGATTTGAGTAATGAAAATCAAGTTTTTGATGTGGCGCTATAAATTCCCAGAACACATTTTAAACACGTGAACTCAAACCGTGGGACCACACATGTAGATTGAATAAAACTACAATATGTAGGCAAATCCGAAAACCAGATTTCTTTCTTCATCAATATTCACAATATTAGAGGAAGCCCCTTTTTTGAATCACTTTTTTGTACAGGTTTCGTAACGACTTTTTTCTTCAACCAAAAGACGATGGTGACCTGCGACCTCTGTACTTAGAGACCCTTTGAGCAAAGAACGGTTGAAATCTAGTTTGTATAAAAAACGTGTCTATATGTTTTGTTCACAACACCAAAGTTATGAATAGAAGTCTGAAACGAATTTATTATAGCCAAGGTAGTTTATCTAAATTTATTCTTAAAAGCTTCTGTATATTATTTATTATTTATGTAATATATCTGTGGCCGTTTAGCTATTATTTATTATATTTTTATCCATTTATTACAGAAAAATATATAAACAGTAATTAATTAGAAGAAATATTTCTTTCTCCTTTAAGTTATTAATTTGCTATAGCTTCAGAAAATAACTATTTTATTGTTATTGACCTCTTCATCATTAATAACAGTTATCAGCCACTCAGCCATCTATTAATAACTCTTAATCATCGGCTGCGTGTTCTTATGAAAGATAATATCTGTATCCAAGAAAAAAAAACCAAGTAGTTTTTTGCGTTCTGAGATCCCCAAGGATTTGACACAATAGTCCCATAGCGCTCCCGTTAAGTAACCCAATTTTTGCACCATAAATAAAAAGAAAAAAAAGTAACAAAAGATAACGGTCTTCCATACTTTTTTTACGTGACATTTGTAAGGATGTATGAATTAATTTGTATTACGCCCCGATGCTTACACACAAAGTGAGTATTGAGAGCGAAAATTAGCCTACATTCATGGAACTTTTTTGTGTTTTTTTTTAAAGAAAAAAATATCTTTTTACAAAATTTTAATATTTTGTGACAATATTGACAGATCCAGCCCGAGCGTTTTGAGATAGGATCGAGTATTTGTAAATAAGCTCATTGAAAATTTATACTATTCTTATGGTTTCACCAACGCCTGATTGGGTTTATTGTTAAAAGTTTTTACCTTACCTTAAACAAGGGTGCTTTGATTTTCTAAGATATCTACTTCGCTTTTAGGTATTAATTTTGTGGATTATAACGAATTTTAAGACACGATACGAATAAATTTATATAATAAAAAAAAAAAAATCAGCTTCACGCTATATCCCGCACACAGCAGGGTAGGCAGAGGTAACCTAGTATTAAGACACTCCGTTCCTCACTTTCTGCCGAAAAAAATTATATTATAACTTTGAATTATTTGTGTGTAAAAACATAAATTAATAATTAAATATTATAAAACATTTAAAGCATTACTTATTTCATAGAAAATAGATTTTTGTCCTTTTTACTATGATATTTTAACGTGTTTTGAAGTGTTCACACACTCAAGATTTAATTAATCACTCAATATTTAGCATACTACGTGTAATTTTTGTAGAAAATTTATAATGTAGATATAGTATCAATTAAATATAGTACAAGTTACATATAGCAGGTCAAATCTATAATTTTCGCAAAATTGTCAAGGATATTTGCAAATAGAAAGAAACTTAAGGAAAACAATCAATAAACTTAGTATTCCGATAGTTTGTATCAAGCAAATATTTGTATTAAGCACATAATTCTAAAATATAACTTCAAAAGTATATTAAACTTAAAAAAGGTTAGATAATTTTTTGTGAACGTATCAAAGGCAACAATAAACAAGACAGCATCCGTAGCCATTTAAGGGTTAATCGTGCAACCTTAGCGGTTAACCACGTGCCAGATGAGGGTTAAAGTGTTAAGAGATTCATCTTAAATAAAAAATACAAAACGGATTGTAAACATTTGTTAGTGAAGTGTGACTTTGAAAGGGTGTTGATCCTTTCGGATTTTGTTGTGGTTGATTTGATATAATGTGGAAAAAAAATTATAATATATAGAGAAAAAGTAATTTTAATTATAACTGTTACTATTTACGTGAAGAAATTTTATAGTTTTACACAATAACCTTTTAATTTTTTAATGAACATTAAATATTTTGAACATTTCTAATATGTTATTCCACACTTAGGAACTCTAAATAAGTATTAATATTAATAAACATTTTTTTTAAACAAATGAACAATATGTATAGCTTATGTATTTTTTTATCATAGAGTTATCCTCAAAAGGATGGTATGCTACTATGAATTTGCACTATATTTTTTTACCTACATTACCTACCAGACAGGACAGACAGAACATAATGTTAAGACTCTGGTTACCAGAGCAAGGAAAGGAAGATATCTCATTCCCCTCAGTGGGAATCGAATCCAAAATCTTCGTATTTAAAGTCAGACGTTGTAACGCTGCACTACGATATTAATATGTTGACATATTCACAATCTTATAGTACATATGATATTACAAAATTCAGATTTATCAGGTCAGTATAATTTGAGATGATACGTCGTTCTACAGGGACGTCCAAAGTTCGCAGAGATTACAGGTTTAATATTGATTGGGTTCTTCCCCAGGGAAATATACATAGGCACTAGTTTGATTGAGGCTACTTTATTCAATATTGTCTTTGACAATGGTTATCATTGCTTATGAAATGTGCAAAGAAATGATTAAATTAAATCAAAATCACGGGTCCACGCTGTATCCCGCGCACGACAGGGTAGGCAGAGGGAATCTTGTGTTAAGACACTCCGTTCTCCACGTTCCGCCGAATTTATCGAGACATTGAGTGGTGGAACTCAACGCCGGGCTTTTGCCTTAATACCAGAGCGAAGAAATGAAAATATTACGAAATAATCATTCATGGATTCAATTGGAAATCGAGGGTCTGGGCCAGTTCGCCTCCATAAAGAAATGATAATGGCCAAATTCTCTTAATTTGGCCGTCTTTTTAGCGAAACTAACACTAGTTGTTTTAATATTCTTCGTATATCTTGATAAACATTATGAAACAGACTATAATAACAATGAAATGAAGTCAATCGCAAGCCAAAGTTAAATAAAAGATGCTTGTAGGCAAGTGCCTATATTGGAAGGAAACTCTTATGAAGTTTTGTTTTGGTTGGAGGTTTTTATTAAGAAACATATCTATAGACGATCAATAATATTATATCAGCTCAATACGTAATATAAAGTCTTTCATCGATAAAACGACTACCCAATATAAAAAGTAATAATTTAAATTTGGAATTAGTACAAACAAACAAACTTTTTTCAGCTTAAGCTTTACAATATTTTTAATATTACTTAACTCTCTAAATAGGCAGGTTCCTTATTCTACAGAAAATTTATATTACAAGATATTTTACCATCATCAGAGTCGAAATAGACTTTATAATATACTTACTAATACATCTTACACCTACCAAGACAAGGGCACTCAAACCAAATCCAATAAGAGCGTGCGCGCGAACGTTTTTGTCAAAAGCACAAAGCAACCTCGCCTTGCTTCCCCGATTCCCTTAATCGAGGCTTAAGTGGCGTAAAGCGTACAATCCCATCACTCGCCAACAAATCTCATTTTCACTGCACTTTAATCCGATATTATCGGCTTGCCTTTACCTACGCGGCGGTGGTTTTGCAATATCAATATTCATACATTGCGGCCCTTAGGTGGTTTTTTTTTCAGGTTTACTCTGTATCCCGCAGACAGCAGGCTAGGGAGAGGGAACGTAGTGTTACGATACTCTGATGACTGGTGGATGATTTTTTTTTAATGAATATTTCGATAATGGATGAGAAATGAGTGATTTGTTGCCAACGGGTTTTCTGTTTATTAGTCTAGTAATTCAATTTCCTCGAATGGGAATTGAACCCACAACCTGTCGTGTTTACAGTTGCAAGCTTGTGCCCTTGCGCCACGACTGGTCCCATAAAATGAATAGAAATTAATTGAAATTGAATGAAACAAAACAATAAAGTTAATATGCTTATTTAGATAACTTACGCTGTATCCCGCTCATAGTAAAGTAGGAGCGTAGTGTTAAGACACTACATTGGCAAAGTTTTTTTCATTTACATATACCTGTACGAGTCTAGTCGCGGCCAATCGTGGTGTAGGGACGCTCTAGCGTATAGCGGTAAACGTTACAGGTTGTGGTTTCTATTCCCACTCGAGGAAATAAAATATTAATTAATTTAATTTTTTCGTTCTGGTATAGAGGCAAAGCGCGACGTTTAGTTACGCCACTCAACGTGTAATGCATTGGGGAAAACGGAAACTTAAGTGTATACGCGAGATACAGCGTGAAGCTAAATACAAATACATTGGAGACTATTTATATAAAGAAAAATCTTAATTTTTTTAAACATTAAAAGTCAATGGAAGAGTAACATAGCGATGTCTGTGAGAACTTGTAGCTAGTGTCGAAAACCGTTCGGTTTGTAGTCAATTAAGTGATCAGCCAGGGGTTCCGTGCAATTGGCCGCCTCCGCACAAAGCCTGAGCCGCGACTATATAGAGAACCGGGGTGGGCTTTTAGAGTTATTGGGGTAATAACATAAAGAGAGCTAAAACGTTGCTAATTTTTTGAGATTTTTTTTATTGTTATTAAATAAGTAAGAATTTTATTTTAGGGTTTAGGTTAATTTTGTTGTAAGCGCTGGTGGGGTAGCCCTAACTTTCATTTTTTTTTATTATTTTGTTGTTTACATATCTTTGTATTATTAAGAACAGGCAGAGTTAATGTTGGTGTTAACAACTCTACAATTTTCACTATTTCCCCATCTCATCTACATATCCATACACTGTGAGTTAAATCACTTTCTGTTATTGACGCCTGTTTTTAGAATTTGTTTTAAGACACTCTGCTCACCACTTTCCACTAAATCTTTGAGGCATCGGTGTTGAGTGGCGGAACTCAAAGCCGTGCTTTAGTTTGTTACTAGAGCGAGAAAATGAAAATACTAATTTTTTCGAGAGGGAATCGAGCCAATAACCTGTCGTATTTGTACCTCTGCGCCACATCTAACCTTTAAATTTATAATTTTTTAATCTATATAACAAGAAAATATCAAAAAATCACTTACTTTACATTTTTTACCAATTTTTAATATTTTTTACCAGCTCGGTCTCTACAGAGCACAGAACTATTGGTGGAAATCGTGTAGAACGCGTCGAGGCGTAAAATCGCATCAACGTTTTCGGACCGCGACCGTCCGCGTCGATGTGCGCGTCTGACCGATCGCAAATTATTGGGGTCCATTTTTTTTTTTGAGATTTTCGGATGAATTTTCGCTTAATTTTGTTAAAGTACTTAGAGATTTGTGGAGTTCTTGTAAGAATATTCTATTTAATATTAATATTAATCTGGTGTGGGGAACAGCGGGAACTAACTGCCTATACTGCTATGTGCGGGATACAGCGTGAAGTTGATTTAGTATAATTTTTTATTTTAGTTTTTAAAAATTCATTTATGGTTTAACGTAACATAACCATTTTAATATTGTTTCAAGCAAAATTTGATGTCAGTAACTCTTTTTAATTTGAAAACAGGGTAGGCAGAGGGAACCCGGGAAGCTTGTGTGAAGACAATCCGTTCCCATCAATATACTCCTGTTCTGCACTTTCTACCGAATTCTAGAAGCATAGCGTATTGAATAGCAGAACTCAACACCGCAAATGAGGCAAAGACCTCATCACTAGAACGCAGAAATGAAAATTTCTAATATTTCTTTCCCTCACGTGGAATCCTATCTACAACTGTCACGTTTACAATCGCATCCTTGTGGCCCTACGCCACTACGGCCTACAACAATAGAAATATTATGAATAAAAACTTTAAATTTAGTAAAAAAAATAGTGTCCCACTCCGTTCTCAGGGTTCTATCCGAAACCACAACATTATGTGTTAATTGGAACATAACGCAGTGCAAAAATTAAGTTTTCAACTGTGGAAATAGTTCTATATTTACGTAGGCAAAGGAAGGCGTTGGGTTCTGTCATTCAACGCAAAACTTCTCGAAAATTGGAGAGAAAGCGGGAAACTGAGCCTTAACTACTAGGTTCCCTTTAACTACTCCGCTAAGCGGGAAACGCGTGAAAAACCATTTAGCACACCCGTTAAATTGAAAAACAAATTTTAATCACTGCAAAGTAATATAATATTTGAACATTTATAATAATATAAATGGATGTGACATCGGGAAGCCATTACTGATAGTCACAAGACAGCGGCGTTCCAGATAACCTACGAACTCTTTATCAACAATAAAAATAGGTTATATTCCATACTGCGTTTGTGTGATGTTCTTCATATGATATATTTTAATGATATCTATATGGTATTATGTTATTTCTTGTAATCTTTAAAATTAAAACTTTAGTGGCGCATCAGCTCTGAATCACACTGTGAAAGTGACAGTTATGGGTTCGACTCCCGTTCAGGAGAATCACTTTTTTCTCTCATTTCCTGTGTCTGGTATAAACACAAAGCGTTGTGTATTTTTACTAAAAGTGAGGAAAGCAATGTCTTAAAATTAAAATAAATAAAACAAATTGACTTCGAATATATACGTTTTACAAAGAATACCGACAAAAACAAACAAACGCCTTCACTCTAAATACCATTTATTTAATAAAGTCCCCTTATACCGTCATCTGGTGCTAACATGTTTATTAAAGAAGAATATTAAAGATATTTACAAACCAAGTACATTAAGATCCAAGTCAATTTGGTGTTCAAAAATCACACAAAAGGCATTCCATACTGTTTTAGCCGATACGAATGCTTTGGAAGCATAAATCACTCACTTCCTATCACTGTTCGCGTCAGGGCTCCTCAAATGCGACATCTTGTACGAATATGGACAATTAACGCCTAATTTCTTGGTAAATACACGGTACCTACTTATAAATTTTAACTTTTTCATCTTATATACAGAAATAAGTGACTGTAAAATACAATATTTTGTATTATATGCGCATATCGAAATTTTATTTAAATTTACATAGGTATGGCGATTTGACAGAACTAAAAAGCTATTTTTTGTTAGTAAAATTTGCAGGATGGACACAAGACTTTTCTGGGGTGGGCACAGACTACCCAGCGCTGTACGCCTGATAAGTATTAAAAAGCGTGAAACTGTAAATTGGTATATTAAAAGATACAAAGGATATTGTTGTTATGAGTAAATACTTAACAATAAGCATGATTATTTAAAATCCGTGTACTTTGGAGATCCCTGCATTAAACGATCCGCAAATAAGACAATAGGCACGGCACCGTCACCCTTAAATCACTCTTCGTTTGTTTTTTTTTTCGCGGACGGAGTAATTTAGGAACGGCAGACGCGTGGTTGGGTTCATCAATTTAAGTTCGACCAAAGCATCATTTATAGAATTATTTAGAATTAATTTAATATTTAAGATATTTTATTTAAAATACTAAACAATATAATACATGTATTGGAGACAGTAGAGGCCGTCATGGCATCTAGCTGTGAAGTTGTGTGTGTGGGTTCGAATGTAACTCGGGGGAATTGATAAATTTTATTTCCTTCCACTGGTAAAAAGACGAAATACGCAAGACCAAATACGAAAATTAAGCCGTGAGAAATTAAAATAATGAAGGTCGAACCCACAACCATGTAGCGCTTAAGCCTAATTACAATTAAACCAATTTTATATAATATTACAATGAAATTCCACAATCACAAAATATTTAAATTCTGACCTAAAGAAAAGAAAAAGAGAAAAGAAAAGACAGCCTGTACCTGTACCTGCTCCCAATTACTCAAGTAGGGCGGGCGGGGGTGACACAGACCTATGCCACGATCGATGATAAGCTTTCAGATGAGTCTACTCTACGCTGGGTTTTCTGGATTTTGTATGGAAATTATGTAATAATTAATTATTATTTATATTTAAATAATTTATCTCTTTATTTTTTGATTTGTGATGGTATATTTTGTTTCAAAAGAAACGTCTAATATTTTTTGTTATATTACAAAAATCTTTAATTAGGGTTTTAAATGAAGCCGTTAGTCGTATAAGTGGTTTCAAGGAAACGAGGAGTTAAAAAATGCAATATTTGGTTATTGTTCTTGTTCCTTTTACACGATTAAATAATAAGTGACGTTCCCAATGTCCCTAAGCATTTAAGATGAATTTGGAGAGACTTTTTTTAGAACTCCTTTTCTATTTTTCACCTTTTATAGCAGCATATGAATAGATAATATAAATAAGTATAATATAAATATATTTTTTTTGTAATGTATAAAATGATTTAAATAAAACATAGCCTTGCGTATTTACCATTTTTTAAGTATTACGTCACACTAAATGTAGCAAAATATTTTAAGAAAACTTATAAAAATTTAGACGAGTTGTATGCTTGATCAGAACATATGGTTTAGTGGTTACAGCACTTGCATGATATCGGAAAGGCATAGGTTCGAGTTCCGCTACGTTAAAATTTTCATACGTTTTCTTACAATGTTTTTGTTTAGCAATGCTGGAATGACGATCCAACGATGTTAATAGTTATGTTAACTTTAGAAAAATAATTAAAATATACATACATTCGTTTGATTACTTATAGTAATAAATTAATATAAATTCAAAATCATTTCTAGATTTTTTTTTCAGCTTCACGCTGTATTCCGCACACAGCTGGGTAGGTAGAGGGAACCTAGTGTTAAGATACTCCGTTCCCCACTTTCTGCCGAATTTTGGAGGCATTGCGTGTTGAGTGGCAGAGCTCAACGCCGCACTTTGCCTCGACACAGAGTGAAGAAATCAGAATATAAATTGAAATAAATACTTCATCTCCTCGAGTGAGGATCGAACTTACAACCAGTCGGTGTTATCAACCACACTTTGGGCCCCTGCGCCATGACTGGCCTAATATTATTTATATCTATATTTTTGTACTAAATTAAGTAATTGAATTAAAAAGATCTCTTTATTTAAATGAAATTCTTTACAGTCTCTGACAACTTAAATCTGAATTATTATATTTTTAAAAATTCTTATAAGTAATTTAGTACGTTCAAATAATAAATTTTATTTTTCTTTAATAAAGCTCAAGTTTCACCCCCAACGGATTCCTCACAAAAACAAACAAAGACATAGCGAATTCGTATTCCTCTATTCACAAAAAAAAACTTGAAGCTAATAATCTGAGAGGGAGAGAGGGCGGGTCAGAGGTCGGCCCGCCCCCGCGCCCTAGTATGAGTCACTACCGCTGTGTGAGTACCTGAGCCAGTGTCATGTGTCGGATATCAGGTGATAACTAATAGGTAAGTATGGGAAACAAGGTGGAAAATATATTTATATAGATGGTTTATTTTTTTATTAATTTTAATATAAAATAAATAAAAAGTAATAGAGTTTAAAACGCAATGAATCCAGAATTCGGTGGAAAATGAGGAACGGAGTACCTTAGGTTCCCTCAGCCTACCCTGCTGTATGCCGAAAACAGCATGATGCTCAATATAAATCTATTATTTTATAAAACTAGATACAATTGCGATGAAGGCTACAAGTTTAAATTAAGTAAATTTAAGAGCGACCTGCAAAATACCTAGATTTTAGTATATTTATTTAATATTAATATCATTGGCATTTTCGGAGCAGTAATTGAAGTTTCTTGGTAATCTGCCAATTCTAATAAGATTAGATTAAGTATTTATATGTAGAGTTTCTAAGATATTTTTTTATATTGTATTTAGTAAAATTATTTTATATTAAGTATAATTCTTTTAAATTATGTTTTATTATCTTTTTTTTTATTTTTTTTTTCGTTTAATTAATAACTTCTACAGATATTTCGCTATTAGTTTTATAAACAATTGTTGAAATATAGTGCCAATACCTAAGATTACTTGAAATCTGTATTTATTAAAGAAAAAAAGTTGAAAACATTCATATTTTTGTTTTTAAGTCTATTATTACTGTTTATATGTTATATCTGTTTCTTAAGTTAAAAAAATTTGAAAATCACAAAATTTTGTTCCATTAAGATACGACCCAGCAAAAACTCATTTGTTGAAAAAAGAAAACTGGCCTCACTTTGCCCAACCGAGGCCGGTCAAGCGAATGTTGACCTAGATAGAACTAAGCTATTTATGGAGAATGATTTTCATGAGATAGTAATATAGTTTTAAGTACAAAGTAATCATCAAAAAATTGTTTCCAGAACAAATATTCTCCAGAATTCTGGAAAGTAAAGAACAGAAGTCTTAATAAGAACGGAGTGTGTTAATATTCGGTTTCCAGGTTCCCTCAACCACCCTGCAATGTACAGAATGTAGTATTATATAAAGCTAAAAAATGTATGTCATTCATTTTAAATATAATTTCATAATATTTCTAAATATAACAAATTTTTACAATCTATATAGTTTAAATAAATTTTCAAAGTATAACTTATTGTCCAATATACAATGCTCTTAAAAACGACTCTACTTTGCAGTATATATTGTCATCTTTAGTTTAAAACAAATAAAACATTTACAAAACAGCTTTTCGTTCATATATTATTCATAAAATCCAAATACGTTACTATAAATGGTGAAAAATCACCATAGTTTTCAATATTTTCATATAAAACGTTAATACACGTCGTACGCGCAGTGAAGTCGCGCGGTGAATGCGCGGGAGTGGCGTTCAACGCCCCGCCCACTCACGCCCCGCATCTAGATCATTGTTAATGAGGTATTACCACTTTTTTTAAAAAAAAACATATTTTTTTTATTTTGTTTATGATTCCAGGGCAAATTTTGTGAAAGAGATTGGAAGAATATTTTTTTTTAATATATTTTAATAATTAATAATTTATTTGGAGTGAAATTTATTTATGAATTTGAATATGAATTTCTTGCAAAATCTAAACAGTTGTAGTAAGTCTATTACTTACTATTTATAAATTATAAAATATAATAATATTAATATATTCTTCAAGGTAACTTATAAAGCCTAAAAAATAAGCGAATATATAGTGTTACAATTCAGACTTCAAAATATAATAATTTTAATTTCATTCAAAGTAATAAACAATTGACATGGAAATAATAAAAACGTTACTGTACATTATAAAAACACATAAGAACATAATATAAACCTGAATATAGTACACAAGATTTGTTAATATTTAAAAACACTAATATCACTAAAAACGCATATAAATTATTATATAATATATATCAATTATTATTATTATTATTATACAAAAAAGACAAAAAAAACCTTAAAATACAGATAATGTAATAAAAAATATTAACCCTTAACAAAAAATTCTGAACTGAAATCCATTAGTTTCAGCGTCTCTATCTAGCCGGTACGTCTCAAGGATAGCGTCTATGTTAACATTGCGGTAGGTAGCGTAGAAATATGGACGTCGGAAAGTTGATACAAAGTAGGATTTTCAAGTACCGTTGTAATGCAAATGTTCCAGTTTTGTTACGATATTTATTTAATTTTTTTTTGTGTTTAGTACTAATTAGCAAGGCTTCGTATGTTATAAATGGAATAAATATTTAAATATTTTTCGCTTATAATTATTTATGAGCGTCATTTTATTTTTCAATTATCGTAAAATTTTAATATGTGTAAATAAATGTTATTTCGTATAATATTATTTACACTTTAATTTTTTTTTGTTCATATAAATTAATAAACACCTTTAAAATGAAATAAACAATAATTTAAAATTAATAAACTATCTATCGTTCATCCTATCCAATAATATCACACAACAAAAAAAACTAAACCGTTACAAAAATATCAAACAAAACAACAATAAAGCTCAACTCAACAACTCTACATACAAAAAAAATCCGGCACAAAATATAATTTTCTTGCTAACGCTACACATTTCCCCCTATGGGTGGGGGGTCGTGGCGGGGCCTTGCTCTGCCCCCGGGCCACCGGGCCAATAGCGAACCGTCGTGCCCCGACCTGAGTTCAGTCGCGATTCCACTGCGACCCTTGACACACGCGCCACCGCGTTCTCTATATTCGATCTAAACCGGCATCATCACGCACGGCGCGCTAGTCTACGGAGGGGCCCCGGGGCTTTGCCCTCCGAGGGCCTCTGACCTCCCACCCCTGGAGCTAGGCTTCAGGAACAGCTGGAGAGAGGATGAGCTGCTGCCATCTACCCCGGCGAGTCAGGCCGCGTCGACGCAAAGCGGATCTTCCGCAACAGATAAGGGACAGAACGTGGAGTGCGTCGTTTGCGGTGATAAGTCCTCCGGGAAACACTATGGCCAGTTCACGTGCGAGGGTATGTAGCGCCAGTGCGAGTTTAAGTGGTTTCTGTGCTGTGTTTTTTGTGTTTTTGTGCTTGAGGTTACTGTGCTAGTTATAGTTTCGGATGATTAGTTGTTAGATTTTGTGCGAAATTCGTATATTTTTTTGTTTATAGGTAAAACAGGATGAAATTAGAATAGGGCAAAAATATAAATAAAGTTCTAAGTAAATCTAAATTCTGAATAAAGGTAGATTTTTGGCGTTTTTTTAAAAACTTTAAGTTCAAGTTGTTAGGAATGTGACAAAAATAAAACAAATGAACTAATGCACTCACATCTATATGTTTATCTATCTTACAAAATAATAAGTAACGTTTTTTAATTAAGACAAAAATTTCAAAAGCTCTACAATAAAAACAAAAAACAATCTATAGGAAATATATAACTTAATCAATTAAAACAAATAATGGGTATCTCAAATATTTTTAAAGTGTAAAACTGTCGTATAGTGCCAAAATCCTTAAAAGTTGCAAAGTCCCAAAGAAAATCAACTTAATAAAAAAATATTTTAATAAATAAAAACTCAAAATAACAAATAAAACCAATTTAACTTAAAATATCAATTAATTGAATTCTAATGAGAATGCAACAAGACGACGTTTTCACAAACTGCCTGTCTCTAAAGATAAGGGGGATCTCTCATTTTTATGCAAATCAAGCGCTATATCACTTACCGTTTTGACCTTTTACATTGTAGCGTGACTTTTCATACATTTTATAGTTTATATTTACTTATTTAGAAAACGTATAAAAAATTGAACGTAGCGGGACTCGAACCCGTGCCCCCAGATCGTTTGTCAAAAAGTTTTCTAAATAAGTATTTTTCTTTCCTAAGTGTGGAATAACACTTTAAAAATGTTAAAAATAATATATATTTAGTCAAAACAAAAAACAGAATACGTATATATTTACAAATATATTTTAAAACAGTCTATAATCTAATATTATTTTAATTAAAATTAGTAAAGATGGTAAATGAAAATTAAATCATCTAACAATTTTAGATGTTTTTAAGTTTAATAAAACTATAAATATACGGCTATGTTACTTTCGTTAGTTAAAATTTTGTATTTTCTATGATTAATTTAATTGTAAATACCACATATTAAGCAGGATTCGTAAGAAAAATACTCAAAATCTTGTGCAAAGTGGGCATATTCCTTATATATGTATATAACCTGTCAAAGGATAATTAAATAATACATATCTTTGAACTTAATTTAACTTAACTTCACGCTTTACCCTAGCGGGGTAATTAGGGAGAACGGAGCGCCAAACGCCAATAATTCGTTTAATAGTTACAAAAAGCCTTGGTTTCGTTTTTTACTTACATTTAATAAAGAATAATTTAGATACGAACTACAGATAACTTATGAATAGTGAATACTCCATTAAAATTACGGCTTAAAGCGAATATACAAACAACTAATTAAATCTATACAAGATTACTAGTTTCATAGCAATTTTACTATTAATTGTAATGGAACCTTATTGGTTCAATGGTAAGAATGAGTGAGGATATTAAAACAGTGGGAGTTCGATTTTGCGATTATTGACAGAACATTTTTTTTTATTTGAGGATATATTGTTATAAATTTATACTAACGTTTTTAGTTTATAAGGGTTGCGTCTTCTATTCTTAATAAAATAGATTTAATAAGCTGGTGTTAAGACTCTCTTTTCTCTATATATTTTTTTTATTGCAACTAATGCCTAAGTAGGTATGTCCGTTATCTGTTAACTTAAACATTTAATATATTTATTTTTCATATATTTTTACTATTCAATGGCTAGTTTATTAAAACTAAAACAAAGGTAATATTGATAAAAAATGGAAAATACCTTGTAACTAAATACCATCGACAGTTAATAACAAGTTAGGTCTTAAAGTAATTAGTAGAGATAGCCTTAGTGATAAAAATGTGAATGACGCCCTGGGAACTTGGCGGTTTCTCTGCTGTGCTCACTCAATAAGATAATGAAAAGAAAAAAAAATATTCGTGATACATTTTAAAGATGCTTTCACTGTATTAGAGTCAACATTTTATATACAATTTAAATTTTTGTATAGATTATAACAAAAATAAGGTAAAATTAGATAAATATTTATTTTTTAAGCTTCATGACGTGTCCTAAATACAGCAGGATAGATAGAGGAAACCCTATAGTTAAGACTCTCCGGTCTCTGCCAAACTTTCGAGGCGTTGCGTGGTGAGTGCCGCGCCGCGCTTTGCCTTGTTAATAAGAAGGCAAGCGAAGAAATCGCGAGTCGAACCCACAACCGTCGTGTTTACATTCACACGCTTATGCTAATGCACGACGACAGCCTCAATAGATAAAAATATACGTCAATTACTTTATATTACATGTATTGCCAAAATACTGTAAATAATATACAGTTATGTTATTGACAGTCTTATTGAAATCGTATTCTGAACTGTGTATTTAAAATAAAAAATATTACAAAAAAAATACTTGAGTATATTAAATATTAATAATATTAAAAACAGCGTTAAATTCCGCTATCTATCATCACTCTATCTATTTCGGTGAAAATAAGACAACAAACGTTAATTTAATATAAGACAATATTCACAATGTATGTGTATGTGTGTATGTGTCTTTGGGTCTATAAAAGTGACTTTATTCATATAACCTGCGAGCAGCCCTGACCTCGACACGTTGGCGCTGCACTTCTTACGCATTAAACGCTTTATATTACAGAAGAAAAGGATTTTGCATATCTTTATTGTTTATAATCTTATTTGAGTTTTAAATCACCTTGACGGGTTTTTTTACGTGTTAAAAAAATTTTTAATTGAGGCCAGTCGTGGCGCAGGGGCACGAAGTGTGACTGTAAACGCGACAGGTTGTGAACTCGATTCTAACTTGAGCTGAAGTTCTTCTTCGCTGTAGTGTCGCGGTAAAAAGCGGGATTGAATTCCACCGTTCAGCACGCAATGCTTCCGGAATTCGGTGGAAAATGAAGCACGTTTTAACACCGGGTTCCCTCTGCCTACCCTGCTGTGTGCGGGATACAGCGTGACGCTAAAAAAATAAGTTATATAATTTGGAAAAAAAATGTTATATAAGTTAACTTATTATAATTCCAAAAAAAACTAAAATAATATTCATTTTTAAAAGAGTTGTTATTGTAAAAATATAATATTATAATGCAAAAATACTGAATATGTAAGAAAATGTCTCGCTTAGAAGTGAGCTTCCGTCGGTTCTAATATAATAATAAGGTACAGTACAAATACATACGTTTGGAACTTAAAGTCATTGATATAAGTGACAAACGTGACGGTTGTGGGTTCTCTCTTAAATGAATTATTATTTATTACTGTTTAATTTTTTTTTTGCTCTGGCAACAAAGTCAAAAAGCTCCGCAATGAGTTCCGCTTCTCAACACGCAATGCCTGGAAAAATTCAGCGAAAAGTGAGTAAGTGTCGTGACACTAGGTTCCCTCTGCCTACCTTGCTGTATGTGGATAGAGAGAAACATATTTTTTAAACCATCGTGGTACAGTGTCTTACTACTTCTTCTAATTTCGTAAACGTAACAGCAGGTTCGATATGAGACAAAACACAGCGTTGAGATGCGGCATTTAACACGTCACAACACAATCTTCTATTCCAGCGTAAAGATCCGTACATAGTGTTGTGACACTACCCTATGCCTGTAATAGAGGAGTAAAGTTAAAGTTCAAGCTAAACTATATTTTCACACTTTCTATTTAAATAACACATTACTATTTGAAGCCGATTAACAAAAATTACGTCATAAAATAAAATAAAAAAATAGGAATCGTGGCGCCATGCCATTCTTTCTAATTAATTTATCCAGCATTCATTAATTCAACTGATAGTCTGCGGCGTTTGACCACAGAGGTCTATATATATGTATAGATACGGTCAAAATTATAATATTGAATATCAAAGAAATTTCTTTTATCGCCTATACGGCGCCAAATAGGTCGCGACATTTTTTTTAATCTTTGTATATATATCTATATATATATATTTATACCTCGATGGAATTTATTGGTACTCGTGTAAGGATTTTGTATGGATGTTTTCATATTGATTTAGTTAATAAAAGTGTATTTTAGATAGTTAAGCTAAGCTTTTGAGACCATCTTGATACTATTTTTATAAAGTTTAGTTCTTTTTTTAACTTCACGCTGTATCCCGCATTTAGCAGGGTAGGCAGAGGGAACCCAGGGCTAAGACAGGGTTAAGACGTTACTCATTTTCGATAATTGTTTTTAGGCATTGTATGTTTAGTTGCGGAACTCAACGCCGACTGAGAACTAAAACAAACGGATAACACAATTAGGTTTACAAGAGGTTTTTTACCAATCTGTTTTAAACAAGTTATTTAATTAATCTTTACGTGTTGCGTGATAACATTTACCACCATCATCTAAATTATACTTCGTTATAGTCCAAATCTTACTAAATAAATAATTGTCATAGAAAATTGTAGCTAATAGCTGTCTATTTGAACCGAGGGCGTTGTGGTGCAGTCGGAACGTCTGACTGTAAGCACGACAGTTCTGGGTTCGATTTCCACTCGGTGTAATGAATTATTTTTCACATTCAAATTGTTGTGGTAAGCGGCGTCCCACGAGTTCCGGTTCCACTCAATAAGTCGAAAATTGTGAAATGCGTGGAAAATATAGTATGAAGTAATAGACACTAGGTTCCCTCTGCCCTACCCTGCTAAAAAGAGTGCAACCGCTTTTCTTATGCTATTTAAAAATCTTAAAAATATTGGATATTAAACACCAAAACGAAATAAAACCATAAAAAAAAACCCAAAAAGAACCGTAAACACCATGCCAATTACCATAATACGAGTGTATCGATAAACTGCATTAGTGTCGCACCCATAAACTGTTATTTTGATGTCGACAAATACGCTTTATTAAGTTTTGGACCTCCCGCTGGTCAGATGCAACCTTGTCGCAGTAAGCGCCACGCGAGGCTTGAAGGTGAATCGCAGTAAAACTTTACAATCGCTATTACGACAAGGTCCCTAACGAAGCGCCTTCTTTTGACTTAAATGCTCAGGCGCACGGATCGCAGTTGACACCTGCTTTAATGATGTTATGAATTAAAACTGTTTTATATCGACATTAATATGATATGATATGAGATATGTGATAGTATCTGTGGAATGGCTTTAACATATTAAGGTTGTAGGTTCAATTTTCGATTCTAATTATTTTTATGAGGCTAGTAGTTTTTTTTTTTAAATTTATGTTGTTTATAATAATAATCTTCGTGATTATTTGTGTAAAAAAAAAATTTCTATTATTTTAATAGTTAAGTATTTAAGTGAGAATATTTGACTTATACCTCAAACAATCAAAGAACTTTCTATATTTCAATATTTCTTAGCTGTAATACTCTACAACATTTTAATTTTTTTATCATGTTGTTGTATTAGAAAACCGTCAACACAACATTTTTATTACAATCGAAAAACTATCAGAAGCATCAAAACCTGTCACCAAACCTAATCTGACACTAAATTTCATCTGTCTTCAGCTATAACGATTTAAATTTCCAACGAATACAAACGCTCGAATTAAACTGAGGTTGGTACAGAATTATCGATACGACGCGTCACTATATCGGCTTTAACCGGCCACTTTATGGTATGTTTTGTCCTCTATACCATGGCAGTTAACCCTATCTTTACGACCGCCTCTAAACATAAGTGTCTCTCCGAACTTATTTATTCTTATCTCATTCCACTTTTTAAATTGAATCTGTGATCGGCGCGTGTGTGGCGCTCTCTTGCTACTAAAACTGTCAATAAACTACTCGATTTAAATGAATGAATGCTTTAATGAAAATTTTGGATATTTAACGCATTATTTATGTGCGTGGCACAACACTAGTGAATAAGGTAAACAAAAAATACGATTTGTTTATAGTTTTGCCATTCTCGTCATATATGCAATTTAGTCAAAGCAATAAAAACGCGAGACTGTTCATTAAACTTATGGAGAGCATGAATAAGAATGTTTTGAGATTGAAACCGAGTAAATATTTACAAATATATATAGGTGCGGCGTAGAGTTCCGCCAATTAACATGCAAGGTCTTGAAAATAAGACAGTGCGTGTGGAATGGAGTATCTTAACATTAAATACCCTTTACCTACACAGCTGCTAAACAGAAAAAAGTGTTTTCATAATATAGCCATTTTTCAGGTCTCTTTATTTTACCTGGAGACAAACGAATGATAGGAAAGTGAATAACAAAAACAAATTGACCAACAATGCAATTAATAAGAAAGTATAGTATTTTATTACCTGAATAATAGAAACGGAGTGTCCTAATACTAACTTTTGATGGATCCCGCATATATTAATGAAAAAAAAATATAAGAGATATTATAATAAATAAAATCGTAACTTAAAGTATGCCAACCTGTAAATGTATACCCACGCTAAACGGAACAACTTAATAATAATATGTTTTGATAAAACAAAATCTTATCATGAAGAGTATTTACCTAACTGTAGGTACCTAGTGGTAGGTATTTCCATATAAAAAGGCAAGTCCTTGGTTTTAATGTCTTATTGTTTAACTTAATTAAAATTCTTTAGAATACAATATGTACATAATAAGTATACTCTATAATTATTAAATACAGTACTTTATTTGTAAAAAAGTTTAGTTCGAAAAGTGTCAACTAACTGGGGTTCGTACCTACGTCCCTTGAATAACATCTAAATATCATAGCTTGACGCGGTATTCCCCACACAGGCAGAGTTAGGCACAGGGAACCTTGTGCAAAAATGCTGTTATATGCTCCATTTTTCGCCGAATTCTGGAGGCATTGCGTGTTGAGTGGCAAAACTCTACGTCGCGTTTTGCCTCGATATCAGTGTAAAAAATGGAAATATACATTTTAATAAATATTTCAATTACTAGAGTGGGCATCTAACCCACAACCAGTCGCGTTTACAGTCACACACTTGTGCCGCTGCGCCTGGCCCCGTATTTTCATAGTAAAATATTTTATTTCCTTATGCTTTTCTTTTTAACATAAAAACACACAATTATATATAAGGTAGCTAATATTCGATAATTCACCTCGACAGGATCTACATTCTTAGGATCATTAAGCGCGTAATTTGTCATTAATCTTTGTCATTATTCCTTTGTGCCATAATGAAATGATTAAGGGAAGTTATCAATGATGCCTTACTAATCTTGTAAGTATACCTACTATATCTATTTATATTAAAAAATTCAAAAAATTCTGAAATAATAATTAAACAAATACAATAAAATCAACAAAAAACATATATAGATGTTCCTTTTTAAAGGAAAAACAAAAAAAAAATATTTAAAGTTTCTCTGTTTTAATTTATATTATATTACAATATAAAAAAAACATACGAAAATTTTATAAAGCCTCAGTGCTAATTTGAGCTAGATAGTTAATTTAGAAAATAATTACAGCTGACCGGTGTAGGCCGAGCGTTAATGATTAATGATCGATATGATCTTATAATTGATTTTTTTTTCGTTTGGCTTAAGCATCGACTTGGTACCAACCTTTTTTTTAGCGTCACGGCAGAGGGAACCTAGTGTTTAGGTACACCGTTCCCGATTTTCCGCTGAATTCTGGAGACGGAACTCAATTTACCTGTCGTGCTTTGCCTCAACCAGAGCGAAGAAATGAAAATACTAAATATTTCATTTCATCGAGTAGGAATCGAACCCATAATCTTTTACATATACGCTTATTACTTTTAATATTTCAAATTTATATATTCTCATCATACTATTATTCTATGTCATACTTTCTTTTCTCTTTCAATTGCATCAAATTGATAATTGTTGAAACTACAATCTGGTATTTCAATTCTTGGTGTTATAATACATATTATAAGTATATTAATATAAACATACTCTTGCAATTTTTTAAACAAAAAATTTCGTAATTTGTAAAACATACTAATGAATTATTAATTAATATAAATAAACATAAACACCATATTTTGGTAAATATGCTTAGAAAGAAGTAAATTGTACTTTTCCTGTCACATACGTACTTACGCAAACTTAATGTCAGCCTTGATATTGTTACATCACAAGGCTAGTTCAAGATTAACGTTCAGAAACCGCATATCTTTTTTGTTTGGAAGGATTTCACTTAACTATAAAATTTCAAGACATTTCAACACTCCTTCAAAATGGCGCTAATTTGACATTCAGACAATGACAGTAATCTTTTTAAAATATATATAAAGGTAAAAAGAAATCACTAATTGGTCAAAAAATATTTACAGAAATTATTACATGTTAGAAAATTTACTACACGCTTAGTAGAAATTGGGTAATTTCTAACATAAAATAATAAATACTTTGTCAGTATATTTTTTAATATTCTTACATTTTTTATAAACATTAAGTTTAGTATAAACATGTAAGCTAAAGTCTCCAACAGCTATAATCTCAAAGCGATTAAGTGTCACTTTAATAATTGTACCAGCCGGTTACGAGATACATTTTTCCTGCGTATTTTAGTGACACTCTATTATTTAGTCAACCGAGTGGTGTTTAATGTGGTTTTCCTGCCTTTAATTTGAGTTGTTTAGTTTTTTAATTACAGATTATGTAATATTGATTTGTTTTGAAATACAACAGATGATTAAAAGTCATTATATCACTTTGGGGCAGTGTGTGTTTTATAATTTTTTTTTTTGATATGTTGGAGGGCTTTGGAGGTTCGATTATTATAGTAACTGCTTAATTTGAAAAAAATAGTTTTTTTTTGTATTTAAGTGTGTTCCATTTCAAAAGTTAACCTAAATCTATTTCATAAATATTATACATTTTTCGGAATTTTAGAGACTTAATTATTTTAGAAACCAAAAATGGCGAAAAGTAAAGAAAAAAAAACCGACGTCTTTTAATATTCTGTCATCTTAACCAAAAATAATAACAAATAGATAAATGTAAAATAAAGCAAACTATTATATAGTACCATCTCGGACAGTACATTATCTGTGGCTTACCCCTACCACGGTACGTTTTCAAATTGTTGTCAATGCGGCTATCGCAATTTGCAAGCGTCGCGATATTCCCAACGATAGCGGTAATTGGGCAGCGATACAGCGCTTACGTGAGCGGATATAGTTAACTATAGAACTATATTATGTTATTACGTAACAGCCATTTTTTTTATTTTGCAATACTTTGTGCGTAAGATATTTTGTATTTTTTTTTGGTTTTATGTTAATTTTTCTATTGTATTCCAAATGACAGTTGACAATTACGTAAGCCTATTTGACATATTGGTTTTTACCTCATTTTTTGTTTTTATGTCATTGGTACACATTATAGAAATAATTTTGATATTATTATTAATAATAACCTTGTGAAATCCACAATAATATAATATAATAATAATAATAATAAAATAACACATCAATTATGTTAGTATATAACCTTAAAAACTATTAGGTACCAAATAAATTATTTACAAATTCTTCTTTAAAAGTAAATATTAAGTAAAAACAACTTAAAAAGATAGATGAATTTAACTTTTAAGTTAACAACAATGCTTAATCTTTTCTAACTTCTAACATACTCTGTCCGCACTGCGCTCCGTGTCGAGCTTATCTGCGCGGCTAACGGTATCGCGCGACGCTATGAAATGTTTTCACCTACTACACGGTGCTTTTACAACGAAATTTAAGGTAAAATATGAAAATACAAGTTTTTTATTGTGCTCTGACTAAAAAAAGGGAAAGAATTATTAATATTTAATATTTCTTTGTTATAAACAAAAAACGGACAGATTTAGAAACATGGCGTATTTTGGACTGAATGGGTCATTTCTACCATTTTGTTTAATATTGTTTTATTCATACAAGGTTATATGTAGAAATAATAGTGTTACAATTATATTTAATGAATAGAGTTATTTGTAGCTTTGCAACCTTCTGCTCCCCTCCCTCGCTTTCGGATTGAAACATAACTTTAATTTAATTTAAAATGAATATTCGTTCTAACCTAAAAAAAAATAACCAAACACAAAAGCTCACTAAACCTACATTTTTCCAAATTATAAATATAAATTAGTAAAGTATAAATAAATAAAAAAATATAAAAAAATCGGTGATAATTCAACCTCTTAACCACCGCAACGACCACGATATGTAAACTAATGGTATTCTAACACGCGAGTATGAATATTGGTTTTAAACGATCGCTTTCTACCGTATATTATAATATTTATAATATTTAAATCACCCATAATCCGTACAAATCACCAATCTGTTGACATTAGTGCGTTTTTGATATACAGAAAGTTATTTGAGGGCGTTCTTGGCCCAACGTCGCAGAAGCTGACTGTAGACGCGACGGTTGTAGGTTCGATTGCCACTCGGTGAAATGAGTCAATTTCATTTTCAAGCTAGTAACGGTACAAATTGCGGCATTGTTTTCCGTCACACATCACACAAATTTCGATAGAAGGTGGTAACCGAGTGTCTTAGAAATAAGCTCCCTCTGCTAATGCAATGCAATGAAATAATAATTTATTTCATAGTTTCCATTTTGTAAACCAGTCCTATAAATAAAAATCAATATACATTATAACATCAGCAATAAGTTACACCCCATCGCCTTAAACCAACAGCGACGTCGATATTAGAATATTAAAAAAAAAACTTAATGCAAACATTTAATATGTTAGACAAATTCCTTGGTAATTTAATTTGATAGAGTTCCATAATTAATAATAATTTTGCAAAAAAAAAATTATATATTTACAAATCAAAAGAGGATGAGTCAGTTTTATCACTTAGAAAACCCATTAATTATACAACATTCGATAGTTTTGCCATTTGGTTTGATAAAATCCTTTCCTAGCAGTTATAAAAACGTCACATTATGTCTTAGTAATTTTCTTTATTTTTATTTTTGCTTCTTAAATTTTATTTTTATTTATGCATATTACATGCTCTTTATATATGTGTATACTTTCAATATTATATAAACATACATTTTGTTAATGGAGATTTCTTTTTTACATAATATTGTTTAAAAATAAGTGAAAATTTTTAATTAATTTATGTTTTTATTGTATTGAAAATTTAATTTTCCTAACATTGTTGCTGGCACATAAAGGCAGAGGCAGCCTGATATTTAGACACTGCGTTCTCAACTTCATCCATGTGTAGTAGCAGACCGCGCTTTGCCTTGCTACAATCCAACCGCGTGTTAATCGAACCTATAGCTATCGCTCTGTGTCGCGGCGCTTCGAATTTTTTTTATCACTAAAATCTTCTAATAATCAGTATTTTTTTCTAATTCACCGATGTAGTGATTTATTCTTCCATTAATTAAAAAAAATACTTCCCGTTTATTATATTAAAATTAAATCTAATTAAATCAGCTTCACGCTGTATCCCGCACACAGCAGGGTAGGTAGAGGGAACATAGTATTTAAGACACTCCGTTCCCCACTTTCTGCCGAATTCTGGAGGCATTGCGTATTGAGTGGCAGAACTCAACGCCGCACTTTGCCTCAGCACCAGAGCGAAGAAATGGCAATATAAATTTAAGTAAATATTTCATCTCCTCGAGTGGGGATGGAACCCACAACAAGGTTTTACAGTCACACTTTGTGCCGCTGCGCTACGACTGGCCTAAATAATTTTAGTTTAGTTTAGTTTATTATATTAAAAATATATAAAATAGTAAATAATAATAAAATTTTTTTCGTCGCTCAAAGAAAAGAAAAGAGGCGTCAGTATAAAATGGCCCTAAGAAATAATTTCTTTTATAATAGATATATAACATACTCATGAATATGGTATCTGGTCGTTAGGTTGGTATGTTAACTATTCTGGCTTCTCCATACGAATCGACGAATTATAGTATCGAGTAGCCCTGATATATGGGATTATGGTAATATAATTAAATAACTTTTAAAGTATTAATGTCTAACATGACATTATTTTGATTATAATTTAGTCCAACGTTGGACCAACTTGAGAATATTCTTTCGCTTGATTATAGAACATTATATTCTTTATATTAAAGCCCATATTGGCCGTCAAAGTTGGTTGTGGAACGCCAATACGCCATCCCACCCACGTGATTTTTTACTTTATGTAATAAAGCTTTTAAAAAAAAACTAATAAAAAGATATAATGCTGTTATAATAAGATGTATTTTAATTGGATTTCCGTTAAATGAATTTTGGTTGTGACTTATTTTAATTTGAATACATAATATATTAATCTAAAATTATATTAATTGGGGTTTAATATAATAAATTCAAACTTGTTATTTAGTTGATTTTTGGGTTATTGAGTCGGACTTAGCAGACCTATGCTTTGAAATGAAATGATTTCTTTACTCTGATAACAAAAAAATGCGCAGCGTTAAGTTCCGTCACACACAATATGTAATATTTTAATACAAAGTTTCTTCTGCCTGACCTGTTATTTGCGAGATACAGTGCGAAGCTATAGAACAATAAGTCACTAAAGCTCGACTCTATATAAAAATATTATTAAGCATATTTTTTACATCAAAATTAACTATCTATTATTTTCGACAGGCTGCAAATCCTTTTTCAAGAGATCGGTGAGGCGGAACCTTACTTACTCTTGTAGAGGGAACAGGAACTGCCCCATCGACCAGCACCATAGGAACCAATGCCAGTACTGCCGCCTCAGGAAATGTCTGAAAATGGGCATGAGGAGAGAAGGTAAGCTTAGAATAGTCGTACTTTTTTTTTTGAATGTATCGATTTTTTTGGCTGTATATACCAGTGTAATTTATTTATTTGTATAGATTTTTATATTTATAATTTATATCTACTGTACTGCGATATTTTATTTCACCTAAAGTGAAATATCAGAAACAATATGACTGATTTATTTTACTTATATGATTGATTTACGTTATTGGTCCTATTAATTTAAAATTACGTTAAACGTAACTAAGTTATACCTACATTGGACGAAATAGGAAAGGCCTCCACACAACGCGTGTTATAGGATTTGAACGACACGTGGAAATATCTATAACATAGAATAACTTTTACTTGTTATACATTGAAATTAATAACATAATATAATAGCCTATTACAATACTCAATACAACAATAGTTCCTGAGATTACCGCATTCAAGCTACATAACATCAAGTATAGACAGACATAAAAACACACACTCCATATAGAATTCGAATCTACATTACTAGGCACCATATAATAATAATTTTTTTATGTATATATTGAGACATTTAAAAATATTATAATGGTTTTTGTTCTTGAAGCTGTAGAAGTATATTATACTATGTAAATACTATGTAAGTAGATTTTATGGCTCGTACCGCGAACATTTCAAGGCATCATTACTAGTTTAATTGCTTCTTGTTTTACGGTCCACAGCCATTTTTGCGACAATTTAAATTGTTGGCAGCTATTTTATAATGTGATACGGCTTTAGGTATCTGTTTAACCGATTACGGTGAAGTGAAAAGGAGGGTTGTGATTTTGATTAGTATGTATGTATGTATTTTTGATCTGTTCTGATGTAGTTTCTAAAATACTTGTCATAATTTTGGTTATTAAATATAGTGTTTTTTTATGTATTATAGTAACGTTTAATTTTCGAAGTGCATGTTGATATAACATCTTAACATTAACGTTGCAATATTAAGTTGATACTTGTTTCTTAAAGAATATATTATATTCTTTCTTTTACAAGAAATAATAGGTATCGAGTGACACAAGCGTGTCAATGTAAATGCGACGTTAGTGGATTTGATTTCCACTCGAAGAAATTAATTATTATTTATTAATACTTTCGTCACACAGGTAACGCCTCAAAAATTAGGCGGAAAGTGGAGAACGGATTGTCTCAATAATAGATTCTAGAGAGATCTCTAGTTATGAACCTAGCTTAAGTAGCAGTTAAATATAAAACTAAAGCTATATAATTATTCATAAAATAAAAAAAAATTACGGACCAAGTTCATTGATTTTGACGATTATTACACATTGTAAAAGAAACTATTTTAAACGGATTAATCGCGTATATTTTGTATTTTATACATTTTTGGGGAACCCAGTACAGTACAGTAGTCCGTGGTCACGTACCTCAGTCGTACGTCAGTCTACCCGTGACCACGGACTACTGTAAAGTGTTCGAAACGTCGGGTTCCCCTAAAATGTATAAAATACAAAATATACGCGATTAATCCGGTTAAAATAGTTTCATTTACAATGTAATGTTTAATTAAAATATAATAAAAGAAGATTCCCTCTGCTTACGTTGCGGGATACAGCGTGAAGCTGAAAAAAAAGTAACAGGCTATGGCTATATTACATAAACACATTGCTAATTATAACAAATTGAGATAACAAGCAAATCTCAAAATAATTATCAGATATTTGCAATTTACAAAATCAATCAATCGATTGCTAAATCATTATATTTTGACACATCATTGTTTATATATACAGCCAGCTTCAGGCTCCTTAGTGCATATTTTACACAAAAACCTATATTTAAAGATACATTATTGTCGTTGGTGTAATTAATGAAATCATTAATCTTGTACAGCCATTAGGTGGACTGGTCAAGGGCGCTCTAAATAACTGTTGACGATCGAACTAACTACCTTGTGTACGGTTAAGTTGGTCCTACACTAGATGGGGAGCTAGATAATCTAAAAATTTAAGTTAAATTCTCAATGTCTTAACTAGTTTTTACCACCAGGCATCAAGCCAAATGTCAACCTGATAGTCCAAAACATGCTGGAAGTATACTAGCTTATAAATAAATTGATATCAAGTGTAATATAAAGCTTGAATTTTATCAATCTGAACGTAGAACTCGGCACCCACATAGATCTCCTATTCTTTTGTAGGTGAAATCAGGAACGATATAGAAGTAAACATTTAACTTGGGTCTCTCTATCTCAATTAAAATAGTTTTTTTAATATTGTCAATGTCAGTCAGTGGGGAACGGAGTGTCTTAACACTAGGTTCCCTCTGCCTACCCTGTTGTGTGCGGGATACAGCGTGAAGCTGATTTTTTTTTTTTTTTTAATATTGTCAATCCATTTTAATAATTTTAATACCCAGTGGGATATGAACTTGCTACTGTAATATTCAAAAGAGATACTAACACATAATAGGATAATTTTGCATAACAAACTATTTAAAAATCTTTTAATATTAGGTATGTATGTACCTAATCTTTATAATCCAGTGGATGATCACACTAACAGGTTATCATTAGAACGGATTTAATACGCGCTTATTGTTTTAAAGACAGGCCATTGATTAATGATATTAATGATTAGGTTTTATTAACCTCATCAACATTCAGAATTGATACAAATTAAATTTTTTTAGGCCCACACAATTAAATGCGGCGTAATTTGCTTATACACAGCGGTGTTTCGAGTAATTTGTCGATAATTGAATTTGTGGCAGGAAATAATGATAGCTGAAATGAAGAATATGATGATAATGATTGTTTCTTAGCGTTGTACGAACAGATGATAATGCAATACAAGAAATTATGAGTAATATAATGATTATCGTTATCATTATCGTTTTCTTATACTGTTTTATGTCAAATCAAAGTTAGGAAATATGTATTTTAAATTTTATCTTTTACTTAAGTAATAATACAAAAATGAAATTACAAATAATGGCGTTTTTTAGATTTAATGTAGTGTTTTTCATTTTAATCTGACAGGATATGAAGCTCACGCCTCTAACTCTACATAATATAATATTGTAAAAATTAAGATATCCATAAAAGAAACTAATTTGAATAAGATAAACAAAATACATTTTTAACATAAATGAAATATGAGAAAAGGTTAGATTAGACTCCATAAAGCGCCGCCCGTTGGGTCACTGATTACAACACCTGCTTACCTCACGACCTTAGCAGTTACTTACTGTGAATTTTGGCACAGCCTTTGTAAATTTTGTATATTTTTTTTAATATATCTAATATCCTTTTAATATAAATATATAGTGTAGTTCTAGTTGTAATACAACATACTCTAAAACCTCTCCTAACTTCCTTGAACAACATTTAAGCGGAAAGTAGAGAACGAACTATTTTAACACTAAGTTCCTTTTATCTGCCTTGTTACATGCTGCAGGATACAGCGTGCAGCTACATAAATACTTTTTCTAACTATCTAAAAATAAAACAAATATACTGTAATCAAAAACGTACAATAAAACATACATACATTCACCTAATCATTAGAAACCCTTCCTGATAAGACGGACCTACCGGAAAGGACAAGTAACCCGCAACCCTTGAGCACCCATCAACCCCTCACCTCAGTGTTTTGTCCAAAAAACGATTTGTTTTCTGTCAACAAACAATAGATAGGTGCAAAAGGTGTGCTTTTTATTCGAGATTAACAGTTAAAAAAGCGTGTCTCCTTTGTCGTTATATAATCTGTATTGAAGATCTGAGATTGCCTGCGTTTATAGTTTTTTTTTTCTCATCTCTTATATAATATTGTTCTCTAAACGGTTCAAAGGGATTGAAGGTGCTACCACCGCCTTTGATTCGTCGATCTGTTACAGATATGTTTTTGTATTCATTGGTCACTGTAACACGTTTTAAGTTTATTATCTTTCACATTCGTCTATTTAAAAGCGTTAGACAAAAGTATTGTCTAGTGTTGAGTGATCACTTTTTTACTTCTAAGATATTGATCGTTTGAAATATTAACACATTTAGGGTCAACTAAACTAAAGCACGGCGTTGAGTTTCGCCACTCAACACTCAATGCCCCCAGAATCCATCAGAAAGTGGAAATGAAAATGTAATAACGGAAACAAGAGTATCCTAATACTAGGTTCCCAGGTTCACTCTGCCAATCGAGCTATGTGCTTTATACGAAGTGAAAAAAATGTAATAGCTTTTTATGTTTTTACTATTAGGTTAGTCCCATCAAAACTGGTGAATTAATGTATGCAAAAATTGAAAGCTTCCCTATTCTTGCATTGTGACGTGTACCTTTTGTTTTGGAAGGCATCAATCACTTACTCCATTGTTGGTTTGCCCTAATAAGTTTTTGTGCTGGACCGGTCATTTGAAAAGATTTTTGCAATCGTAATTTTACGAAGGGGATGTAATTAATGAGGTCAATTAATAAAATGCATAGATACTGGTCACATCAGAAATATGATAGGAGGAATATAGGAAAAAAATTATAAAAGTATGTCAAAAAAATATATATTTATAAGGGTTTTTATGATGTTCGTATTAATAATATATGTAGCCTTCAGTTGTAGACAAGTTGAACAGCATTTTAAAGATGCTAAACATAAACCTCTATATAGAATGTCATTAACGTAATCCACCACCATGTATAGTGTAGATTTATTAAAAAAAAAAATATTAAAAATTATTATATCCCGTACACCCAGCGAGCCTCTACCATGTTTCAACATCGCGATTTAATTCAATTTGTTCTAGCGCAAAATCCATCATTCGTTTAACAGTAACCACGAACAATACTTTCTTTAAAAGGCACTAGTTGTCAAAAACATCATACATCCTAAGCCATTCCCAGGGGCAAATTATGGCAATGTTTGCTTGAGTTATTATTTTTTCAATGGTAAACGCCTTCCTTACGCCTATTCAGTACAAAGGATATGTCAAAAGGATAAACGTTGCATTTTGAGGAGGGTGTCAATTTGCGTCTTGAGCCAGGTGTGGTCATTGTTCGTCAACTGACCGTAAGTTTAGGCGTTTGTGTTAGACGGTAGTAGACCGGCGAGCTAACATTAACCGTGAGAAAATCAACCACTAAAACTGACCACTAGTTAACGCTTTACTAAAATAATTATTTTAGACCTAATCATCCTAAAACTCAAAAGTAACTAGATCTCGTCGGTATGTCTTTTGCTGCGTCAGTCCAAAGATATTATCATTTCTTGTGAGCATAATAACTGTGACATGTTTCATACGCTCCAGGGCCGCTCGTAATGGTACATATTCTGGGAAAACGGTGACTTACTATCCGTGGCCGACATTAAGATACGATCGGCTACGTGCCGACGCGTTCCCACGGATCGCGAAAAACCCCCTAACCTTCACCAGCACTCCCTTACTGGACATCGGTCAAGAGTTACACCGAAGCAAAAACATTAATTAAAAACGAAGAAAATATTAGACCGGTTTGGACTCTACGGTCAAAGCGTCTGACCCTTGGAACCTGTCGATACTGGTTCCGGGCGACGTAAGCTAATTATATTTCCGCACTTTCTGCTCGAAGATTTGCATGTGAATTTGGGGACGGACAACAATAGACAACTCTAGTATTCGTATAGGTTTACCTTTTACCCTTGTTGTACTGTAAACTGTTAGAAACCCGATAGTTTCCTGCCGTAAACAGTGAATTTAAAGAGAAGGCCCAATAAGTGTTGGGTTACTAAATTATTATTTTGATACGCTGCGGTTTAACAGTTTAAATTGACAATTATTATCAAAAGTTTAGACTTTCTTGTAACATTATAGCTTAATTAAGGTAATATGTATTGGTATTGGTTTCCTAATGTCTGTAATAAAAAACGTAGCGTAGTACTACAGATAAATACAATTTTTTATTGTAAATCTTAGTTCAATCAATGTTTTATGCTAATGATTTCCTTGGGGTTTGGTGGATGTATCGATGTCGTTATTTTTAAATTGAAAATTACTATTGGCAATCAACACTGAAATAAAATAAAATAAAACAACACCACTTGCACAGTTCCAAAACTCTACCACTAATAAAAAAGATAAGCAAAACAACATCTTCTCCATCAGCCGTTAAAGCACCAAAGCCCAACGGAATCCCATTCTGGAACCTCGTAAAATCCAAAGCGAAATGCCATCAGAAAACGTAAACGAAAAGTGTAAAATCATTTGTGTTGGATTAAAAAAGGAGGCTAGCAAACGAGCGTGAGATATACACCACTATCAATCACTTCGTGATTTATTCTTGTAGGGATGATGTATGGACCATACACCGGCCCCGGCGCGATACGTATTCGATAATTAACTTTTAAAATTTGACGGACGCCTTCATCTCTTAGATGGAGATTATGGATATAAAATCAGTCGATTTGGTTAATATTTGTGTTTTTTTTTAGATTGAGAAGTTGAGACGAATTGACATTTTTTTTTAAAATGTCAGTTTTTTGTTGTTTTACTATTTGAGTAAGTTTTAACTTATTAAGTTCTTTTATTGTAATTATAATAATAATATGCAAAGAGGTAATGAATGAAATGATAAATGTTTATATCGTTGCCATAATATTGAGATGAAACTATTTACATTTATGTAAAGATTATTAAATAAAACGGTACTTAAAAATATTTTAGAAAAAATTTCTTATTCGTATGCAAAATCGATTTTTTATGACTTCGTATATTAGGTTTAATAATAAATTGTAATCATTTTAGGATATTAATTAAAGTAACAAAGTTCGTATAGAACATCTAAAGGCATTCTCAAGATGCTGCATAGAGGTTGCACAAAACCTGTTGCCTCGGTATGCGGATGTCTAATTCGTTTCTATTAGGACCTTTTTGATTTTATCTGCTATAATAACTTTATTGTATTGTAAATATTGATATCAATAAAATCATATGATATGGTAGGTTATAATCTTTTTTTAATATATTAAATAACGGGATTGGATATTTCTGCTTTATAGTATTGGGAAAAATAAAATATACGGCACTGCGTTTGACTATAAACGCTAGTAGCGAGGCAAAGCACGGCGTTGAGTTACGCCAGTCAACACGCAATTAAATAAAAAAAAGAAATTGAGTGGTGCGAGTGAAAAAAAACTGAGACTATACGTATATTATCAAAAGATATTTATAGCTTCATCAGTTGATTTGTTCTTTCTACTATATGAAATAAAATAAATGTCGTTTTTGTATTTAGAACTCATTTGTGAACAATACATTACAGTACATAACAACAATAAACGCAATTATCAGGTTTATACTATGAACTAACGATATTTATTTCCAACAACGTGTAAACTAAAATAGCAATGTCAAAAGCGTATGACAAAATATCATTCATCAACAAACACCTTGAAGCACCATATAGTACGTCAAAATATCCACTTGCCGCGGCGGGAATCGAAGGCGGACCCCCGCGGCGCGGTCGGCGTGCGCCTAACGAACTAAAGAGGTGATTTATTAGAGCGGCCCCGGCTCTCAACTCACGGCCTCTAATACATTCACGACGTGTGATGTTCTCAAATTTCTTCGTCCATTTGATTATTGTTGATTAGGTTTTATTGCATATTTTGTTGTTTTTTTTCTCTGAATTAACTTGTTATTATTTTTTTATTGATGTATAAACTTCAAATTATATATATTTTTAATTGAATCTCGAAAGATTTAGATTATAATATGTTTTAATATAATTTTTAATAGCATTCTATAAGACACAAGTCAATATTAATAAAAAATATTTATTTAATCTAAAATTTATTAATATAAAACCTAGCAGTTGAGTTGCTTAAATAAAAAACAAACAAATATTGAAATATACTAACTTTCACATATTATTAGTACAGTTATAATATAATTAATATTCAAGTAACGATTTGATTCCGATGCTAATACATTCGATTATTAAGCGATTTAACGTTTTTAATTCGATTCAACGACGGCATAGGTTAATTTTTACGATAAAATATCCTGGTGGAGAAATTTTCTCAGGCCCCAGCTATGAAAGACCAGCTATATAATCTCGAATACTTGTACGAGTAATGCACAGTTTGTATGTATATTGGTTACTACGTTAGTAGTCTCAACAAACCTGTTCATCTGGTCGTGCCCTCTGTACCATGCCCTACTATAAATTATATTTGTATACAGCCTTATAGTTTCACTTTACATTTTAAGCTCATCTTTTGGGATGGTGTGGTACCGTGATTTGAAAGTTCGCCCAGCTTAAAGCGCAATAGAATACATAGGTATCGAATTAAGTTTACATATCAAACACATATATTAAGGCTGATGTCTCCAAACGGCCACTAAATTGGCTATTTACGAGTTACACCCAAAAATTTACCTAATCTAAGAAGATAGTGCCGTGAAAACGTTAATTTATATACAAATTATGATGTATTGGAAATTAAAAGGTGTATGATGCGCAGGCACAGCCAGGCGAGCGTCTGCGCACTGCCGCGCGTCCGTTATTGGGTGAATCATCCTCGCTAGTATCGTGCCAGTATCGTGCGGAGAATTTCGTGAGGTCACAGTTTAGTATAGCGGTTTAGGCGCCCTGCGGTCGTTTGTCTGTGGCCTGTGCTTGAAGACGCTACTATTGGTTACTATTGGTTGCGGGTTTTGAAGGTGGGAGCGGGACGGTGGCCTCTCAGTCTAGCGCCGACCGCTCCGTGACCCCGCAGCTAATCACATATCTGCAAGCGTATTATGATTATCGCGGGCCCCGCTTCTCATACGTTGCTGTGGTCACTGACTCGTTGCATGCTGCCTTTATTTTACATCGAGATTATTGCACGATTTTCATTGTGATATCATTTTAAATTGCAACTATCATAGTTCTGTGTGCTATCTAACCTCTAGCTCATCAGCTGGTTGGGAGAATTTCGTTATCTTCACATTCATCGGCTTCTTGAAGTCGTTTTGGCGCAGTGGCACTAGGGTGTGACTGTAACGCGATGGTTGTGAGTTCAATCCCCACTTGACGGAATGACTTTTTAGTTATTAGTATTCATCCAATTCCATTTCTTCGCTCGGGCACCAAACCAAAAGCCCGGTGTTGAGTTCCGCCACTCAACACGCAATGCTTCGAAAGCGGAAAGTGTTTTACGGAGTGTCGTAACACTAAGCTCCCCTACATTGCTGTATGCGGGATGCAGCGTGAATCAAATTTAGTTGGTAGAACTTGCCGTAAATCAACCGATAGAACCTCTGAATCGTCTAATTCTTATTTATTGTCTCCAAAACCAATTAATGTTTACCTCGTTAGTCCCATTGACGAGTGTAACGAAACGTTTTTACCTGTGGCCGACCCTGACATAAATCTCTGGTGACGCTTAATAAGTTGATAATTACTAAGTCGCGCGGGTGCCGGCCAGGAATGCAACGGCACGCGCCTCTCAACCGCTTTATTATACAAATGCTTAGTATATTTCCAAAGAATTTTATCTTTTTCGATAAATTTAATTACGCGATCTGGTACTGTTCTACTGTCTTCCGTGTCCGGTTTCGTCACTAATAATGATTTAAATATGCGCCGCTAGGTGGGCTATTCTGTTTACGATTACAGACTTTCTATTGAAATTGATTGTTCTTTGGAAATTTGTTTGGAATTAACCAATCGTGTTTTGGATTTAGGGAAAAAGACGTATCGGTGCGGCGCGGGCTATCAATGGCCGATCGTTCGGCCCATTACTCATTAGCTATTCGAAATTTTAAACGACGCTTTCTACATAAGAGCCGTACGGATCTCTAATCTAAGTATTAGGGCCCATATTTCTCCTTGTCGTATAACCCGAGAATTTTGTAATGATATCAAAACACAACCGTAAGAATAACAAAAGGTGGATGGTCCACCATTTATCGGTGTTGTGTTGTTGTTGGGAGACACTTAGTCGCGTGCTGGGCCCGTTTGAAAAATTACCGACATAAATAACGGATTATCAGCTAGTATCGAGACGTAACGAGATAGCGGGCTGTCTTTTTATAATATATAAACGGTATTTGATGCTGCAAGTGAAGGAAGGTGGAAGGTGAAATCCTGAAAACTTAAAAATGAAAGTTCTAATAATTCTGATAGCTAAATCTTGTGATGTTGAAATTAATAGATTTAGATAGTGGGTTATTTTAAATTAGACTTAAATTAAAACTTATGAATTGGAGTGTCTTAACACTTGATTCTCTCTGCCCACCTTGGTATATTTGGGTTACAGCGCGGAGAAAAAAATATTTCGCATAAATATTAATGGAAATACGATGTCTTTTCTTAATAATACAACTAATATGATACATTATTACTTAAGAACTCACCTTTATTGTATTACGTAAAAGAAAACTTACTGTAGAGTTACTATAATCGTGACTTTAGAATGATTTAAAGAATATTTTTCTCTTTCATCAGGAAACGAACCTACACCTGTCGCGTTTGAATACATCTAAACCTTACGACGATATATGTATGTACACACAACCATATCTCATGTAAAACTTTTAACGGAGTAACGACTTGATAGCTAGAAACTTTGTATGTCATCGTTAATGGTAGAATTTATTACTGACGTTTTTTGTTTCGCCCATAGCTGTGAAGACTTCATTAGGCTTTTAAAATATTTCTCTGTGATTGTTCTCATTTATAAATGTTGGTACAACTTAATTTGTGGTGATAGGCTTTTGTTTTGTTATTGTTATTATTGTTATGTTGGTACAGTGGATGTTTGAATGCCAGTTTGGAGGATTTTTTTTTGTAGTTGGTCGATGGTTGTGGATTCGAATCGTAGTAAGTGTTTTTTTTTTATGTTGAAAGTATTTTCGTTCGGCTGTATACATAAATATATATAAAAATTAAGTGTACCTAAATTTTTATTAATCAATATAAATAGATCGACTTGTAATTAAGAAAAACTAAGAATCTGAGATTAACCTACTTCTAATAAGTAGCTTCTGGTATTTTATGTTTAATTCATTGTAATTCAGTTTCACGCTGTATCCCACCCACAGCAGTGTAGGCAGAGAGAACCTAGTGTTAAGGCACTCCGTTCTGAAAGTGCCGAATATTGGAGGCATTGCGTGTCAAGTGGCGGTACTACACGCCGCGCTTTGCCTCGACACCAGAGCGAAGAAATGAAAATATAAATGTTAATAAATATTGAATTTCATTAAGTGGGGATCGAACCCAAAACCAGTCGATTTTACAGTCACACTTTGGGCACCCAGCACCACGACTGGTTTTTTTAAAGCATTTCATCTTTAGTTTACATTTAAATAAACAAATAACAAGTGTATGTTTCTTATAGTAATTAACAATTATATTGTATTGCATATCATGTTTCTCGTAAGTTTTTATAGTTCACTTCTGCTAAATCAATTAAGTAACACGTTTATAGGAAATCGATATACGTTTTACTGTTTAATTGATTTTAATTGCACTCGTGGGCGACAAATTAAACACCATAACATTTTTATAATTATTTTTTATTTAAAAAATATGTTGTCAAGCAACTACTCATATAAAAGATAAAACGTATCTTTAATATGAAAATGCTTAAGATTATGAATATTTTTAACTATTATAAGAAATAGAACTAAATATTTTTAATATCTCAAGGATTAAACCACAAAAAGAAATGTTCACTTTGTATCTCCATTTCCACCCAATTTTTTAAAATATTGCGTGTTCAGTGGCAAACCTGCCGGGCTTTGTTCTGTCGCTAATATTAGGACAAGAAAAGAATTTATTCCCCCAAGTAGGAATCGACCCACAACCATCACGTGTACAAACATCGCTGTGCGACTGTACCACAACAGCCTCAACCAGGAATAGACCAAGATATTACAATTAAATACTCATTAAATAAACAACCTGGTTACTCCAAGTTAAATATGACATTATAAAGTAGCATTGACATGTTTTCAGAGCACAAACGAGCTAGATCCTAGACCTAGATTGTACCTTGTAAATCCTAATAATTACTGACGATGATTTATCGGCCGCTCACTTTAACTACCGGCGTAAAACATACAGCTTTTGAAATATGTATGTTTAATGGATAAAATCATAAATATTGTAAAATTTTTGATATTAATTATTAGAGTTTTCATTTCGTTAAGATGCGTTTTTAGATTGACGGCGGAACCTAACGCTGTACTTTAGATATGTTGCAAGAGGCGCGACTTTGATTTAAAAATGCGCTATGTTTATTTTTTTATATGATTCCATTAATATTGTCTTTTCTTAGTGTCGAGTGGCTTTTTAAAAAATGTTAAAATATTAAGTAACAGTTATACCTACACCTATTGCCTAGTCTGGATAAAAAAATTGAGAGGTGATGGAGTCCGTTCCTTGACGTGCGACGTCTCTAAGAGAAGCATTAATTTATATTTTAAGAAAAATCCACCCAGATAACTATAGGTAGTTTTTGATAAAAAAAAATCAACCATATCTTTTTAATATTATGGATAATTCGTTATCAAAATCAGTCGAAGAGAGGCTTCTTATAAAATTATATACAAATCTAAACAGTCATAAATTTATTTATCTTACGTTGCTTAACAAAAGTGAACCTAATTAAGACTGAACAAAGATTAAATTTACAATAAATATAAATTCTTGACACTTTCAAATGAAAAGTCTTTTAAGTTATTAGAAGATCTGTCGATGCCGACAAGTCATAGGCAACAAAAGTTTATAACACCTTCAATAAAGGCAGCTCTTTATATAATCTTTGATTTTTAAATAATTCTTTACTATACTATGCATCTTTAATAATATCTATATACATTTATTGTTCTACACTTTTCAAACATTTTAGTTATATTGATATGTAGGTTACGCGGTGTTGAGTTCCGCCACACGCCTAGAAAATTAGGCAGTGTCAATGTTAGCACTAGGCTTGCTGCGTAGGTTATCTAAATTTAAAGGTATTTTGACCAGAAAAAAGGAACAGTATTTTAAGTATGTACAAACGTTGCCTCAAATAGGAATCGAATTCATGACCATCTTATTGTATAGATTGAAACTCCTCAATTATACGACGAAAATTAAATTAATAGTAAAGTTAATATGCTGTTGTGGCTCAAAGGCACGGCTTCGTCTGATTGTAAACAATTGTGAACTGCGACAGACTGCTGGGGTAAACACTTAAAAGAGAGTATGCGGCGTTGAGTTACCCCACTCAACACGCAATTATGCGAAAATTTATTGGAAAATGGGGAAATCCTGCTTTAAGTAGGATACAAAAAGAAATAAAAATATTTGTATAATATATTATTATAGTATTACTGCAAAAGTTGTTTTTTAAAATTTACATAATATAGATAGTTAGGAGCATTCGCCACGTATATAGGTTAAGCGTGCCTCGATTTAATAGTCATATAAACAGTTTTGCAATTTTATCGCCATATGAATAAACAATGGAGCTACGGTTAGATTGGTTACTTTAGGTATTATTACCTAACGGCCATTTTTATGTGTTTTTGTAATATTTTAAAAATTTATAAGTGGAACGGAGAGTTTTGACACTAGATCATTTCTCGTAATTCTACGAGATGTAACCTGTTTTCAAGAAAAAATGAGAAGTCTAAAAGAAAAGCTAAAAGTTTTATATTTATATATTTTAATTAAGGAACTTAATGGCGCGTTTTGTCTCGTTACCAGAGCAAGGAAAATTAAAATATTACACATTTCATTACCCCAAATGGGAATCGTAACCAAAACCGTAGCGTTTACAGTTGCACGCTTGGGCCACTGCGCCACGACAGACTCAACGACTGGATAAAGTATGACTAAAAAATTAAGTGAGCAACGATTTTTGAGGCCGTCGCGGCGCAGGGACACAAGTGTGTAACGCGACGGTTGTGGGTTCAAGAGGATTAATTGTTATTTCTAAATATATTCATTTTCTTCGCTCTGGCACCAATGCTTTGAGTTTTGCTACTCAAGACGCAATGTCCCGAAAAATTCGACGGCAAGTGGGGAACGTAGTATCTTAACACTAGGTTCCCTCCGCCTACTCTGCTGTACGTGGGATACAGCGTGAGGCTGTGTTTTTCTTAAGGTTATAGATATATTACATAAAGGGATAACAAAAACTCTAAAATAAAAAATCGAATTGTTCGATTTAACACCTTTGAGCTTAATTAGTTAAATGTAAAACAATCGCTTTGTTCGTGTTCATCTATCGATTTTAGATAGTGAGCTTTTTTATACTATCTTAATGTAAAACGCGGTCTTTAATCTTTAGATATCGCCTTATCATTTGATATCGGTTGAAATGTTTTATACTGTCTTTTGTTGCCTTTAACGCTTCTAACCGCATAACAGGGCAGACAGGAGGAACCTAGTGTTAAATATACCGTTCCCTACGTTCCTTTCGGTCCAATTTTCTAAACATTGGATAGTGTTTAGGGGCAGAAGTTAACGCCGCGCTATATCTACCAGAATAGAATAAAAAAAAACGTATTATTCCGAGTGGGGCTGGAATCCATGTCCATTGCGTTAACAGTCGCACTGTCTTAGGAAGATAGTGGGCAGATATATTATATCTATTCATATTTCTTAACATAACGCTTCTATAGTATAGTGTGTTGAGTGGCAGAACTCAACCCCGCGCTTTGCCTCGACACCAGAGCGAAGAAATGGAAATATAAATTTAAGTAAATATGACATCTCCTCGAGTGGGGATTGAACCCACGACCAGTCGGTTTTACAGTCACACTTTGTGCCGCTGCGCCACGACTGGATATTTTACATATAACTTTCTAATTAAAGATAATTAAGCGTACAACATGATATTAATCATCTGCAATATATTACTTGGACATGCACATTGCTAAAGTTATTTATCCATTTTAACATAACAAGATGCCTAAATGGTTGGAATAAATAAATAATTGCGTGTGTACAGGCATGCGACGGTCGTGGGTTCATTTCCCGCTCGGGGGAACAAATGATTTATAGTTTTCGTTTCTTTTGTTTTATTACCAAAACAAAGCCACTCAATATGCAATGCTCTGTGAATTCAGAAGAAAGTGGAGAACTGGAGTTTCCTTAATGGAAATATTTTAACACGAGGTTCCCTCTGCCTACCTTGATTTATAAACTGTGTTTTAACAGTACTTGTTGTCGGAGATTAACGTGCGCATTCTTCCGAGGAGGCACTGCGTCACTGTGGCCTGTTAAATCATTTTTAGTTTCACTCTGTATCCTGCACATAGAAAGGTACGCAGAGACTTGTGAAACCCAGTATTAAGACATTTCGTTCTCATTAACACACCGATCCCCTACATTCCGCCAGATTCTGGAGACATTGCGTGTTAAATGGCGGAGCTCAACACCGCCCATAGCCTCAGCTCTAGCATCAATAACATATAATATTTACAAATCACCAAAAAACGTGTAAAAATAATATATCAGAAGATAGAATAATAACTTACCATTAGCCACATAGGCCGGTGTCGGCGCGCCGTGGGAGAGCCGCGGCCTACTTCTGATACAGCGTCATGCAAGCAATTATTCGAATCCCACCAAACCTGTGGTTCTAATACTCATTCGGTTTACGTAAGATATGGTGTAATGTGAGGATTTTGATTGAATATTCTTATTGGACAGTATGAGGCCAGTCGTGCTGTAGAGGTAAAAGCGTTTGTGCAAACTCGGTAGGTTGAGGGTTCCTTTTCACCCACTCGCACTCGAGGAAATGTAATATTTGGTTTTTATATTTCTTCATTCGTTTAGTGTTAAATTACGGCATTTAACAACCAATGTTTCCAAAATTCGGCGGAAAGTGAGTATCGGAGTACACGCAGGATGCAACGTGAAGCTGATTTAAAATCATTGAATGAGCTTTGTAGCTAAAATAATAATTATAGAAAATCATGTATTTTCAATATTTAATGAGATAAAAGATGAAGATAAAATAGTGATAATATACTCTATTCTTATTTACTCTAAAAAAATATAAAATATAGTTTTACCTGGCCGACGAAATACCTCTGTTATACCTAATTATAATTTTTGAACTCATGATATAATGCTCCGTTAGTTATATACATCGCGATGAAAAAAATAGCAATATTACTTTTAAAAGCATATACGTACACACTTATACATAATGTAAGTTTAAATAAAACGGTTATCTAAAATATTATTTACAATTAAATTTAACTTTATTACAATAATTACCATCTCAAAACACTAACGTGTGATTCAATAATAAAATAAAGAAAAATAAGCTTAAAACTAAAAAAAAAGAAACAACCTGCCGATGCCTTCTTCTTACTTTATTAAAGAAAAAAAGTTAAGCGCGTGCTCGAGCATTCGTGCCAGCACCGCCAAAAAACGTGCGCGCACGGAATACTTGGCGCGCCGGGCATTTCTATACATTTTTGTTGATGCTGCGACCGTGATGCTGAGAATATAGTTTAATAAGATCCTATTGAATATTATTTTATGACATTTTTTTTTGGAATATGAAGAAGAAGGAGTATTGAGAAATTTCGTTTTTTTTTAGAAATTTGTACGATTTTATGCGTCGTTTTGTAATGTTTATAATCTTATTATCTTATCCCAAATGTGAGCAAAGTGGTAAAACTAAGTATATATAATTTAAAAATATTTTTTTATAAAATCAAATAAGAGGCCGTCGTTGCACAGGAGTCGTTGGACAGTATCTGACTATAAACGCGGTTGTTATAATAAATCGTGGCGTTTAATGACGCTACTTAGCACTCATTGTCTCAAAAGTTGGACGGTAAATGATAAAGGAAATGCACACCAGGTTTCCTCCGTCAACGATATACGAACAAAAAAAAACGTGAAACCACAAATAAAATCGACATTATATATATTTATAGCAAAAACTAACCGATTCAGTCGTCAATAATAAAATAAATACGTAAAAATCTAACTATTTCTAATAATCCACCTGCTATTTCTCGGTACTGAGTGTCGTGGCACGACATTGATTCACAACGCTCTAACCGCTTAGCGGTAACCATAGAAAATTGGAATGGGAATATAAAATATGGTCTGTAGTGGTTAAATCACTTCATTTTTTACCATAACTTGTAGTAGTCATAAAATTTCGTCTTTTTATTTGACTATAACTGTAGTTAATATTGAATTTTAATGTTATTTTAGTAATAATTCTTGTATCTTCCATTAATTAAATGATAAAGTTTTTAGATTAATTTAAATTCGTGGCGCAGGGGCCACAAAGTGTGGGTGCAAAAACAAGTGGTTGTGAGTTCGACCCCGACCCGAGGAAATTATATATTTATTTGAATTTACATTTTTGCGACGCACATTTGGCGCTGAGTTCCGCCACTCAACACGCAATGCCTCTAGAATTCCCCGGAAAATGGGGAAAGGAGTGTCTTAATACTAGATTCCCTCTGCTTACCCAGCTGTGTGCGGAAAACTTGAAGCTGATTTAAATTATTTGTTTATGCTTAACTTTGTAGGACTCAATATTACTTACAGATAAAGACAAAGATCTAGTCGATATAAAATGTCTCGTTCAACATTTGTAGGTTAATTCTGCTTTTATAGCCAACAAGAAATCAATTACTATAAAATATCTACACAATAATTACTATTCTAGTTTACAATACAACATTTACATATCCACGCATAATTTAGTGAATAAAATCACAAAACAAATAGTTATTTCTTAAAAATTACAGTTATAAATCTTTTTTATTTAAATTAAGTTAAAAGTTAACTGAAAGGAAGCTAAAAATATATCTTAATATAAAAAATATATATGATCATTGAGAAAATCGAAATTATCGATTATTTAAAAATAAAATGATTGATCAAAAGTTGCTCATGAATTTAAAAGAATATTAACAATTTTACTATTCTTCTGTACAATATACTCTCCTAAGCGTCTTACCGAATATTTTTAGAACAATTTAAAATACATTACAAAAATGTCGGTCAAGCATATTATATGACACGACATCTAAACGAAAATAGTGCTGTTAACAGGTAACTATTACGTAAGTATTCGCTTTCTAAATATCGTCTTCCATAGTTATTGAAGCTTATTGTAAAACAATGGTAGTTAATTATGTTTGAACATCCCGATCAAGATTGTACGTTTTAAAATTCAAGATTTTCATACCTTGATTAGTTTTGATTATTTTTGATTTATTCAATTTTATCATAATTTATATGAAGAATCATTCTAGTTAGGATATAGCTACCTAACGTAACCATTAGCTATTTTCTTTTAAATTCTAGCTATTTTCAATAATAACGACATATTTTATAATAAATTTATTTGAAAATTGTTTTGTTATATGAGTATATTGAGAAATCTATACAAGTTTTACTACTTCAATAGGTACACATTGATTGGACCCGTTTGTTATTGACGGGCGTCGTTTATATGATATCGTTACACTTGTTCCGACCAATTACAACGCGGCACATAAGATAACTTATCTCCACAAGGAAAAAGCTTATAAAATCTCTTAACAAAGAATAACACAGTTTTCTATAGCCATTGAGTTTCGTAATTATCTTTGTTTTTTTTTCTTATCTTCAAACATTCTGAGATACGGAGAGAGATCATAAACATGCATAAACTACAAAGTAATATAATTAAAATAAAATTATATGCATTTACTTATTCTTATGATTATTATATTTATTATTACAATGTTACGAAATTGGAAAACCAAGTGTCTTGACACTATTTATATGAAATATTTTCTAGAATCAAGAGGCAAATAACATATGAAGTTAAAGAATAAAAAGTCAATTTAAAAGATTTCTTTATTTAATAATAAGACAACTCATTGTTATCTAATTAAAGTCGTCGTGGCGCAGTAGAACAAGCGCGGGACCAAAAAAATCGCGACAGTTGTGAGTTCAATTTTCACTCGGGGATATTACTTTTAACTTAAACTTATTAATATTTTTATTTCGTCGCTCTGGTAACACGGCGAAGCGCATCGTTGAGTTCCGCCACTCAACACGTATCGGCAGACAATTCCCTCTGCCTACCCCACTGCTGCTTTCACATTCACGCTGTATCCCGCATATAGCGTGAATGTGAAATAGGCACTCATAGTTTACGTAGGTAGCAAAATAGGAAGCAACATATATACATATATCAATATACATATAATATTCACTGACAGTTGTTAGTAGTCATAAACGCTATTATAGTAGCTTAATGACGTCGTACACATGTGCTAATTGCGATATACGTTAAGTGGATCTGCCTTTGCTCGGGGACTTCTTGTATTCACGTTGAAATTAATTTTGAGTCGTTGTAAATATTTTATATTAACTTTTATATAGATAGGTTTGTCATGTATAGTACATAATTGCATTTTGAAATACAACCGAATAGTGAACTGATTTTTTGTGTCGTTTTTTATCGTATGACATCTAAATAAGTAATTTTTAAAAATTATTAAATCACTAAAATTGTATATTCTTTCTTCATATTAAATTAATAATACAAAAATAGATATTTTAGTGATATATCCAATCACTACTCTCTTTTTACCAAAATCAAGTTTGTGCTGACCGGCTAAACTCTTCGCCACAGGTGGATTTGAAAGTGCAACCACAGCTTGCAATTAGTTAGTTACATATAAACTACAACATGGCAGTCTCAATAAAGATTTGTGCAGCCAATTAATTCTACATTATGCAAACTCAACCATCGTCGCTATAACTAACGGCACTGAGACTTGCATGTTTTAATTTAAGTAATGGTCTCAAAAATGTATACTTAAATAGTCAAGTATTAAATGTTTTTGAACGAGTACTAGTACACAAAATAAATATACGTTATTGGTAAATAAATGCTTGGATAGATTTCTTGTATCGATTGTATATTTAACTGGACGGTGGAACGGGAATAGATTATTTTAGAATTTACATTGAAACAATAGAGCCCGCTGTAACATCTACCTAGCGATATGAATTATGTAAAAGTCCATACTCTAAACATGACTACGGTTTCACAAGCAATCCTTCATTTTTACCTAATATTACTTTAAATATTCTCGTTTTGTGTATAAGCGAGTCTATGAATATTTAAATTTTATTCAGAAAATTTAGTAAGTTTTGGTTAATATTAACAAAATACTAATAAATGTTTTCTCTTTTGTTTCAGCTGTACAAAGAGGTCGAGTGCCACCAACGCAACCAGCTGGTCTCGCTCTGCCAGGGCAGTTCGCTCTCGCGAATGGTGACCCTGCCACCGGCCTCAACGGCCATCCCTACCTCTCCTCATATATATCTCTCCTACTTAGAGCAGAACCTTACCCCACCTCAAGATACGGCCAGTGCGTTCAACCCACAAATGTCATGGGAATAGATAATATATGTGAACTAGCTGCAAGATTACTATTCTCCGCCGTGGAATGGGCGAGAAATATTCCCTTCTTTCCTGAACTCCAAGTGACGGACCAAGTGGCGCTTTTACGGCTCGTTTGGTCTGAATTGTTCGTCCTAAACGCGTCTCAATGCTCAATGCCCCTCCATGTAGCGCCGTTGCTCGCCGCCGCCGGTCTACATGCCTCTCCCATGGCAGCTGATCGAGTGGTGGCGTTCATGGACCACATAAGGATCTTCCAGGAGCAAGTGGAGAAGTTAAAAGCACTCCACGTGGACTCCGCCGAGTATTCCTGTCTGAAGGCCATCGTACTCTTCACGACAGGTAAAATTTTAGACAGTTTATTTGGGGAAGCGAGGTTATTGCTGTACAGAGTCGCGGGCGCCGGCGCTGCGGTTACAAATTACGGAGAACTCGTAACATTAGTACGAACACACTTAGATGTGTACGCAGAAGCATCTAGAGTGCCGCAGCCGCCAGCTCCCCCGCCTCCGTCAGCAGCATCCTCGGGTTATTACTCTACATTGGATACATCGCTTGGTGTCAACTCTTCTTTGTCCTACGGCAGCTTCCTGTCGCCTTCTCGATTACCACCACCGAATTACACAAGTAGCCCGCGAATGCCTGACGTTAGTGCTTCATCTTTTAAGTTATACGAAGGAGGTGGCCGGATGTATAAGGAGGACCAGGGGGGTTGATGCCAAGCGTTTGGTGCTTCGGGAAAATTGGGTACTGGTGATGGCGGAAACTTTCACTTGGCGTTTGATCGATATCTGCATTGCCTTGCAATGACTGTTGATATTTTAGATCGTAGATATTATGAGGGGATAATAACTCACGCTCTCCAGCTCCGGAGGGGAGAGTAGGGGAGTCTGCGACTTATTGTTCTCGTTCGAATTTGTGATATATTTAATTTAAATTTGTCGATGTATGATTTGTTACCAGCAGCTTGTTAGACGGGTCGCGTTGCGTGCCGTTTTAGTTAAGGAGTTATTTATTCGATGTAAATAGTTTAATTTATTTATTTATTATACGCGCGCAGATTTTTTTTGGAAAATATTTGTTTCATTTAATTTTTTTACCAAATTATTCCCTTTTTTTTACTACATTTTTTTATAAAACTTGAAATAACTAATAAATATTAGCAAATTAAAGCGATAAATATACTTGTATTTTGTATAATAAAACACATAATGCAATATTACTATAAATAGCGATCATTATGTTTAATTTATATAATTGAGTTGGTTTTCACTTTTATGTGATTAGAGGCATTTGTCGCGAACTACAGTTGTAAACTTTCGTTTTCTAGGTATAATCCCACAGTATAATTATATACATCATTTTTTTTTCAAATAATAAAGGTTAGGTTATACTAAAATTAAAGATGTAAATTTAATTTTCGTGCTTTTTTTTTAAAAACCGGCGAGAGGCCAGGCGGGGCGCATCGGCACTAAGTGTGACTGTAAAATCGACAGGCTGTGGGTTCGATCCCCACTTGAGGAAATGAAATATTTATTTACATTTATATTTTCATTTTTTTGCTCTCGTGTCGAGGCAAAACGCGGCGTTGAGTTCTGTCACACACGCCGTCAAAAACATTTTATCGTGTCATGTAAGTCGAAATATTTTCGAGAATTTTTTTATATTTATTGATTTTAAAATAAAATATTTAAATAAATTCTTTACGTAAGTATTATGATTTAAATAGTTATAGAGTAGATACTAATAAATCATTTTTTTAGAAAGACCTTTTTAAACAATTGGGTTAACCATCGTACCGTAAATATGTCCACAAAACATTTTTTTAGCCACATGCTGTAACTTGCACAGGGGGACTTAGAAACCTAGTGTTAAGACACTCCATTTCCATTAAAACTTCAGTTCCACAATTTCCACTGAATTCTGGAGGCACTGTTGAGTGACGGAACTCAACTCCACGATTTGCCTCGTTACCAGGGCGAGGAAATGAGGGAAAACAATTCCCCCGATTGGAAATCTCGTGTTTACAGTCAGAAGATGTACTGCATAGCCACGATGGTCTTTATCTATATTCATGTTCATCTTATTTACGTATACAATGTGATCAACAAATCAGTAGATATTTATAATAACATTTTTTTCATTAAGTTTTTTATAAATTAAACATTTTAAAAGTTCTAATTTTGTAAAATTATAAAAATTAAAATTAAATCACGAAACGAAAATATAAAATCGTAATATAAATGATATTGTATACATTTTTCTTAGTTCTATACATATTATCATCAGCCACGGCGACACGTCTCACGTAGACAAACGCCGTCAGGCTGTGAGATAATCGCAGATGCGGAACTTCCGGCCACGTCATACTTTCACATGTCCGCGAATTGACCACTACAGTATGGAGATAAGCGTGTTTTATCATTTTAATATCACATTTAAGGCCATCGGGCCTATAAGCGCAACGGATTTGGGTTCAATTTCCAATCGGGGGAATGGTTATTTTTTTTTTTTTTCAATCTGGTAACAAGGTGTGCGGCCTTGAGGTGTGGATAACCGTATAAACCGTATGGATTTCTTAAACTTATTATTTCTTTGCAATATATTTTTTTCTTATATAATTTTAATGTTTTTTAATAATTATATAATTCATATTTACATTCTTCAATTAATCATTTATTACTAAATCGTGAAATAATTTGAAATTTATAAATAAATATTAATTATTTAAAAATATACCAAGTTCAAAGTTATAGTAGAATCAATGGATATCTAAGCAAGAGCAGTTGAACACTAAAGTTGTGATGGATACGTAAGAGGGATTCGCCTAAGCGTGTATAGAAAACAGTTTAATCGATATAAAACGTAAAATATGTTTAAAAATCAAATTCCATTTCAAAATGAAACAAGAAAGAAGTAAAACCAAAAGTCTTATATGTTAAATCGACAATGTCAGCCGTGTATTATTAAAATAAAAAAAATATATATTACTGAGTAGATAATTACGCCTTTTTTTTTTCTATACGATTTAATATAAATCAGCTTCATGTTGTATCCCGCACATTGCAGGGTAGTCATAGGGAACCTAGTGGGAGACACTCCGTTCCCTGTTTCCCACTGAATTCTGAAGATATTGCGTTTTGAATGCCGGATCTCAACGCTGGCTTTTTGCCTTGGAGCCAGAGCGCAATAAATAAATATTTAATTTCCCCAAGTGGGAATCGAACCCACAACCAGTCAATTGAATATTCACACTTTGTGCCCCTGCGTCACGACTGGCCTCTATACAAGTATAAAAAAATCTTTCCAAAAAATCCACATTAAATGTATTTATTATTGTTACAATTAAACAGTATCGTTCTTAAACACAACAAAAACAGAACTTCACATAAACAAACATAAATATTTAGTGTCGCAATACTCCTAATTGGCTAATATCTCTTTATTTTATAGTAACATAAGTTGACTATTTGGAATTTGTAATTTACAGTAGGTTGGCAGTAGTGGTCCCTGCCTGACTCCAATAAAATTTACTTTTATCGCTGTAATTAACGTCCAGAGGTAGTTTTTACGAGAAAAATAGCATTTTAAAGCGTGTTAAACCACTAACAGTCGCTAAGAGGGTGCAATACACGTGGTGGGCTATATATTCCGTGACAGGAACATGCCAGTTTAACTTGGACTAAGGTATGGTAGGCCAACGGTTTTGTGATTTGGCTTTGATTATTTAATAGAATGGCTTCAATTTTTAATGCTGACTATACTGTAGTGTATGGAAACCAAATATTATAGTTACAGCTCATTTTTCACTGATTTGCTTAAATCTTTGTTTTTAAACTTATAAAATATTGGACGAACAAGAATTTGAACCTGCGCTTCTTGGAAACCGTCCAAGCGCTCTGACATTGAGCCACAGAAACCTTTGACTTACCTTGGCAAGCTAAGTTACAAGTTTCCAAAATGTTTTGAGTACGATCGCATTCCAATATTTATGCGTTTTATGCGTTTATTTATGCGTTTTCTAAAACATATTTTGTATAATATCGAATAACACTTTAAAATATATAAAACATACTAAATTATTAATTTAATAACTTACTTTTGTATAAGAAATATATATTTTTAAGCATAATACAATATTTATAGTTATATCACAAATATTAACGTTCTTCACCATTTTTCACCGCCACCGCCATCAGAAAGGGATAAGCCGTCCACGCCCGGGGATGACATGAATATGTAACAGCAATAAATGTAGTCTAATCCACGCCTAACTTTCTCCAACTCGTATAATGGTGCAAAGCAATTCTCTTGTAAATTGATAGTTAATAGTTATGTATTAGTACGCTATAAATTCTATATTCTATATTATATTTCCTATGACTCAAGACTGTAAGCCTATTTGATTATTAATTGGATTGGTTTTAGTTTTTGCATTTAAATCTATATTTCTTATATTAAATGGGGAACCAGGTTCCCACTGTGTCCCACTGTGTGCGTGATACAGAGTGAAGCCGATTTAATTATCTAGTAAATGATTAATTTGTTTGTTTGGACGTGCTATTCTCTGGTTCTTCAGATTCAGCTTCACGCTGTATCCCGCGCACAGCAGGGTAGACAGAGGGAACCTAGTGTTAAGACACTCCGTTCCCCATTTTCTGCCGTATTCTGGAGGCATTGTTGAGTGGCTAACATCTTAAGATTCAAATGAATAAAATATATTTTTGCATTGGTTAGTTCATTTATTAAAGCTGTAGGCTAATATTACATCACTTTAATCGTTTTGATGTAACCCATTCTACCTGCGGTCAGAGTTACCTCTGGCACTTAAAAGTTTTGTATAAACTCATTATTATTTCCATTTCACCAGGGGTCAAATCTACAGGTTAAAACTACTGTAATATTTTAATATCAATATATCTTTTACTTTCTTTTTAAATGATCTAATTTAAAGTCAAAATTTTTAATAATATTTTACTATTAATTTTTATTACTAATTTTATCAAAACAATATATTCTATTTTAATTTAAATACAGATAACATAAACGTGTTCACTTAAAAATCACAGATAAAAAATCTAATTCGATTTTTATTACAAATTTTAATATTTTTTGCTGAAAATAAATACTATTAAATTAATATACGATTGATTTTATTGCTTCAATATAATTTATATTTTTTATTGTCCAAATTAAATTTCTCCATTTTACCTTTTATATTTTTATATAGAAATAGTTACATTTTAATGTTCTAATGTTGAATTATTAATCGACTCGAACTCGGTATCCTGTACACAGCAGAGTGTGTAGTCAGTGGGAAGTTATTGTTAAGACACCCCATTCCCCATTTTCCTGGCAATTCTGGATGTATTGTGTGTCGAGTGGTGGGACTTAACGCCGCGCTTTGCCTCGACACCAGAGCGAAGAAATGAAAATATAAGTCTAACAAAATATTTGATTTCCCCGAGTGGAGATTGAACCTACAACCAGTCACGTTTACTCATACACTTGAGCACCTGCGCCACGACTGGCCTCATATTGGAAAATCCATTTCAATATAAGATATATAGGGACAACTCTTCGTGTGGTCTCCGAGACAAATGTATCCACTTTAATAACGGCTTTCATGATAATTTTTCAATGTATTCAAAGGTTTCAAATGTCTCTTGGAAAGATAGGTTATGTGTCTTATCATTCTATAGCTATTAATTTATCTAATTACTACGGATTTTTGTATCTAGAGATATTTCTCAATTGTCAGTAATAATTGAGTGAAAGTATTGAATTCGTATATATTTTTTAAGTTAACCGAGTTTGAACCTACACCTGTTAAGTATATATATATCCGTACTTCCTAAAAATATTCCACGTTGATTGATTTCAACTCTCAGATTTTCCCTACATCACCTTTTATAAAATAAGATAATCTTTATTTAAACTTATATTTATTCGATTGTAAACGCAATGGAAACATTGTTACATTTGGAACTCAGGGATGAAATTCATAATTTCATACACTATATTATATTACACTCTATTATTGAGGCCAGTCAGGCTTCAATAATCGACTGGTTGTGGGTTCGATTTTTTGAGGAAATGAAAAATTTATTAAAATTTATATTTCAATTTCTTCGCACTGGCTCCAGGGCAAAAAACCTGGTGTTGAGTTTCACCACACGCATTCTCGAAATTGGGAAACAACAATCTTAACACTAGGTTTCCTCTGCCTACCTCACTAAAAAAAGTATTTCCATATATAAAACAATATATATTTAAGCTCACATAATGCACGTGTGGGCCAATCCAGTAATGAAGTGTAAACTATCAAATGTCGACGCGTGACTCGACGTTATATTGGAATATTGATGTCTATTGAGACTGAACGTATGACGCAAGGCATTTACTTTTTTATTGTATATATTAATTTTGTATTAGAAGACACGTGTTTTAGCCTTTTTTTTTGTAATTACTTAGAAGATTTTTAGAACTCTTTTTTATTCTCGCATAGCAGGATCGGCAGAGGGATTAATGTTAGGTTTCAGAATTCCCGAATTTTGCTCAATTTTTGAAGTTTTTATGTTCAGTGGCGAAACTCAACGCCGCGATTAGCGTACCAAAATGGGAAAAATGTTTATTTGATTTGAAAATATTTTTTAGATCCCTGTAGAAAGTATTTAGCTTGTTTGTAATTTTTATCATAGCATTTATACATATGTAAAATAACTCGTAACTTCCACAGCATTTTTAATCAAAAAAATATTTATTTAAATTTTTTTATTATTATTGTTTTAATTTCAATATTTAAAAAATATTTAATAAAATAAAATTATCAATACATATAATAAATACGCTATAAATAAATTACTAAATACTCAAATTCTTCAGGGTTTACCATGTGAAATTCACCTGTCCCGCTCTCCCACATAGCATGTTGGGTGAGAGTGAACGCGATAGAGAACGTTGGGTAACGGTACAGAGTTCGTGACGCAGCATCCGCGGCCGGTCACGATTTTGAAAAAGTGTCGGACAGTCCGCTCTTGGTCCCTGCGTTCCGAGATTTTAGGATGTGGATTAAGTTAGAAGAGATGAAAAGTTTTTATAGTAATAAATCTATAAGGCTAGTCGTGGCGCAGGCGCACGTAAACGCGACAGGTTGTGGATTCAATTCCTAAATGAAATATTTAATATTTTCATTTCCACGCTCTGTCTCAAGAATTCGGCAGAAATTGGAGAACGGGAACGTTTCTTAATGGAAACAGAGTGTATTTGACAGTAGGTTTCCAGGTCTGAAACTGTTTTTTATTTTCACATGTTTTCCAGTTTTACTTCATTATCAGTAAAAGCCTATTGATAAGGAATTGATAACAAATATTTTCCACTTTACGTCCATACAAGGAAGTTGTATTCTTACATCGTATATAAAACAAAATAGCTTACCACCTATGTAAGTTCGGTTAGATCTTTCAATTACGTATCGGAATTAAATATGATTTTACTAATAGATAAACATTCGAGATGAAGGCTTTTATACTGAGGTAGTTGTAGGTAAGAGGCTCAAGCGCGGTACTGCAAACGTGACGGTTATCGGTGTGGAGTGGGAATTGATTCCCACTCCAGGAAATTATTATTATTAATTAATATTTTATTTTTTTCGCTTTGGCACTCAACACGCAATGCCTTTAGGCGAAATGTGGGAAAAAGAGTTTTTTAACACTAGGTTTTTCAGACTTCAAGCGGGCGAAGCCTCGTTCCGGACACTAGTTAAAAGTATGTAAATTTTAAAGTAATCAACTAAGTTTCTATCTTGCCCCACAACGCTGGATAATGCATGCTGTATCACAATATTACACGGCCCTTTATTTTGCTCTTGTACTCGGCGTCGCCCGCGCCGCTGCATTAACGTTTTCGATATATTTGATCATATATTATTCTATAATATTAACAGTTTTAGTGTGATATAAATATTTATTTTAACTTTAAAAAAAACAGCTTAACGCTGTATCCCGCATACTGTGTTAAGACCTAGTGTAAAGACACTCCGTTCTCCAGTTTCCGCCGACTTCTGTAGGGATTGCGCGTTGAGCGGCGGAACTCAACGCCTTCGCCATCAGAGCGAAGAAATGAAAATATAAATTAAAAAGACATTACATTACCTGAAAAATATAATGTAAATAAATATTTCATTTCCTCGAGTCGGGATCGAATCCACAACAAGTCGATTTTACAGTCACACATTGTGCCCCTGCGCCACGACTGGCCTGATTTTAATTTTATTTTCGTTAATATTTCGATTTTTTAAAATAAAATTTGAATTTGAATTTAATTATATGCATATATGTAAGGTGAATAAAGTAACATTTTTTATTGTTTATTAAATAACTAAACGAGTACAATGAAAATAAAAAAATATATTTATATTTGCAAATGAAATTCACCTGTTAAATGTCTAAAATAAAGGTCATTTAAAGTACAACATACATCTAGTATAACATATAGCAAACATTGCCTTATTCTAAATTTTTAAAACTTTTTGTATGATAAAATTATACCGCATTTAAATTATATACATATTTAGTATCTATGCGTAACTGCGGCACATGAAATACAGGTATGGATAAATATCGTGAAATGAAAAAAACATCGTACGTCTAAACCGTTGAGGTATCTTCATTAATTTCTTTAGGTATGGGCTTAAAATATTTTATCCTATATGCCGCTCCCGTAAACGGAGCGCTGCCTCTTCCATCCTTTATATGCCAAATAATAAAATTTAAATAATAAACTGAAGAATAACAAAATATAAGTAATAATAAATCTTAAAAATTAACCGTCAAAATGTACAACAATAATAACCTAACAACATTTAAATTCTTCATATTGTCACATCAACACTAGCACTCTCCCGCGGCCGCGTCCGGCAATCACCGGCCATTGTGGGTCGATTACTTGCAAATTCTATTAAAATTTGCTTTCAAAACACGCCTCGGGCAAATTTCTAGTGCGTTACAAATTGTTTAGTTATCGACGCGGGTTCAATATTTTCGTATAGCTAGCTAGAGCTGTCTAGTTTTGTTTAACGCTAGCTTTGGAACCTTGCTTTACTCGCCACGTATGGTAAAAATAGTATATTTATTAAGATATACTTTTAAACGTACCCTTTTTTAACGTAACGTTAACGTATTGTTTTAAATTTTTATGTTATACTAATATTATTCTTTTGACGGAATTGGCACAAGGAAGCAACATATAGATATGAATACCTTCTCACAGCTTTATCTTTTTACGTTATATTTATTAAATCAATTACATTACATTTTGGAGTATTATTCCACACTCAAGAAAGATAAACACTTAAGACAACATACAAAAATTTGAACGTAACGGGATTAGAACCGGCGCCTGTCGGAAACCAACCAATGCGCGGGTTCAAATCCCGCTACGTTCAATTTATACAAAAAAAAATTTTGAATCACTGTTTGAATTTGAACCATTTTCTCTACTATAAAAATGCGTTAACTTTACTATTTAACTATTAGCCATCTGTATCAAAATCAAAGTAGTCAATGATTATAAAAGGTCGACACGCGGTTTCTGGTCAAGATGTATGGAGATGACTCTGGAGATTTCGCAATAAATTGAAATGTCGGTTACACGCTGCTATTTACTAATATAATGCATTCCGATATTGATATATGGTTTTTGCTTCTTAACTTTTATAAAGAATCTTTTACATGTAGGTAGGATATGTTTTTTTGTTTGTATATTTTTTTTTATAAAGACTGTGTTTTTATGCTAATATTTTTATTTAATATTGTGCGGCGTTGAGTTCCGGCACTCAACGAATAATACTTTGAGAATTGGGCGAAAAGTGATGAACTGAAATGTCTTAATGAGAACACTGGTTCACAGGTTCCTTCTGCCTACTCTGCTACGTACGGGATGTAAAGAAGATATAATATACTTTAGTATAAATCAAAGGTAGCGAACGCAGTGACTGAATTAAAAGTGAAAAATTAAAGAATGCATGAAAATTAAAAAAAATCAAAATCGGTCAAATGCAAATCGGACTCGCCCACTACACCGAGGGTTCAGTAACAATTTCATGTTAATAGGTCAACGTTCTTGTTGTAAAAGGAAATGAAAAAAATAGTTACTACTTTATAAAAGTAGATAAACTTAAGCTCGAGGATACCTATGAAGTAATTTCGTATGAAATTAACTACTAATTAAATATATATAGTTATAAATTATTGTATAGATTTGTAGGTACTGTAAGTTTTCTGTTCCGTTCCGTCTGTTCCGTTTTTCTTTTGAGGCAAAGAGCACTAAAAATGTAACAATATCATCTAAGAACTATACGCGACAGGTTGTGAGCTCGATCCCGATGCGAAAAAATGAAATATTTTTGATATAATAAAAATACTTTCGATTTCCTCGCTCTGACAACCACTCAACACGCAATGCCTCTAGAATTTGGTGGATTCTAACACTAGGTTCCTAAGTTCACTCTGCCTACCCCGCTAAATGTGTGGTAGAGCGTGAAACTAAAAAAAATAATCTAACTAAATTAACCGAAAACAGTGCTACCACACGACACGACCACATTGACATATAAAAAGGGGACAAAATGTCAATAAACACGAATAACAGATGCGTACCAAATCCCCTTTGCTTCTTCACTTGTACAGAATTAATAAAAGAAACAAATATTGCAAAAATTGAAATGACGATTGGCTCCACCCTTCAGAAAAAACAGGAAGTTAACAGATTGTTGGTTTTTTTAAATTATTTTTTGACATACTCCATTTAAAAGTCACACCATATCGTACGTTTCTAATTTAAATCTAAATCTAAATCTAGGTCTAAATGTAGACATTACGGCTCATTCGGTGCAACAATTACGTAATTTTCCTTTCTCAAAAAACTAATTAAATATGACATTGAATATATGCGAAATCATTTTACAAACTTTTGTTATAATAATATATTTTCAGAATTTTTGAAAATGTGTAAATATATTTGTTGCACCGAATGGGCGAAGTACATTTATAATAGCTATTCAAAGGATTCATTAAAATGTTATACGTTTCGTAAGATTTGGTATCTTGAGTAGGTACTGTGTGTCATATTTCTTATATTATAGAATTCACATGACAATCTGATTTGAAATAAAATAAATAAGCCTCACGCTATATTCTGCATGCAACAGGGTAAGCGAAGGGAACCTACTATTAAGACACTCCGTTTTCCATATTCTGCCATATTCTGGAGACATTGTGTGTTGAGTGGTGGCCACGACTGGCCTTAATCTGATCATAAAATATAATAAATAATAAAAAATTAAAATGTGGGGAATAGAGTGACTTAACACTAGGTTCCCTCTGCCTTACCTTGCTGTCCGCTGGATATTTGTATAAATATTCAAATACATTAAACAAAATCGAATAAACTGCGAAAATATCAATACAAAATGTAAACAACGATCGAATTACACTTTACTATCTCGTTAAAACGTTAGCCACTGTAGTAAAGGTAACGATAGCTGCATGATATAAATGAAGTGTTGGAGCATTAGAAACTTCTTCGTAAAGAAACTGGTATTCTGTAATTTATCGGATAGTATGTACAGGCTAATGGTGTAAATATGCAGCTGAAATTAATTAACTGATACTTATCTGGAGCTAGGGATGTGACTTTATGGGTTAGGGACGTACTTGTATGAGATAAGAGAAAAATATTAAAATTAAGTAAAGGTGTCATTTTAACGTCGTCTTCCATAGAGTCAAACAGTGAATATTGATTTTAGGTTAAAGCTGTGAGTATTTAAATCAGCTTTTCTTAGTTGTGTTAGCCAAAATTAAGTTTTTGGGTTCTACCATACTATACAAAGAACTGGTTGACAAAATTAAAATATATTGGAGACATGGAGCGAATTTAATAATTAAATGTTCAAACAAATTAAATGTTACAACAATTCAACATTCGATAATGTTCAAAGTATTTTTTAACACGCCATTGTACTAAAAATAATCAAAATTTGAACCTCCAATCAAACGTATTCACTGAGCCACTATGGTGCTACAATATTAAACAATTTACTTTAACACGATCCGCCATATCCAAATACGCGTAACATAAATATTATATTGTATATTATATTGACCATTGTTTCGTTCGCAAGTGTATTTCAAATTATTGTACAATATTTTCACTTTCGATATTTTGTCTTTTGTCCATTTTACGCTCAATTTCATAAAGTTTCAAGTAATTTAAGCTTTATATTGTAGTTGAAGCGTCTGACTGTTCTACTGTATACTCAATTATTGTGAGTTCGATTCCCTTTTGAAGTAAATATGCTTATGTATATGCTTATATTAAATATATTAGCGTTTCCCCAATTTGAAAGAAATATAAAAAGTAGGCAAAGTTGTGAGTTCTGTTTATAAGCTGAGAATATAGTCATAACTCAATTCCACGTACATCATCCCCGAGATATAAAAACATAACCAAAAGGAATAAAATAATTCCTTATATTATTATAGCTCCATCAAAAGATCTTCGACCAGGTCGCGCTTTGCCACATTACCAGAACGTAAAAAAATCAAATATTGTGAATCAAACTCACAACTCTGCGACGTGAATCAAAAAGTTATTCTGGGAATCGAACCCATAACCCGCTTAACCCAGCGTAAATTAAAAAAGTTATTCTAGTTATCTTATAAAGCACTAAAAATCAATGTACATAATAATAAAACACAAATATCGGTGGCATTTGCGACCGCATCTCTCCACTTGTTCAAATGAAGGGGTCGTCACAGATGTTGTTTATAGGCGCTCTTTCCAATCTAACCCTCGCACCCCATTGCATAATGCAAGAACACGGTAATTGACAAAATATTTTAACATATCTCTTTGTTTTTTTTTTCTATTTTTGATGAAAACTTTTTGTTTTAAATAAAAAATCAAATGTTGTTAATTGGTAACGAGTATAAATAAACTAAATAGTAAATAGCAACTATCTATACTATCTATAAGGAATCTGGATGTTGTATTATTATTAAGCATGTTTTACCCAAGGAAATAAGATTATATTCGCTTAAGTATAATATGTACGTCTTCTTTTTCTTTCTTTTTTGTCTCTGCCTTCTCCTATTTTATAGAGTTGCCTTTTTTTACTACTATGTTCAGACTAGGCCTTAAAGAAAAACATACGACTCAATAAACCATTCGGCCATCTGTCAATCAGAACATTTACCTACACCTCCATTTCGTAGCCACATAAAGGCACTTTTTCACGATAAACTCACCATACCTGCATATTACAACCATATATCCACAATCTTACACGTCCTCGCATCTGAGCCTTGATTGAATATTATTTTTGATTATTCAATACAACATTTTGTCAATAATGGGCGCGCCGTGTTAAGTTCTGTCACTCAACACGCTATGCCCCCAGAATTCGGCAGAAAGTGGGGAACGGAGTGTCTTAACACTAGGTTCCCTCTGCCTACCCTAATGTGTGCGGGATACAGCGTGAATTTGCCTGATTTTGCCAATTACTGTGTCTTCAAACACACTCATCCACTAATAGGTAATACGATATGCAAATAGCGTGGTACACCATTGCAAAGTTTCCACCCCTACATTACTAGAGGTCACTAATTGAAAGTAGGTTCTTGTATTTATCTAACAAAAAACGATGGTGTAGGTTGGAATTCTGGAGATTTAGAATATTAATACTAAATTATTTAATTTATTTCATCTAATATGACCTTCGTATTTGAGCGATTGATGAGCTATGAAAAATATATAGTATTTATGTGTTAGGTATATATTTAAAATAAAGAACAAGTACTTTAAAATTTTCCAACTTCAAAAGATTGTTTTATTTAAATGTCCAATTACCATGATTAAAACATTTTATCAATGACATTATTTCTTATATTAAGTTTAAAAATATTTAATTAACAATGAAAGTATACAATAAGTACTGCATCATTCTACTTAAAAACCCTTAAATCTAAGAATGAAACTAAAAAAACCTACAAAGACGATAACACCAGCCTTTCCAACATTGTATACAGTAACAATTTCCACCAGCCCATCCTCAGCCCTCACAAAGCCTGCCAAACCGTTGATTCGGGAAGTCTTGACAGGCGTCACCAACTATTCGTGTCTTGTCGCCCAAGTTGGACAGATAAGGCACAATGGCCAAGTTCGTCAACGGGATTTGAAAAGCCGTTCGGTCTCCAATTCTATCGCTGTAACCCCTTGGCTGGGCTTATACGATTGAAAGTAATTATTGTTTCGGAATTATGTATGTATAGATTTTGGGTTTTGTTCGTATTTGATTTGTTTATTTGTTTTGTTTGTATAAAGTAAAGCAAAAGCACAGTTGTTTCTCTTTTTTTTTCTGCATAGCACGGTCGATATGGGAAACTTAGCGTTAGGTTTTACGACAATTCATTTCTCACTTTCCATTCATTTTTTTTTATATTATGTATTTAATAACGAAATTAATGAAACTCACAAAAACTTCGTTTTGTCTAAATTAAAATAATTTTAATCATAATTTAACAATAATATCATAATTTTTTCAAATCGTCCTCAATCAGATGTTGTCCCTCTGTGTCACGATGACCTATTTTATTAATTTTTTTGCTTTTTAATTTTTTTACGAAAATATTCTTATTCCACAAATATGTTTGTGGATATAAAATAGAAAATTTGACACGATAATTTGGAACGAAGCAAGACTTTATTTTTTACTTTATTCACATTGTCATAGAAGTTATTACTTCAAATTTAGTTTTTTTTTCCATTTAATATAACGAAGTACAAAATAATACATACTTTAAAATATTACAGCACAAAAAAAATCCCAACTTATATATGACATTTAAAATCACATAATAAAATATACAATTACAATAAACCTAAAAAAATAACATAAAAATATTTAAGATGAGAATAACAAATTGGTATTTAATAAAATATTTTCAATTGACCATCTCAGATCCAATCACCGAAACGACCATAAAAGGTGACTAAATAGTATAGTACCGACACCTCGTTATGTTTACTCGCGTTAGTGACATTTAAGTACTTGGCTGACGACCCCCCGCGGCCGTGTTACAGCGAGTGTACTATACAACCTTTTGGAAACACACAGACAAATATTCGCTTTTATTGGTTACTAATTTTTGTGTCATTTTATAAGCTTTTAATACTGTTTTGCTTGCGTGGTCAAATGAAAAAAAATGTAGGTTGTGTATGAAACATGACTTAACCAGTGATAGAAAAAACTTTGATCGGACTGGAAGAAAAATTTTTTTTTTCGAAGATTACTATTTTTTTCTTCCTCTCTCGTTTAAGGGATTTAATAAGATTAATTTCTTGCTTTCCTTTGAATCCAAGTAATGTATCCAAAAAATGGCATTTTTAGCTCCCACAAGCGTCTTTTCCCGCTTAAATTTTATAGTATAAATACCAAATTATAAAAAATCCTTACATAAACTGTAGCTGATGTGTTAATTTTATGTATAAGCTATATTACTGTAAAGTTTCATCTAAATCCGTTCAGTAGTTTTTGCGTGAAATTGGAACAAACATCATCATCATCAGTAATATATAACTTATTTTAATACAAAATTTCCAACCCGTAAGCGCTCACACCAAATATTTACCAATCCGTTAACTATTGCTATTGAACAAAACAGATTAAACGGACCATTTTACAATGATCCTATTATAGGCGGCGTACTAATACCCTTTATAGAGTAGTTTTGAGGGATGTCAGGCCAAACTAAAGTGGTTAATTATTGTGTAAGTCAGCACTATAGTGTTTACAGAGGTCGACGCAGTTTGCCGACCTCTCAATTTGTTAAACGCAGCTTAGCCTTATCTTAGCAACTATGAACAACAAAACAGGTGCGTTTTGTTTCTAATTATAATTATTATTTATTATTTATCAGCTTCACGCTGTATCTCGCACACCAGTGTTAAAACACTCCGTGCCCCATTTTCCGCCGAGCTCTGGAGGCATTGCATTTTGAGTGGCGTAACTCAACGCCGTGCTTTGCCTCAACATCAAAAAATAAACAACTTGTAAAAAGAAAATAACACCAACAAAAAGAAGCAGATTAATAATAAAAAAAATTAATCAGCTTCACACTGTATCCCGCACACAGCAGGGTAGGCAGAGGGAACCCAGTGTTAAGACATTCCCCATTCCCCATTTTATGCCGAATTTTGGAGGCATTGCGGTACTCAGCACCGCACTTTGCCTTCACACCAGAGCGAAGAAATGGAGGTATAAAATTTTAAGTAAATATTCCATTTCCACGAGTGGGGATCGAACTCACAACCAGTCGCATTTACAGTCACGCTCTGTGCCTCTGCGCCATGACTAAACTAGATTAATAATTAACAAATAATAATAATAACAACATATACCTATAATCCAGTACCACAACAGACATTAGGGCAGTGTAAATTTGCGAAGCGAACAAGAAACTAACAAATCAAGTGAGATATTCAATCTCTACCACAATAACATTAGAATATCGCATCAGATAGCTTCGGGCTTAGCGACATTGTACCCTTAAACTTGTTTGATATATAGCCACTGGATACGACAGAGAAGAGAAGCAAAGAGTTAAGTGAACCCAAGTGTGTGACTGTAAACGCTACGGCTGTGAGTTCGATTCCCACTTGAGGAAATTAAGAATTATTCATTAATATTGCTTCGATCTAGTTACAAGATAAAACGTGGTATTGAATTCTGTCACTCAACACGACGAACTGATGAAAATATAGTGTGAATCAAAATAAGGAAAAAATAGATTTGGACATTTTTTTATTTAATCGCTTATTAGCTAAAGCTTTAAAAACTAATCTAATCTTTACTTTTTAAATTGATATCTTCTATTATTTCACCACTTACACAATAAAATTAACCACAATAACACACGCCTACTAAAATGCCGCACTTCCAGCAAACCTAAGTTGGTTAACCATTTGTAAAGGGATACGGAAGGGATAGGTGAAGGGCCTGGAACAAATTAAGGGTTCCCAATGGTTATCGGGCACTGTTAGACGGTTAGGCCCTTACGACGAGATGAATTTTAATGTGACTTGGGCACTCATGAATACCTTGGGTAGGTGTTTTATAGTCCTTATCTGGTGTTATCTTAGGACGTGGCAGTATGCTTGTTTTTATAATTGGTGCTATGTACTTGCCTTGGAATATAAATTGTTTGTGCTTTGATTTATAATGTAATTAAATTGAGTGAAGTTAGTTATATTTTATGATGGACTGTAGATACGTTTTCTTATCAATCTTACAAATGTTATAAAGGTGATAATTTATGAGGATGGATGTTGGTTCGTCTTTCACACAAAAACTACAAAATGATTTGGACTAAACTTTACAATAATATAGCTTATATATCTGCATAATAAATAAGCTATAATTTATGTAATGATATTATATAATATAATTATAAGTTTAAGATGGCTAAGCCGCATTTCATAAATACTACTTACCTCGTAGCAAAACTCCTTTACAAAAATGATCTTCATTTCCATTGTAAGGACAGAACAAAGAGACTTGTCACTTGTCACCTTTTGCCTATATTGAAAAATAAGAAAAAATCATGAAATCATTTAATTCTGAAACACTCTAGTTAAATAAAACAATAACGTTATTCATTAAATAACTCAGATTCCCGATGAATATCTGATATTGTATGTTCGTGACAAATGGAATATCGATAAGAGTATCGATACACGAAACGATCGATAAACGTGAATCGATGGATTAGATCGATATCTCGGCTTCTGGATGTAACTTATAACTGCATTTTAAAGGAATTCATTATACTATGTTTATTATTTATACATTTTATGTTAAAGGTTAGGATAGATTAATATAATAAATAATAGAAACAAAATTTTAGATATTAAAATCTTGTTTGTATTATTTATTATTTGAACTGCAGAGTTATTTGTTGATTCCTTATTTAATTATTAACCATATATTTTAAACGCGTACATTTTGGTACTTGCAAATACGTTAGGTACATATATCTTTTTTATCGCATTATATAGAGATTCCCATAAAATTTATAATAATATAAACATTCAATAATAAGTTAAGTCCAAAATATAGATAATGTTCAATTCCATCACATTAAGGCTACCGTTAATAATACAAAACGAAACAACATTATTCATTATCTTAAAGAAACATCTTCACAACGAAATTTCATATCTTAATTGAATTTAAGAATTGTTGTTTTTCTTAATTGCTTTGAAGAACACACGCTGACTATATAAGACTGTTGAACCGTATTCGATACATAATAAAGGCCAAAGCTGTCGCAAAGTCAAGGGGAGGGTAGAAGAAAACTGCTTTACACTGATAAGACGCCAATTTGAATAATTACTGCTATATAAGTCATTGGAAGATGAATTTTGGAAACACCAACAAAATTTCCTTAGATTTATTATGGGATAATATGCTTAAAATAGTCGTCAAAATTATACGTTAGTATAGGTACCTATTCATACTTCACCTATAGGTAAACAGCCCAATTATTTGTAATTAATTTTAGAGGCAATTGTGGCACGGTGGGACATCGGTCTAAAAGCACACACGTTCGATTCCAATTTAGGGGAATTACGAAAACAAAGGACCTGCCTACCCTGACATATGCTGCATAAATTTACATGTATACATCATGTTTATAAAAAAAACTTTCCGTTTACTTTAATTACGATAAAACAAGAACATTAATCGTAATTGTCTAGTTAACAAAATATTGCTGTCATTTCTACAAATCGGATAGCAAATATCGATATTCTATGAAACAAACCAGACTAAAACCTATCGATACTGCCATTGTTATTTGGATTTATACACCGAGATGTTAGATTAATAACGTATGCCCCAGATGATCTTTGCGAATCGTGGCTGCGCCCTGAGATTTCTGTTGATATTTAATATTTCTATAGAAAGTTGCACAAGTAAGGGTTATTATGTCGTGATTAGTACTTGGAAATCCTGGAATCCCCTAGGAAAAAATCTCAATATTTTGTCTTTATTATAAAAAATAAGTTTAAAAAAAAACAACATAGTCTTATATTTCTCCGTGCATATTGTTTTGACTAACACAAAACAAACCCATATTAAAAAATCTTACATATCATATGTTTTATTGTATTGTTTCCTTTTATTACTAATAATAATTAAAATATAAACATTGATTACAAAAACACATTTATTACCATATAACCAACAATATATTGCTCTTATCGCACTCTCTTGTAGATGCTCTTATCAAAGCAATGTTGACAGGTGTTAAATCGTTGAAACGAACGGTGCGCGTACGCAGCGCGTCGACCGCTATTATGTAATTAGTTGAGTCATGGCTGTAAAATATAAGCTGTTACATTCTATTTTGCATTTTTTTTTCTTGATTGTAGTAAAATAGGTCTAGGTTCAAATTTAGGGTTATTATTCTTATATTTATATGTAGCCTATAAAAAATGAGATTATCAAAGCTTTTGGTAAGGAATTATTATTTTATTTAACGTAAGCTTAAATAAATTTTTCATTCTTACCAAATGATTGAGACTTTCATTATTGTTCGTTTTTACACATACATATAAATCCCACTCGGTGGAACTTTCAGTCTGATAAGAAGACCAAACGCGGCGTTGAGTTTCGCCACACAAAACACCACACAAAAATAGAACAATAGACCCGCATATAGCAGTGTAAGAAGGAGAAACACCTCCTTCTTACCCTGCTATATGCGGGATACAGCGTGAAGTTAGAAAAAAAAAACTAAACATTAAACTATTAAAATTATTCAGTAGATAGAAACTGGCACATTACGTATATACAACAGATGGGTCCCTTTCTCTTAGTACTAAGTTGCGTCAAGTTTATCTCCCTTCTAAGCGTTCATTCACACTCAACGCGAGTAAATCAATGTCAACCGTATATGTTTCGCGTCTTGCTATTTATTATATACTATAAATTGCTTCTTCAGTTACAAAGAACTATAAATATTCAATTTCAACAAAATAATGTTTTAAAATATAAATTATTATACCAAAATTAATTAAATAAATTTACGATATTATTGAAAATTTTGATACGAAACTCCTTTTCAATATATAAAAAAAAGAATAAAAAAACAACAGTAGAATTTTATTGAACGTCCATATATCTATAAATTGGAAAACAATACAGAACATCAGATTTATCACCACATTCCTTATACAATATTTGTATAAACAATACATTATTCGTCTCGTATCAATAAAATAATAGTATTAATAATAATAAGAGGCCAGTCGTGGCGTAGCGGCACGAAGTGTGACTGTAAAACCGACTGGTTGTGGGTTCGATCCCCATTCGAGGAGATGTAATATTTACTTAAATTTATATTTCCATTTCGCTTTAGTGTGGAGGATAAGCGCGGCGTTGAATTCTGCCAGTCAACATGCAATGCCTCCGGAATTCGGCAGAAGGTGGGGAACGGAGTGTCTTAACACTAAATTCCCTCTGCCTACCCTGCTGTGTGTGGGATACATCGTGAAGCTGATTTATTTACTTTAATAATAATAATAGTGAATACTAAAAACAAAAGGCGTGCCCGATACCCAGTATCCGTCATAAATCCACATTAAAGAATTAGATGCCGCCCCAACCACGTCGAGCATTCGGTATTAACACAACCAATTAAAAAAGTCATCAACATAGAAATCTCTAAATACACCTGACACGACAACTTTACATAGCAGGTTAATGTAGGTTCACACGTGAACCTAAGGTGAGAGCGATTCACCGGCGGCAAGGCCGAGAAAACGACCTAATTGAATTAATACCTAATGATGCGGTAATAAGGTCAATATTTCTATGACTAAGCTTGAGAAGTACAATTAAGAAAGTATCCGATAAGGTCCATAGTGGATCTTTCGAGAAAGGATCGTATAAGGAAGGACTAGAGGCTGTTTTGTGATGCCCGACGCGGTCGGACCGGTTGTTCGGTCGCGAACTTTTACCTATAAATTTGTGTCTGCTTTCTGGCATGAAGCAGCGGGGCGTGCTGTATCTAGGAATTTTGGTATAAGGTCCTTGTGATAAACTTTGAGCGTTTTGAACTTGTAAATTATTTAAGATAATGATTCGTTCCAATACTTAAAATATATACTGTATATAATAAATTTATACTTAAACAAATACAGTATTTATTAATAAAAAAAATACTTCTCTCTCTTTTTTCTTTGGTGATTACCTTGAGGAACTGGACAGATAACCCAATTTTAATATCACTATAATGCATCTTTCACGCTGTTAACTCATATACAATGTGTTTTTACAACATCACTCTGTATGCAGGGGGGTACGCAGAAGGAACCTGGACCTCGTGTTAAGGTACTTTGTTCCCATTTAGACGTTTTCGTTCCTCACATTTCGCCAAATTCTGGAGGAAAGAAACTTAACGCCGCGCTTTGACTCGTATACTTGTAACCCTGCGAAGAAAGTGGATATTTAAAGGAACAGCCTTCAGAGGCCAATCGTGGTTTCGTTAGTGATGTTAAAAAACATCAGTGACATTGAAAAAAATATATATAATACAATTTTATGCACTTCCAAATAACATTTACTGTATTCTATTTATTAATACTTATTGTGCAAATTATTTGTATCTTTAAAAATCGCTTTAGCTTATGATATAGGCACTTCATGTAAGGGCCTTCGCTTATGCATTTCACAACGAGTCAATTAAACCTGGCATCATCATTACATGTTTTAGTATATAAAGTTATTTTATCATACTTTTACTGGAATGTATTATTATATTCATGTGGAAAATAAATAAGTTAAGAAAATTATAATTAAAAAATAATTAAATAAATTTTAACCTTATAGGAAATAAATATTTTTTGCATTTATATAATATAATATTTTTTTTTAGAAAATTCTAAAAATGTACTCTAAAAATATTCTATTTATAGAGGCCAGTCGTGGACCAGGGGCACAAAGTGTGGCTGTAAACACGGCTGGCTGTGAGTTTGAGTTCCACTCGGAGGAATGAATATATAAATCAATATTTTAATTTCTTCTCTCTCTGGTACCAATTCGACATTCAAGACCCAATCGAAAATTCAACGGAAAGTGGAGAATGGAGTTTCTTAATGCGAGGTTTCCTCTGCCTGCCCTGCTATATGCTTTCTTATAAGGCATAATATTAAAATCATCACCGAAGATGAAAATCAAGTTAAATGCCGCATTACTCTCCCAACATAATGCGAAACGAACGGTCCTTGTGAAAGTCTCGTCCCATATACTGTAACATAGAATTTAATACGTTAAATCGTATTGGGTTTACATTTAAATGTCAACTTATCGAAGAACACAAACGGGCTATTAATCTATTAGCAATTTACATACTATTATTATACTTAAATTGTCACATTCACATAATAACATTTCTTCAAAATTTTTAGCGCTTATAAAAATAAATCTCTATATATACATAACAGAAGAAATTTTGTGTTGAGGTACTCCATTCTCAGATCATCGAAAAGTGTATTGATAGGAACGGAGCATGCTTACACCAGGTTCCCTCTTCCTACCCTACTATGTGCGAGATACACCGTGAAGCTATAAAGAAGTAAAAAAAATAGACTTCAATATTTCTACATATAATATTCTCAACATGTAATATTTATTTATCAAAGAGACTAAGATCACAACTTCCTTGTAACATATAAACAAAAAAAAACAAAACCAAGTACATATAAAGGCCTATAAATCGTACCCGCCGTACATTTCGTTTAATCCGTGCCGAATAGTGATTTATTCTCTATATTTCTTATGGATGCAGTACAGTGTGTAGTGTGAAAACGCACTTAGGGCTAAGAGCTGATTTTTTATGCACCCTTCACACGCTTTTTATTGGTGGAGCGCAAGAAGTATCGTCAAGCGGATATAAACTATAAGTTTTATTTGACCAAATTTATAGTTTTAGTTCCTATACCTTTTATTATATCTTATAATATAAAATTGGAGTACACAAACGCACTGACAAAGAAATAAATAAAAAAAAAGTTTTGGATTCTCTTTATATATATGTATGAATAACCCCAATAATAGCGTTTTTCATATACCTTCCATGTACAGACAGCGATGTGTTACAGTGTATTCTGTTACGTGGTTAAGTTAAATTTAGCGTTTTATGTTGAGACACAAATAAAGAATAATTTTAAAGTACTTTCATTTATTTCTTTTTAATTAAAAAGTTGTATATAGCAGGATAGACAGGGCATCTACTATTGAGACACTTTTCCTTTGCTCAATTTTATATAATCGATTGTTCCTTACTCAGGTTACGTTACCAAAATGATCTGTAGTAGCATTCGATCTTACAGTTTCTGACTTGTACCACAAAGAATGTTTTACTTACGCGGAGTGTGTGCAATATTTATTGTGCGGTTTGGGGTCAGAAGTTTAAAAAACCTCGAATTAATAGATTGCTTCAAATGATCGAGAAAAATGGTCCATTTCATTATTACTGATAAGCGGGAAGGCTGCTTTTTTGTAAAAAAATTTCTATTTATCCTACTTTTGGGGTTCCATACGTGAAAAAAACCGAATCAGTTTGATTATTTATTTACACGCTTGTTTTATTTCGGTTGGTAGATAACGAGAACTTAGTGATGTGACACTACATTCTAGTCTTGCTGTTTGTGTATGTCTTTCCGTTCATTTTACTAATTAATACGTATACCGCAGCGTAAATATATTAGATTTATATAGATCTAACTCAATATGGTATTTTATTTCATCAGATCGCAGAAAGATTTTTATTATGAACATCTACTTGTTATACTTACAATTATATTTTTTTTTATAGCTTCACGCAATATTCCGCATATAGTGGTAGCTGTGACACAGTTTATACTAGTACGGCTACCAACGCACACCTCTTGGTTTAAGAGGCAATTAGTTAAATTTAATTTGATGAATAAATATATTATTATATAAAAATAATAATAATAATAACTACAGAGAACCTAGAGTTAAGACACTCTTCTATAATAAATATTTAACAGTGCAACGATGATGTTATTTATTATGTTAAAACCAATTATTGTTTATTTTGTTACTTGTCTTTCTCCAACTGCGCTAATGAGAAACCAACGGAAGGAATTCTTTACGTACTGTCGTCAATATATCCTTTTATAAATCATTGAGTCATTTGTTTCGAAATATAACGATTATTTTTTTATCTTTCTAGACATGCCACTAGAGTTGAAGAAAAAAATGATACACTTACAAAATCTTAAAATAAATAATTCAGCTTCACAATGTATCCCGCAAACAACAGGATAGGCAGAGGGAACCTGGTGACAAGGCACTTCCTTCCCCACTTCCCGTCAAATTCAGAAGGCATTGTGTGTTGAGTGGCGGAACTCAACGCCGCGCTTTGCCTCGATACCAGAGCGACGGAATTAAAATATAAATTAAACAAGTAGAAAATCTTGAAAAGCAAAATCTCAATTCACCTTTTTTTAACAAAAATGAGATATTACCGTGAAAACTCATTAATCACAACTGCCACTCACTCGCCATAACTTAAACATGTCATTAGAAATATGCAAATATATATAAAACAAGATTAACAATTAATTAACTTAAATCATCAAATCAACGCCCCGCGCCACTCTCGTATTAATTTATTTGAATTTGACATTTGTAAACGACATAAATTAACAAGCTAATATACAGATAATCAAAAATTATTTCGTAATTAATATGTCCGTAAAGAAATCGATTTGACTAATTTCATTCGTTTTAATCGAATAGGTGTCGATGTTACTAATCTCTAGTCATTAATTTAACTAATTTAACGGTGATGCTGTTAAACTTAAGCTGTCAACGTTGAGAAATTATGGTAATATTAGACCAGAAAAAGAAAAGTAGTAAATGCCCTATGTAAATATAAAAATTAGATTTTTATCTATGAGTTTTAAATTCTAAAATTTCTTGTTGATTTAAACACAAATATCATTTAATATTGGAAGAAGCAACAGTTAATTTTTTTTGTATTAACAATTTAATTTACTTAATAAAATAATTCATCATACTATGTGCTTATTTAAATTATAAAGATTGAAATTTGCCGAATATTTTTGTACAAACAATAAAGTATAATGTAGAAAATATAAATAATTAAAAAAAACCCTGCCACTCAATATGCAATTTAATAAAGTTAAGAATGTCTTCTACAATGTATTCCACAGCAGCAGCTGAAAAAACAATATAATATCAGAAAATATCTCTAACTTTCATACTATAAAAATCAATTCATACATTACGTCTACGAAAATTTATCTACGCGATAGAAAGACAAACGCTTTCGAATTTATATTATTAGTGTGAATAACGACGTACTAAATACCTTTACCGTGCAAACCGGGTCGAGTTTCATTGGTTGTTTATTCAAATGTAAATTATTATAATGTTCGATCGGTATCTGATGCATAGATTGCTGATGTGTCTATTAAATATTAGAGTCAGCAGAAAAAATATTACGCAATTTTAAATATTTTAGTCTCGGTCTTGGTAGAATATAAGAAAAAATAAATACACTTACAAAATCTTAAAATCAATAATTTAGCTTTTCTTTTCTTTTTCAGTACAAAACAAGTTAATTATTATGAAATCAATGGAGATAGCTAATCCACTTACTGATTATATACATAAATATTAAACTTAAACTTAATATAAATATTAAACTTTATATCGCATCAATTGCATTATTTATTTTTTAATAAGTCTTGTTAATGAAATTGTGTTTATTATTATTTATCCTTATGTTATTTGCTGACCGTACTATATGAGGCAGCTAGTAAAGTACAAACATCTCGGAGGCAACTCAAAAGTTGAATTATTACATTTACATTCTTACTAAGAATATAAATTGTGGATAGATACGACACAAAATAGAAATTTATAATTTATTGTAAATCTCAATACCATTATCTTCGACTACGAGGTCGTACTTCTATACTCTCCCAATTTTACTTATGACAGGATTTAATTTTCATTTATTGAATGATATTTCAATATTTTTAAATATTAATTTTAAAATAAATTTAAAGTACAATGCAGACTTTTAATTTGTTATTTCCACACTTATTAGTATAATTTTTATATCAAAATTTAAAAGTTACGTTATATATTTTTTACTTTAGTAACCACGTCTCATACTATTTCTAATAATTTGGACTACATGACCACTAGTGCTATTGACGTGAAATGGCCTGATTTATTCGTCCCAACCCCGGAATGAATAAAGAACTACTGCCCAGGGCCAACCATTTATCTCTATCCTTTAGGGAAAATGGAAGATTTAGTAGGTTTTTTACAAGACAAAGGAGTAGCGTATATTTCAATAAAGTTTCTATAGACAATCATTTGGTATAGCTGTATAAATATGACATTTACAAATCTATCGCATGTACTACTTACTCATAGAACACTTTGTAAAAATTTAAAACTTATGTGAATACAATATTCACCATTCCAAGTTATAAATAAAATAAATTAAAATATATAACTACTTAAAAAAGTATCTAAAATTTGGAACGAATTATGTAATATGAGCAGATTTTTTTTTTAATTAACTTCTCAAATGATATTTGTAACAAAATGCACTGAATATGAATTTTAAAATCGCAATTTATTAATATTTATTTATTTTTTAATAATATTTTCTATAATCACACAATTAGTTTTTCTCAACAAGAAATCTCCATTACCAACTCCATAAACTGCAATAAAAAAATATAAACAATCCCAAAAAGTCCCCACGTATTATTAATCTGCAATAAAAAATAGTGAAAAACACAGGAATTTCATCGAACAAAAAACGTTTCCCGCCAAAGATTTATGATTCCAAACGCCCCTTGTATAAAACGCGGGAAATGAGGTGTTGCCAACATACTATTTTGGTAACTTTTCTTTTTTATTGCTAAATTAATGCAATGGTTGCTTTATTGCAGAATGTTGTCACAAGAAGTTTCATTTAATAAATAAGATTTATAAATGATTATAATGTGCTACTTTTTTAATAAAATCTATATAGAATATTTTAGCTTAAATTTTATTAATTTTAAAAAAGTAAAAAATACTCAAGTTAAGCTATCTACTAGAATATATAAATCAATAATCTAGAGTCTACATGACTACTTAATAAATTCTAACAACTCATCAACGTGCACGCGTTCATATGCGCAGTTCGCGGTCACTCAATAACAATAAAATGGTCCTTCGAGCATTCTCGTCACGTTCGCCCCGATGTCGCCCAGGCCATTGCTGAAATTGATATACATTAGCCACTTCCCACATTTGTACGTACCAGATGTCACTTATTGCAAATAAATAAGGTTGAAATTTCTTTGAAAGTATTCTAAAATAGCTTTGTGCAATCACCCAATACGTATTGAACCCCACGTGTCATATTCCTGAACTCTGTGTGTATGTAATAGTAGGTCATCTTATATTGGTGTATTGTAAGCTCCTTGCTTCTTGACCACGATGTTTTATTCCTGAAAGTGTCTGGCAGTCTGGTACGAATTGCTAGAAATATTATTAAGTATGAAACGTGGGGCGGTCAATGGAATAAGAAGATGCCTGTAATAGATATAGTTTGTGACGTATTAAGTGACTGAACGTGTTTTAGAAATGTTTTAGGGAGATATTTTTAGTACATTTTTTTTATTTGATTTATTATTTTTACTTCATTTAGACAGAAACAAGGGGAACTACCCGTATATAAATATATTATGTGAGTATATAGAATCGTGTTTCACTTTCTTTGTTACATTTTTAGTCTGTAAAAATATTTAAATAAAATTAAGGGGGTCAGAATCTCAAATGACTTCAACGAAAACTTGTCTTGTAAATTCGTAGAAAAGATTTTAGCTTAGTAAAAGAAATTATCTCAGAAACCTAGATTTTCAATTGATAAATTGAACACAACGGAGGCGGCGTAGTGGGAGGAGTTTTGTGATATATGTATATTGTATGTACATACGAACACGGGTACAAATTAACTTTAAAAATAATAGACAGTATTTAAATCGTTGTATTGTTAAATGGAGTTCCATTCAACAAATATTACATGGTACAAAATTAGAAATAAATTTAATATTAATAAGGTAGATAACCTTATTATATAACTTGTAGGCACTTTAATATTTTCTTATTTTTAATCTATGACTGACCCATGACTTTGTTAAATTGTTTAGTCTATATATTTGCATATGTGTGAAATATATGTTGCACGTGTGTGTGTTAATAAAACAATCTTAAAATACTGCATGAAAATGAATTTTTTTATTTTTATATTATTTTATTTTTTTATTTTTTGGTATAAGGCATGTATTTTCAGCTACGGACATAGAATTTTTTACTTCATAATTTGTTTAGCTTCACGTTGTATTCCGCATATATCTTGGCAGAGTAGACTGAGAGAACGTGGGACACTAATATTAAAAAAACTCAGTCTCCATTAAGATACTTTCGTTCCTCATATTTGTTGAGTAGTGGAACTCAACGCCGCGCTTTGCCTCGCTACCAAGACGGGGAGATGGAAACATTTAATTTATCAAACAAGTATTTTAATTTGGATTTTTGCGGCGTCGAAATCCGCTACGCAATATACGGAATAATAACTTCTATAGACATGAAGCTAAAAAACATTTTTTTTATTTTTTTTATTTGAAACCGCAAATGTATTGAAAGTTCAGTTGATAAAAATATCAAATATTGCAGTGCTCTTCATATTTTATATTACTCTTGCATGCTGGATGTTTTTTATTTAAATATATTTAAGTGTACAGTCACTACACTCTCTGTACTTTTAAATAATTAATATAAGGTGTCGGTTACTTTTGGTGTCGGTTTCTTAAAACATAAATATTACTAACCATTCTTCTGTTCTGAGCACTTCACCCATAGTAACTAGGTCACCTAACACTGCACCTACTAATCTCTTCGCGGGACATTATTCTAACATAACATGTAAGTTGGTTTATTTGTTTTTTTTTTATTTTTAAGTTATTTATTTTCTCATTCTTAACGTTTAATTGTTAAGTTATCTATTATTTTGATATTAGAATTTCTTAGTTTCTCTTAATGTAAAGCTATTATTTTACTAGTAATAATTTAATTTTAGAATTGTCTGTGTCTTAGAGTCTGCATGGTGATAACAAAAGTTAACATCGTGTTTTGTCTATTTTGTCGAACAAAGGGGTATAATTTGAACCCATAATCACTGCATATGGACATTTTAACCATTACTATTATTTTATTATAAACATGGTTTAATTTGTAATTATATTACATGTATTAAATATGAGTAGAAAAGTTTATGATTATATTAGTTTATTAGACATAGCCAAGTATATTATCCAAGGCAAAGCAAAGTTGCGCTCAGCCGCTTAACACGCAATGTCTCGAAAATCGAAACGAAAATGGCAGACAAGAGAGTCCTATGACCATATACTCTCTGCCTGCTATACAAATATACGAGAACATAAAAAACAAATATTCTGCTAACAAACCAATAATTTTATATCACCACAATAAAGATATACCTATAGCTAACCTAACCCTGTACCGACCCTGCCAGCAAAAGGGGCTAATAAGTGAAACAGAGATTTATGAGTGCACTGATATGCAAATAGAAATTTGCGGTCCCTAGCCGATAAAAAGACGTCACCCCGCGGGGGTGTTGGTCCAACTGTCGGGGGATGAAGGCTTATAATTATATCGTACCGTATCGTATAACTTTAGAATGATACTATATCAATTTCGTGTCTTTTTTTCATAAAAAGTTCTGATTATAATTATTGTATTATAACATACATTCTTTTTCTCCGGAATAATAAATTTTAACACATTGAACGACACAAGACGAGCACATATATGTATACATATATTTTTGTAATATAAGTCAACATGCAAACGTTTATATATGAGAAAAAAAAACAAACAATTACGATTTTCAGTTATTTTATTAAAAGTTAATACTGTAATCTAGTGTAAAAACAATTAAATCCACGTTGTGTGTGTGTGTGTGTATTTGTGATGTTGTCCACTTGTCACATAGCAGCTTTCTAAAAGATGATTACATAAAATTAATGTAAAACAGCAATTAAAATTTGCAGAACTTGTTACAGACAGATTGGGTTATCTCGGTTGACTCCATAGTTAGGCGGATAAGAGAAATACTAAACATTTACACCGCTCCTGGAAACATTCTTAGAATTATTGTCATAAAATCTTAATTTGTATGCTAATATTGTTAGGACAAAGTAATCATGTCATTCGTCTTATCTGAGACTCCCTTTTACCCCATGTTTTTTTAATAAAAGGCAGCATCAAGCATTTTTTAATCTACTTGAAGTAAGATGGCTGGTCAAAGTCAACACCAATTTTATTGTTTAGACGAATTCACTAAACAATATTTTTGTTACTTAGATCACTTTTTATAACTCTAACTATAAAGTTGTCCATATATTTATTTATATGTACAAACATATATTTACAAATTTTATTCAAATATTAAATACTATTAATTAATTATCTGTAAACAGAACATTTCCTTAACCAAATGTGCATACATTTGATGTTTTGTGACGCACAAATATTTGCCTAAAATTAAATGACGTCGTCTATACTTCGCAAATAAGTAATATATACATATAAACGAGTATGAACATTAATGTTTGATGTGGTCCGTCTGTTTGTTCATTAGTGAAGGGAAATCAAAAGTTTCCTTTTATATTATGTATATCGTTAATGTCAAATATTTCAAAAATACTATATTATTAGCGTCTTCTTCTACCGAATGGTAAGAGTCTACGCTCTCCATTTGTCACAAATTTTAAAGCTGTGACTTTTTATATTTCATCTTGATTTCAACTTGTTAGAAATTCAGGAAAATAAGAAATGATCTTATAATTTAACACGAAATTTGTTGAAAAACGAAACCATATTTCTAGCGAAGTGATAAAACGCGATGATTATGCTTTAATATGACTTGCGGCTTACATACCAATTTATAATTATATTTTCTTACAAACTTACTTACACTAGTAAGAAAGAATCATCTCTAGAAAACATAAAAATAGAATTAGTTATAAATTGACTACAAAATAAATTAGGATGTAAAAATAAGAAACCAAAAACAAACATAATATATATTTAAAAAAGGTCCGTCTGTCTCAACCTCCATTTTCATATGCATATGACGTATTGATACAGCACTCCGAACCCTCTTGTTGATACTGACCAACGACCTAACGAGCTGTGACCACATGAATATTCAGCGCTCGCACTGATACAAGGAATTAATTAATTTCGTTGTCACTCGTCACCCTTCAGATTGACGTTTTGAAGGAATTCGACACGCGTTCATTACTCGAATATTGTGGTTGGGTGTGGATTTTTTGTGATTTTGTAGTAGATAGTGGTTCAGATGAAATAAGAAATGGCTTCTTGAAGTAATCATGGTGAATTGAAGAGTGAAAGGGTGAAAAGTTGAAAATGTTTTATGTCATGAAAGTGAAAATTTTGAAATCTAATTTTTTGAGTCTTTTATAATATCTCACATAAAAATCGAATCTGTACCTATTGTGTAGGCATAAGACCGTCTCAACTACCCTAGCATGGTATTTAATAATAAAAACTATTTTAAAAATAAAATAACTTTCCAATTATAAATTAAAATGACGCCATTAAACATTAAAATATTAGTCTATAAAACTAAAATCATAAACCAACCTCGTAATACCAATAACATCTGTCAACTGAACATTTTAACTCTTTAAATTACATCATAAAATTACAACCGTTATTTCCTTATTTCAACTCAATAACTTTTATTCATCTTGTAATAGCATTTCTATAATATGACAATTAGAGGTGCCACAAAAATTATACGTAAAAGAACTATAATTATATATATATAGGAAATAAAATAATATGTTATATTGACGCGTGTCGAGTGTAGAATTACCGAATAGTGGTTTACGTACTTTTGTTGTGGGTATATATTACTGTGTCACAGCATTGTTGGATTTTTAATATAGTTATTTTTTATTTGGACTGTAATTAGTTGGTCGCGAGTCACTGGGGAAGTACATACGTTCATTGTGCTTAATGATAGATTTTATTGTGTTATCTAAATGTATGAAATATGATTGATAGTTTTGTTCATATAGGAATAGAAAGATTAAATGATCGTTGGATATTTCCATATAAAGCAACTGAAACGTTTTTGATTAAATGCTGTCTTTGGCTGCGATTTATTTAAAAAAAATTGTGAATTAAGTACAATAAGTACATGTTCAACAAGAACAAGAGTTTTTAACTATTTTCCAAAATAATGTGCATAAAAAATTCAAAATCGATTTTTTTAAATTTAAATTTGCATACTAACACCTACATACCTATACAAATTGTATAAATTAAACTGATCGAGTATTTTTTAAATATTGTAAAATTTCAATTTTGTATTTCGCTAACATAGTTAAAACCATAGATGATATAATAAACCATAGACCGCGACAGGGGCGACACCCTTACAAATTAGGGTTACGCAGAACCACGCTTTATCTTCGGTTTGTTGTTTAGGCAATCGCAGATTAGGGTTACAAAACATCCACTCGGTCGTCTTCGGTTAATTCGTTTGGATTTTCTATACAATTGTGCAATATTTGTAACATTCGATTTCACTATTTATTACTTTTTTTTATATTTTTTTTAGTTTTGTTTTTTTAATAAAACAGAATAAAAATAATAATATGATAGTGTGGTTTCGTTTAATTATTCGTTTCAATATTCGTTTTTCAATCATTATAAGACCATTATATTTACACCTATTTCCTGCATTTTTTCGTATAGGCAGAGGATATATAGTGAGTTAATTTGTTTTCACCTTTACAGCAATTATATTTATTACATTTTAAAGGAGGCAGTCGTGGCTCAGTAGCGCAGAATTTGACTGTTATGCGCATCCTTGCTCGGTGGATAAATCCCCGCTCTCGCAAAATAAAAAACGGCGTTGAGTTCTACAACTCAATAAGTAATATCGAATACTGATGGAAAATATGACCAAAATTTAAGACTCTAGACTCTCCCTGCTACTGCCTGTAAATCTGATTGAATATTAATTAATAAACTGAAAACCACTGTACCTCTACAATATAACTCCACAGATAAGTTGCGTATTTCTCCATACAAATATCTTCCATGGATCCAACAGTGCATGTTCAAAGCACAATTTCGTTAAAAAGCTCATTAAAAAGTTGTTCGAATCGTTAATTTGAGCGAGTCGTGATTTCCCGTTTGCTCCGGAGTTTTTCTTTTGTGCTGTTTAATTGTGGATCTGTTGAATTAACCAAATGAGGGCGACACACCGCCAGCGCGTCCTCCTGTGGGTACAGTCTCGTGCATAAAGTGGTGCTTTGGATTTTATTTTATTTTTGTTTACCTAAATATTCTGCCACTAAATGTTAGAGTAACGCGTGTGTGGAATCGATTCGCATTCGGAGAAATGAATTATTATTTTTCGCTCGCTCTGATGCCAAAGCGCAGCGTTGAAATCCGCCACTCAACGGGCAATGCTTCGTAAAATTAAAGCGGATCAAGTTGAAAAAAATGTTATTCAGATACATATAAATATAGTGACACAGTAGTGTAGTTTAATAACGGTTGTTGTAGGTTCTTGATTATTAGAGAAACTATTTTTTTCCTCACCCGAATATTTTAAATCTAAATCATTTTATATATTTATTATACCATTTCAATATATATAAAACCCTGATAAAACAGCACGTAACCAAACACCGCGCAATCCTCACTAAACATAACCAATAACAATTCAAGATAAAGTACCAACATAACAATAAAGCACATAAAAGACAATAGACCCAGTCAGTTCATGCGCACGAGTGTACAGACTCACAGACAATCCAGAGAACGTGATCTTCGCATATATCCAAGACACTATTAACAGGCGCTGTGGGCGTAATTAAAGAGCTACAATACAGTACTGGCGAATTAAAAACAATTAACTAAGGCCCGAATAGAGCACAATGGCCGTTCGGCGTCGAGCACGACTAGAGCATTCTGAGCGTAAATTGCAACTGGTAAGTGACGTCATGTGAAATGCCAGTGTAGGTTTAGATTTAATGTTATTTAAAGTAAATCTAAGAGAATAATTTGTTGTTTTTGTTGTATGAGGTTTTGGTTATATGAGGAGCTTCTCGTTTTGCTTTCTGATCAATGTGTAAGGAACGACGATGTTTTTTTTTTATGTTGTAGCACTAACGACAGTGGTCTCCTGACACATATTGATTTTATACTGTTATAAGTATAAAAAATACTTTACAGCAAATTTCTTTTTTTATTTAAAAGATAAATTGTTATAACAACAATTTATCTTTAAATTGTTATAAATATAAAATTGTTATAACAACAATTTATCTTATATATAAAAAGTTATGAATTTAATATATCGAAGCTCTGTGAAATACAACAATTCAAAATAAATAACATACTGTAAAATTAGAGATAAGTACATTCAAAACACATCATGAAAATCAATAATTTATAACAATTTTAAAATACAATACGTAGCTACGTATATATAAAATAAATGCATAAATAAAATACAACAAAGTACATACCTCAAAAATAAAAACTGATTTCTCTGATACCACAATAATGGGGAGAGTTGAGAATCAATCACGTCCTTTTAGCGTGTTAATCGGCCCGTCAAATTAGGTTTTCACCGAAAGTGCTGACTGCGTGTAAAGCGGGGGTGACGGCATTTTCATATTTTTTATTTCTGTTTTCACGCTACCCTGGCCACGGTCTTTGTGTCTTTGATTTTGTATTGCTTGACATTTTATGTACATAATGTATATATATATTTGTTTGTTTTTATACAGTTTATAATATTTTTTATTATTGTAGGGGACGAGTGATGAATGATATGGGTGGGTTATTAATAGTGAATTCGATTTCCAACTTTCTTTATTTATTTCATTTGAACCGTAGAGTTAGACGATCCGTTCCCGGCTACCTCGCTAGCTAAAGAGCGTGAAGTTATTCCGTTCTCCATTTTCCGCCAAATTCTAAAGACACTGCGTCTTGAGTGGAAAAGCTCAACGCCACACTTTGCCTCTTTACCAGAGCGAGAGGAAACGAAAATATTAAATATCTAATTTCCTCCATCGGAAATCGAACCCACAACCCGACGCGCTCACACTCACACGATCGTACCTCAACGCCACTAATATTTTTTTACAAACAACCACAAAATTCAACATGATCTCCACGACAGCCGTCGAATCGTGGTTTCAATAATTAAGCCAGTGTCGTGTTTCGACACGCGCTGAACAAAAGCAGTCACATTTTTAGCTACCCCCGCCTTTGTGATGTCCCTCGTCCTAAACAAGCGTCGATTATTATCAATGCTCACATCGAGTTTACCACAAAGGAGATTAGTATTGGAGAGTGTACGTTTTCATCTCAAATTTATAAGTTTATATGTGCTGGGATTCTTCTAAATATTATGTATGTAGGTATAGGTAATTAATTAGTATCTGAAGCCATTCGTGGCGCCGGCGCACAGTTCCATCACAACTCAAGTAATGAGATAAAATGCGGCGTTGAGTTCCGCTACTCAGCATGCAATGCCTCCAGAAATCGGCGGATTGTAGTAAACAGGGAGCAAAGCGTCTTAACACTATGGTTGCCTAGGTTGCCTCTGAGTACAATACTATGTGCAGGATATAGCTTGAAGCTACAAGCTAAGCAAATTTTTTTTTTTACACTCAATCTTTTTTTGCTCTAATTTTTCTTACTGACGCTGACGTCTGTAATAATAATTTCATAAGAAAAAAAAATGTATCTACCTATTATTTTTTTTATATATTTCAATAATAAATTCAAGTTTATTTGAACACACTGAATATCAAAAACAAAACACACACACACATTAAACGCCATTTTCTACCACAAAAAGTGTAACAGTAAAAAGTACACGCTCACTTTGACCAGTCAACGTAAACACTAGCCTAGGTCATAATCGCAAAGAGCTGGTACAAAAGAAAACAAAACCCTTTATATTCTGTGAAACCGTACCGTACATATATCAGTACGACAATGGGTGGACTTTTTGCGATCGTGTACCGTGGCTTTTTGAACTGGGATTTTTTCACTCCGCTCGTCGTGTAGGCGGGCTTTATTTCGCCCCGGTTGCTTTAGGGTTGATGATTTTTGTTGTTGTTACTATATAGAGTATTTTACTGCATCTTAGTGTGTTACCTGAGTGAAGTCGATAAAACGATTCTTTCGTTTTTCTAAATATAGTTTTAAATCTTAATCTTTATATATTTAATACGTGGTGAAGTGAAAGTATAAATCATAATTGTGATTTGAGGTTTTACTGTAAAACATTTCAGTACTTTTATAACATTTTATTATTACTATTTTAACATGTATATGAAGGCAACAAACACAATCATGCCAGAATGGTACACGTAGCTTAAATATAAAACACAAAGCAAAATTAAAAATAATATCACACATAAATTTAAAAACAAGCATTTCAAAAAGCACCAGTGTTATTATCCTTTAAAAGACACACAAACAGAAGAGAGACTAGCAGTAGGTTGTATGTATCGACATCCCTATACGACGTTAGTTTCAAACTCGGACAGCCGTCCTCCCGTTTCATATACAGTGGCTCATCTAAAAACTAAGTTTAGCTGCAGCCCGCACGTCTATTACTGTCTGTTAGATTGTGTACCGGTAAGTAGGTACGTAATGCTTGTACCGGTAAAGGAAAGTACGAGCTTTTTCTTTTTTTTTCGGTTATTTTTACACATTTTTTGTCTAACTAACCAAAAAGCTTTTACTAATTTCAACATATTTAGGGCCAGTTTTACCGGTTACAAATAAAGTTTCAGATAGTAATCTTATAATTAATGCTATCTCACAGACAGAGGATTATAATACAAAATAAGTGATTCTTATATTTATAAGATTAACTTTCTCATTTAATGAACGAGATAATAGTGGGTAACAATTCATATGATATGTTACATTTTTAAATTACACATCAGTATGGAAAAATGAACTGTATGAGTCAAATGTGTATCTACTAGATATTGCCCTTCGAGACCTGTGAAACTAATAATTATAGATTATCTGGCAGATAACACTGTACGGAACTTTATCAGCCACTGGTGAAACTGGCCCTTACAATTTTATAAATCCAACTTAATTAATAGGGATTGGCAAATTTAGAGAATCCCTCAAACCACCCTGGTAGAGAATTTAAAAAATAAGATTAAATTTTGTATTTTTTTTAATATTTCAAATACTGTAATAAAAACTTGATTTGTGATATGTGAACATAATCAGGAAGCGTTAGAGATATTTACAAAATATTATCGTATATATGCAATTTGCTATTAAAATCATTTCTTGGAACCATTCTCTTATGATGACGACTTATGAAAATAAATATTTTAATAGCAGTTTATCGTATATTAGTATTATTGCGTTCTAAGAAGCATTGCAATTCCATTCATCCCACAATCGATTTACCATACGATCAAGCCGTTTAAAATAACAAAATTTATAAAAAAAAATCATATTCAATTTTCCAAAAAACTTAAACCCTGCTGAACATCAAGTCATTTGACCCAAAAAGGCAGCTTATTTCGCCATTAAAATCTTTAAAAAGCAGTAATCGGGGCCGATACGGTAGAAGTGACACCGTCGAGTGGAATCATCGGTGTCAAGCACGCACTGACGCCCTCTAGAACACTCCCGTACGTGATTAAATCGCGAAATGTCAAAGTGCAAAGATCTTTGTATCGTTCTCTTGTCACTCAACGCTTCACTGTGCGATGTGTTCATTCATCAAAAAATCGCTCCGGGGCTTGTGTGGTAGTGAGATTAAAACTAGGGCGGTGAGTGCACACGCTTTGTCTTATAATATGTAGTAGGGGCTCGTGCGCGGCTTCGCCCGCTCGGACTTATTGTTATACTATAACCAAATTGAAACATATTTTTTTATCCAAATTGTAGCCTATATGTTTCCCGGATATACATCATTTGCGTTATGGTAAAGTTTCAGTCCGTTCTGTAGTTTTTGAAAGTGGAACGGTCACCCATCCTCACAAAAGTGTTGTTAGAAAGCTTCGACTTTTCGTTTGTTAAAATATAATAATAACTATGTTAGTACTTGAACCCATATGATTTATAAAATTTATCTTTACTAGTCACATTAATCGGGAATTGGGAAATTTCACACGACTGTCACAAAACAACGAAATTCGTTTTTCATCGCGTCTCATATGGGTGGGAAGATCTAAAAACACAATCCTTATTATCGTAAAAATATACTAAATAAAAAAATCATTAATAAAAATAATTAATTTCTTTTTATTTAAGGGTTTCAAATGAAAGCTCTCCGCCATGATGGTTGTACTTCTACACCAACAACAAATACTCGAAATAAACATAAATAATAAATTGTTATATATTAGCTGCTTCATTCTGTAATTCCATAAAAACATGCTAAGTTTAATGATAATAGAAAATCTGACCATATGCGATAAATTCATCTGGCAATCTATTCTAACCTTTATTTCCTCAAGATAAGATCTACATTGTGTTGAGAGGGGAGCTGTGAAACAGTAGCCAAGCGCGTGTCAATCTTTCGTTTTTCCGCCGTATCCGCGGTCAGCCCTTTGTTATTCAAATGAAACCTGTCTCCGAACAGAGGGGAATCATTAAAGGATATTTCATAAAACGGTGGTGTTAAAAATCTTTGGGTGCCCTCATGGCTTAATCCATGATTAGGGATTGCTGGGTGATAACTTGTGGTGATCGTCCATTCAAATTCAACTAAGGAAAAAAATATTTATAAAAGCCTTGATATAATCGTATCATGTATATTATGATCCAAAGATCTAAGAAATAGAGATGATATTATATGAATTTGAGCAGCAATTTTATAGTGGTCCTTTCTTTGCTCTGCATAGAGGTGGTGCGAGTAGATAACGGAACTTAACGCCGCACTTTTGTCCAACAAGACCGGTTCTACGCATAATATAAAACATTTTCTATTAGGAACCTACATTCCGTAAAATCCAAAAATTCAACATAACCAATATAAGCTTTACGACCTAAAATAGCTACTAAAAATGATTTACATCAAATAAACTTTATCACGCACACCTAACGAACGCCTTTCCCATATAAATCGTTGATTTAGAGTCTTCTAAATTTTATCCGCACTAAAGAGTATAGAATTCTGCTGGTGATTTACTCCATCGTTAGTCCTGGCTAATTCTTCCGCGTTGCGAACCTCGTATCACCGTTCTTTCTATCTACCAACCGCAATCGACTTTACGACGTCATTACTACTATCACAGCTGATATTGTAAACAAAGTCCTTAACCACTTACACCAATATCACCTTTAATATAAGTGAAGTAAGATTTAGTAAAAACAACCAAAGGTTCCTTCAATAGCTTCGTATGTAGGAAAGTAAATGGAGGTTCCAGATAGTTAGTTAAGGCGTGTTTGGTTTATGCAATTTCGATAGATGCAGGCGTTCGGTTGAGACTTGAGAGGCGATTACGTTGTTTTGTGGCCGTCGTGTGAAATTCCCGATTAGTCGTGTCGTTTAAACGCTTGTGTAAAATATTGTGCCAGATTATTAGACCTATAGATATTTGCTGTATAGCGTAGATTATGCTTGATATTTATTATCTATAGCTTTAAAAATTAATTCTTTTAAGTTTTATTAATAAGAACATTTTGTTATTTAATAAAAACACCATTCGTCTTCAGTAAACCGGACCTGACATACTATGGTGCGTGAAATTGTGAATTCTAATGCTGTTTTAAACAAGATTTAACTCAATTTTCATCGTATAATATAAATATAAAATATTTAACAATTGTATATAGGTAAACAGTAAATAATAACCAAAGTTCAATGTTACCAAACCAAACTACTACAAACCAAAGGCAATTGTAACAAAACAATAAAACATCAGAATCAGATAGCGGCGGTTCACGGTGAACTCGGACTATCTCTGACACCGTGACATCGACACTGACACCGCTGACACTTTGACCCACTTGCGAACACATTGTTCCTATAGGACCGCTGTTTTCTGATCTATTATTTTATAATAATTAGAGTACGAAATCCATATAGAGGAATTGTGTTTAAATTAAGTGTGAAACGATATTTGATTTGTGATTTTGGGTAAATTTTGATGATTTTAGCATTTTTTTTATATTTGATTATTATCTAATAATTTACACGTGGTTTGAGCGGAAAGTAGAGTAATATAGAGTAATATAATAAAATATGGAAGAATATTTACGAAAAGATAATTTTAGATCAGATCAGCCTAGCTGATCGAATCCGCAATGAAGAGGTACACAGAATGGCAGGTACCAGCGAGGATGTAACGGTGAGAATGAAGAAGAAGGGCGCGTCGAACGAATGAGCGAGGAAAGAATGGCAAAAAAGATTTATGATGGAAAAGTGAGTGGTAAGAGAGGTAGGGGGAGACCTCGGTTGACCTTCGAAAACACAGTATCAAAGATACTGGAGGAAGGTCACGTAAAAAGCATGAGGATCCCTCGGAGGGCATGTATAAAGAGGTTGATGACAGTGGACGAGGCGAAAGTAGTATGTAGGGACGGTAGCGTTTGGCGCTCCGTTCTCTCTGACTACCCCGCTAGGGATAAAGCGTGAAGCTAAGTTAAGTTAGATAACTTTAGACCGGCCAAAAAATAGTATTAAAAAATAAAAATCATCTTCACGCTGCATCCCGCACACAGCAGGGTAGGCCGAGGCCGTAGAACCTATGTTAAAACACTCCGTTCCCCACTTTCCGTTCTCCGTTCACAATCTAGTCGATTTTACAGTCACACTTTGTGTGGAGATATGAAAGAATGAATAATAAAACTTTTCAATACAAATACAACAAAACGACAACAATTTCACTTTCTCCGTACATACAAACAAACATACATACATACATACAAATAAATAATGAAATAATTAACATCGCCAGTAGCGAAAGTATAGTATCGTAAACCGCCACCCGCCGCGTTGTTTATGTCGCACGATGCCGAGATAGGGAAGCCGCATTGTAGAGACTTGAGAGCTTTCGCGCTTTCGTGTAATACATTGTTTAGTTAGTTGGTTGGTCTTAGAAATATTTTAAAGGAAGAAAACACCATTTTTTTTAAATATAAAATTACATCGTTTTCACACCTAAAATGTATTTTAGTTTCTTTCTTTTCTTCATGGCTGTATCCCACATGTAGCAGAGGAGGCCTACCTAACTCAACACCACACTTTACCTCGGCATCAGAACAAAGAAATCAAAATATTAAATATTTCATTTCCTCGAGTGAGAATCGAACCCATAATCAGTCGCAGTTACAATCACCTCTTATGCCCCTGCGCCACGATTGGCCTCGAGATTAAGAAAAAATTATAATTAAGGTTGTAAATCTTTTTTATTAATGCACATTTTAATTTTTGTCTGTTTCACATATCTCAATCCACAATGATAACTATGTACATTAATTAACCGATAACTGACAGAATACATTTTCACATAACTCACAATAGTATACAATCTTTTTATTAATTCTAGTTCAAATCCTCACAACTTTCACACCGTTTCCCTAACCATGGCTTCGTAAGAACGTCTTTATGGTGACTGTAATACAAAGGCAGCGTATTGCATTACGAACTGAAAGCGTAAGTTGTCAGCCATGTACTGCCTTACACGAAGATTTGTGTCCTTTCTCTCTCTCTTGTGCTTACATATTGGCCTAATAATTCTTGTTTCAGATTATTTTTGTGAAATTCGTTTTTTGACAGCATTTTTGTTAAATGTATGTAAATAACAAATAGACGGACAAGTTAAAAAATTATTATACTGTATAAATAATTTTAATCTCGATTAAGACAATAAGCCTTGTGTTTTACACTCTCTCAGTGATATAATTTTTTTTGTATAACTAGTTTGCCGACCTTATCCATAAAAACTGTATTTGAATGCTTGATTTTTTTTTTTTAATTTTACATTTTAATTTTTTGTGGTTTTAATTCAACAATAATTTTAAAATCTTATTATAAGATAACAAAGCATTTGTTACAACCTCGCAAATAGAATTTCGTACAAAGGCACGTGTCACATTCTGCCGAGAGACCCGCGGGCAGTTCAAAAAACTTTTATAATATAACAAAACCTATTTACAAACACTCGCCTCGCCCGCCCACTCTAAAGGTGTTTATTTAAAAATTTTGCTCCACAATACGAATGTCACATTTTTTCACTTTTCGCGCCATTTAATGCTATTTCGTGCCATTAGAATTAAATTCTTTGATGTGTCGCCGTGCCTACAATGTTGAACCTTATTCTTTTGACATAACTTATCTATTTCTAAAACTGTCAAAGTGACATTTTCGATAAACTTTTTTTTTATTACCTTTTTTTGGAACACGTGTTTATGGTGTCCAATTTGTGTCTATTGATACATTGTTGGTATTTTCAGAATTTATCACTTTTCAATGGTGTCACCGTTATTTGTACTTTACAGTTGAGTTATTTTTGTAGCTGGAATATAATATATATTTATCGAAATAAATTTAATTTTAAATGTATTCTATATATTACCTTATATTTATATTATCTTAATATTATCTACGTTATTATTCAAATTAAATTAAGTTAAATTATTTACCAGTATTAGCTAGATATTTTATTATCACAATAGAGTAATTGTAATGGAATCTAAGCGTAACACAAAGCTATTATTCCATTAGTTTCCTTTTGCGTACACAAGATCCTTTAAGGTACAACTGAGGCTCAAAGAAGCAGGACTAATAAAACGGAGTTTGCTTCACAATATTATATAAATAAACACCTCAGATCGCGATAGTAAAGGGTGATAGGCATCACGGCAAACACCGGGCCATTGTGGCTGCTAAATTTGTTTCGCTATTCCGATCTCCTTACCAGATAATTACGATTGTGAAGACGCTTTTGTTGGATATGTAATGCTCCCGGGATACTGGGTATCTTATCGCTTCAGACTTCTGCTGAAATGGCAGAAACCATCGGTTTACTTATTAATCCTTCATTTACTTGCACTCAACACGCCTTCAGAATTCAGCAGAATATGGGGAACGGAGTGGTCTTAACACTATGTTTCCTCACATTAGCACAGGAATAATAAAAAATATATATTATTTATTAATTTCATATAAAAAAAAAAATAATTTTTTGAATAACATTTACTATAAAATCATGTCATTTCTTTTATTACTATTGTGTCACCAGTTACATAATAATATTCAGTGGAAAAAGGTTCCTTTATGTCCTTCCCTTTATACCTTAATGCTTTCTTGGATGAGCCCAGCAAACATCTGCTGCACGCCTACATTACGTTGTTCGCGATTTGTTATCTGCGGACCTTTATTCAATCTGGCATTTGTTATCTGTGATCGTAACGAATCCGTTGGTGTATCAAATGTATATTAAAAAGTAGTCGATGTCATCGTGGCGTAGTTGAGAAGGATCTGTCAGGGTGGGCTTTGGTTGTAAGAGTAGGCAGAGATAACCTAGTGTTCAGACACTCTATTACCCCCTTTTAGTCAAATTTTTCGAGGCATTCTGTGTTGAGTGGCGGAACTCAACGCCAGGCTTTTGCCTTGGTGCAAAAGCGAAGAAATGAAAATATTATCAAATAATAATTTATTTGAAATATTCATCTGCACTAAGATAAAGTATATTTATACCTTACTCCTTAAGGCTAGTAAGACAATGCGCAGCGTTACATTTTAAATCAGGTAACTTGCAACGCCTCATAAAAATTTCAATATGAACTGATTCTTACCTATTTTGATACCCTACTGCCTACCCTGCTATATACAAGACATTCATAAACTTTTAAAAAACAGTTGATAAGAAAGATACTTTTTAACAACATAGGTTTAGTCTTCTTTATGTTTTATAGATAGTAAGTGATAAAGTATAAGAGTAAACCCCCAATATATTTATTACAGATAATCACTTAAAACTAGACAAATAAATTGAAATCGAAACCCTTTTATCAAAATATAAAAAGCACTATTAACACCCGCATAGATCATTTAATAAGCGACAATTATTTTATTTCCATAAAAGATAAATATGGCGGGAACCAATGCGGGTAAGCGACGATCACCCTTTACTCGGGCTTAATAGTCCGTAATGAAATACGTCATGCGTCAACAATTCAGAATAATCGATTTTATTGGATTTGATTGGAATAATTAATATATTAGACGATTTTTGATACCATCTACACTATATTGAATGGTTTATCATACATTATAAATTAAATTTACGTATTTTACTTACATTTTTTTAGCATCACGCTGTAGCACACAACAGGGTAGCCAGAGGGAACCTAATGTTTACACACTACAGAATTCTGAAGGCATTTAGTGTTGAGTAGCGAAACTTAATACCGCGCTTTAACTCGACACCAGAGCGAATAAATGAAAATATTAAAAATTTAATTTCCTCAAGTGGGAATCGAACCTGTCCCTTTTGCAATCACACTTTGTTTCCCTGCGCCACGACTGAACTCAACTTACTCTAAACAAATATTCTTCTATAAAAGTTCTTTGGACCTACTATCGTCCTTACACTCGTCTTCTTTACACAATATTATTTTTTATCTTCATACTTTATTTACCACATAGCAGGTAGACAGATTAAATCTGGGAACCTACTTTTAAGATACACCGCCACTCTCCCCACATTCCGCCGAGCGTATACAAAATGCTTAAATATTACACTTACAAAACACCAAAAGTCTATTACAAAAACACATAAACCAAATAAGTACGTGCATACAAAAAAACATAAATACGTACATAATATTATATTTATTTCTGTAATTACAAATAATAAAATACTTTATGACCGCGTCACAGTGGCGCCCGCGCCGTCGTCGTCCATTACGGCCAGATGGAACATTGATTTAGCAGGTCAAATCTGTTAACATCAACATCAATACTATTTGAGATGATGTCTCTCCATTGATTCACTTGGTACCCTTAATTATTTTAGGGGAATCGGTTGTGACGAATCATGGTTCCTTGGAAGTCTGTGGATGCCAAATCGTAGTAGCCGTATTTTAAGATTTAATGATTTTTTGCTTATGATAGACAGTTTCACGCTGTATCCCGCTTACAGCCGGGTAGGCAGAGGGAACCTTGTGTTGAAATACTCCGTTCCCACTAACCATCAAATGCTGAAGGCATTGCGTGTTGAGTGGCGGGACTCAATTCTGTGATTCTTGCCTTGAGTCCAGAACGAAGAAATGGGAATAAAAATTTAAATAAATATTTCATGTCCTCGAATGGAGATCGAACCCACATCCAGTCGCGTTTACAGTCACACTTACCCCTGCGCCACGACGGTTTCTTCATTTTCTGCTGGATTTTTATATATTACGTTTGATGAAGTGGGATGAGTATAGCATCCTATACTTAAAGACTAAAAAAAGAAGTAAGATCCTTAATTACAATTTTATAACTATAATTTTCTAAGCCCGTATAGAACCAATTAAAAAAAATTATAAACTAATTAAAAAATATGTAATTTTCATGCAAACAAGCATTTTTGTAATCTGCCATATAATTAATCATAATTATAACATAACACGTGTATATTATAAATAATCTATTTTGTAATTTTATACATAATTTTCATGATAGACAATTCTAGTTTAAACAAACAAAAACTAAATCTAATAGTCATTAACTAGGTCATTCAAGGCGCAAGGGCAACTAGCGTGTGACTGTAAGCTCAATATGTTGTGAATTCGATTCCCACTCTAGGAAATTTAATATTCAATGCCTCCAGAATATATCGGAAAATGAAAACCGGAAGTGTCTCAACACTAGGTTCCTTCTACCTACCTTACTGTGTGCGGAATACAGCGTGAACCAAAGAACAAAAAAAAACAAACGAGTAATAAACAATTAAACCGTTTCATTAAGCCCATCTTACTCTTCGGCCATTCAGACCGGGGTCGTATCAATTAAAGTATATTACATTGTTACAAGCCAGTGCAGGGTTAATTACTATTGGGCGATCTCAACGTGATCTTGGACCAAAGATCAGCGCGGATATTTGTTGTGCACCTTTCCATTTCAGCAGTTCCCCGTTGGTACCTACTGTTATACGAATGGATTATTCTTTACTCGTTTGTTGGTTGTGAAAAATTTCGATTTGATTTTTAATTTTATTTTTATATTTTTGCGTGTGAAATTTATTTTAGTATTTATTAAAATCTGATTAAAATTTGAAATACTTACGAGATTTTTTTCCACTAGTACATGTTAACTGCAGTAAAGACTTTACTTATAAACTGCTCTCATAGCTGAAATCGATCTTAAGATGTGGTTTTCATTTGCTTGGTATTTGTGAATGAAAACGGCATAACAAGATCTCGAGTGCTGCAAAGAAAATCATCAACTTAACTTATGAAAAACATCACTTTCTTGCCAGTTTCATTTTTATGCACAAAAAATGTTTATAGATTTCTGCTTACAGCTGTAACTGTGCAATACCAGTTGTAGTTTATAGCATTTGAGTCTAAAATCAATATAATATAAAAGATCATTATAAAGCTCAAGAAGCTTTTTATTTTTCTATTTTACCAGTGTCTAGATGTTAACATAATTATTCGTTGTCTTATTCAAATCGTTCTACTTTCATGTAAACGGACATTTGGAGTAATTACACTCCACCACAAAAACTTGTATGTTGTAGAAAAATAAAAAAAAACGGAGAAAAAAAAAGTATTCTTATTTAACTGTCCAACTCTCATTCAAAGTTTATCAATTGCTTCCATCACAAACAGCTGCCACAATTAGTGCAAGTGACCACAATTGTGGTTGCGTCACCGCGAAGGCGTGGACCACGAGTTACATTTGATAGATGAGTCCTGAACTGGGTCGGGCTCTAACTAGATATGGTCTTTTAGGGGTGTAACAGAAATTTTATGATAGGAAATTTCGCAGGTGTCATTGGGTTCGAAATTGAACGGATAGTAGAGTCTTAAGTTATCTTTACATTTTTTATTAAAAGTGCTATTCCACACTTAGGAATGAAAAATACTTTTTAGAAAACCATTTGAACGTAGCGAGATTTGAACCCGCGCTTCTTCCGCAGTTTCCAAGAGGCGCAACTTCAAATCTCGAATGATTCTCTCTACATACATACTCTGCTAAGCACAATTATACGTAGATGATATAAGAATAAAGCGGAATGTTAAAGTTAATCGTGGCTTATTATTATTATTATTTTATCATATTTACATACATTTTATGTGACATATTACTCATATGTAGCACTAAACATTGTGCTGGTAAAATTTCTGGCAAATTCTGTCACAAGATTTCATATTTCAATTTATACCAAATTTTTGGCATTTTCCTAATTTCAATAAGTTTTACCTCAGCAAAACTGTCCCCTATATCATAAAGCACGAGTATGCTTAAGACCAAGTCACTCACTAAAATTATAAAGATCGTTCCCAGCCGGTACGTGTAACTAAATAGTTTCTTACACCATAATAGCTAGCTATCCCTCTACAATTGGGTTAATTTTTAATTACACCTCGCGCGCTGTCAGTTAGAATATTTTTAATTGGTCTTTTTATTACGGTGACACGTCTTGTAAACGCTCAATTGAATATTATTTTGTACTATTGAGGCTATTTATCGTAAGTGGGCCAAGAACGTTATGGTAATTTGAGAAGAATTTTTACCAACTTTAAATGTATGATGATGTGTGTTGTGCTTTTTTTTTTGTATACTTAATACCTGTAACTTTAAAATTTGTGCTATTTTTGAATGTGACTGTGTGAGCGTTATGGTGTATTTTAATGATTCAGTTTTTTTTACTTTTAATTTTTTTTTCCAAAAAATCTAATTTAAGTAAAAATGTCTCAACAATATCCAAAATTTATATAATTTTTATTACTAACAAGACAAAGCATCAACACGGCGTTCAGTTTCACCATCACATGCGCAAAGTCAGGTAAACTGAGCAGGGAAACTGACGATTTTGACACTAGACTACTTTATTACACGCGGTATACAGTGTGAAGCTAAAAACAATATTCGAAATGAAATATTTAGTATTTTCATTTCCTCGCTCTACTAACGAGCCTAAAATGCCTCCACAATTCAACGGAAAACGGGAAACGTAGTATCTTCTCTAGGTTCCCTCTATCTTCCCTACAACCAAAAAAAAGAAGAAAACAAAGATCCATACACCCATCCGTATACATCTGAAGAACGTTACATAATCCTTCCGGTATCAACCCCTAAAATAAAAACGTATCGACATAATAGCCCGTGAACGGTCGCAGACCGTCTTAATGCGATTACTACCCCAGTACCGCCGTACATTAATATTTTTTATTGTTATTTCTGTGGAGAAATGACGCGGTAAACAAAACGGTGATTATGTTACCAGATGGTCTCTAGGAAATTACTGTGATAGTAATAGTAACGCAATTTGTAGAGGCATCCTGGGGTGGTCTGTTGTGGTATGATGGAGATCATCAGTTCGATTTTATTAAATGACACTTCTCTATTATTTTTTTCTATTTAAGAGATTTTGCTTGGTGGTGGAGTGTAAGGAAATTTATATTCTAAGATAGAAAGAAGTGACACATTTAAATCGAGTAAATTATTATAAAAAATGAGGACAGTCGTGGCGTGAATATAATATGTACGCAACAGATTGTGAGTTCGATTCCCATTCTGGGATATGAAATATCTAACAATTTCAATTCTTCGCTCTGATCTTAACACTAGGTACACTCCCATGCCTTGTTATGAGCGAAATACAGCGTGAAACAAAAAAAAATTAAAACTTTTAATTTTAACCTTTTTGTTTTTTTTTAATTAAAACTTTTAATTTTAACCTTTTATATCTAATTGTAGTATACATTACAAAAACAAATAAAAGTATGACCAAACAGGTGTCAGTTAAACCAAATATGTTATTAGGACAGTTATTTACCACCAACTCGCTAATTGGTCATCAACCAACAATCACAATAAGCGGATGGGCCATTCTTTATTACCTAACATAACACCTTATTATTTTTACAACGCTAGCGTTTTGAAATCTATAAACATGTTTAATGTACCGAAATGACATTTTTTTTAACTGGCTGCGTTTTGTTTATCCCATTTGTTTCTTCAAATTCGTTTTTTCTCTGGTACTACGATGTCATTATAAGAGATGTAAATTTATTTTTGTTATAGGTTTTTTATTTAGCTTCTTCTTTATTTCTTTAAAAAGCGTAGCCAGAGGGAACCCAGTAACCTAGTATTATGGCACTCGGTACAAATTAAAACCGTTTCCTACTATTTGCTAAATTCTGAAGGCATTGCGAGTTGAGTGGAAATCAACGCCGCGCTTTCCCCCGTTATTAGAGCGAGGAAATGGAAATATATATTTCTTCATTTTCTCGACTGAGAATTGAACCCACAAGCTATGATGCTTACAGTCGCACGCCTGCGCCCCTGCGCCACGAGGGGCCTCAATTGTTATAGACATAAGTTAGTTTTGAACTATAAGTGGAGTAAATAGTTTATTAACGTTCCAATTCCTCTGTTACAGATGCCTGTGGGCTATCCGACGTATCACACATAGAGAGCCTACAAGAGAAATCCCAATGCGCCCTCGAGGAGTATTGTCGGAGTCAATACCCAAACCAGCCGACGAGATTCGGCAAGCTCCTACTACGACTACCATCCTTACGAACTGTGAGCTCACAAGTTATAGAACAATTATTTTTCGTCAGATTAGTGGGTAAAACTCCAATTGAGACATTGATAAGAGACATGCTGCTGTCTGGGAGCTCGTTCTCGTGGCCGTACATGGCGACCATGTGACATACAATGTGGAGACAGCTCGCGGCCGCCTGATCCACGCCTTACGGCTTCCCGCCGTACTTGCCCAGTCAATTCGACTTTCAAAGATATCAGAGAGAGGCGCCCGAAGATGCTGTAACGTCTTCCAGTGAGTTCCAAGAAACGGAGCCAACTGCCTCCGAAGAATACTACGGATCGCGAAACAGACAAAGTGAAAGAGTCGATCCCTGTCCAACCTTCGATCCAGTTTCGGCGTTTTACCCGCCCAAAACTAACGACCACGACTTTGAAGCGAATTGCGATCAGAAAAACGCTCAAAAAACGTCAATGATGATCGACAACCTCCTCAACATTAGAAGCGAGTCTTGCTCCCAGCCTGACTTGAAATGAACTCTAGGGTATTTTGGGGTCAGTAGTGACATAGTTCAAGTTATTTTGTTCCTCTGTAATATACTTAGACTAGATATATTTAATATTGTAAATAAAATGTTTTTATTATATTGTAAAATGTATATTTAACGTGATAAGGTACAAGAGGCATGTTTTCTACGATGTTCAATGATGAATGCTCTTTAGACAATATTACCTTCTATGGAATTGATTTTACTATGGACTTGTTTTTCTGTAAAGAGTAGATAAGTTAATAGAGATGGAGATTGAGATTGAGATATCTTTGGTTTAACGAATGCAATATATATTATGGAACGTGCAATTTATATAATATAGTATACTTACTTATATAAGACAATCGAAACATGGTTCTCTAAATTACTAAAAATCTTATTAAAAAAAAATTATATTTTTTTTTCTTTTATTTTTTGCTTATTCTATTATTTCATGTGAATTTGTATCTTATTTAAATATTTTTTTAAAATATTACGGTGCCTATAGAACTTCTTTTTTCTACTGTCACAATGTACAAATGTATAATTCCAAGAAAGCATTTATTGTATCGTTTTGAAGGTTTGTAAGCAATAATAATGTTAGTTTGTGTGTAAATTTTTATATGATTTATATATAAATTTTTATTCTATTGGCATTTGAAAGAGAATTTTTCTGATTATTTCATAGAATACTCGCAATTAGGAGTCACTTTCTAATAGATACTATTTTTATTTTTGCACATTATTTTTCTATACTTGGTTTTCTTGATTTTTCTAAGCTTTGCACTATTGTTTTTGGGTTAGAAAATTTGAATCTCCTATTATGAATAATTTATTTTGAAATCATCTTAATTTCTTCGATGACAAGAAAAAAAAATCCATTATTATTTTAAATCAAATTTTGAAAAGCTATATATATACATATATATATATATATATATATTTTCTACTTTTTCACTGTTGTGAAACTCCTGCCAAATCTGTACGTGTAAAAGAGAAGCAATGTATTTATTCGCAATAATTGTACAGAGGGTGTAAGTATAGAGTCGGTGTGTTTGAAGCTGTATGAAACGTAATTGACAAATAAAAAAAATGTCTTTATGAATTATTTCGTTTTATTTCCTTACATGCATATTTGTAACATTCTTTTATTTAAATTAACGAGTAATCTATTTTTTTATTATAAGAGTTATAATATAAATTATATTTGACTTGAATTCTATTTCTTGTCTCTGGTAATATGACAAAGTGCGACGTTGAGATCCGCCACTCAACACAAAAATTGCCTTGAAAATTGGGCACAGAGTGAGGTTATAAAACTAATAATAATAAAATCAAATCAGCTTCACGCTGTATCCCGCACACAGCAGGGTAGGCAGAGGGAACCTTGTGTTAAGACACTCCGTTCCCCACTTTCTACCGAATACTAAATGAAATATTTTACATGAAATATTTTAAATAAAATATTAATTTAAAGCCATTTGCATCTTATTCCAGCCACGTTGTATACTACAATCAATGTACCTACATATTGATTGATTTCTAACCAAATTGATTAATTATGTAGTTTCATGATTCTTAAAGTGTTCGAGCTTTGAAATTATTGATACCTTTTTATATGTGATATTGAAATCAAAATATTTTTTTTTTCAACTACAAGTATTTTTAAATCTAATCAATCAAATTAAATAGAATTAACAGTAGTGTCTCCCTAACGGTGAGACACTAGGATATTCTCACCAACTACAGGATATGCAGGTGATATAATAATCTCATTAATATACTTAATTTAAGTTAACTTTGACCACCTAACGTTCCCACGTGTTTCCCGTCCATACATTGCGTGGGCGCAAATCACGGATCGCGTGCGCACCTGTTGTACTTACTGAATTCCCATACATTGGTTCACTCAGTGACTTTTTTTTTTTTTTACAAGTTCTTAAAACTGTTTATCATTTGATTATTTTAAATAAATAACAAAATAGTAATATCATATAAGAAAAATAAAATATTAAATACTTTAGAAATATTAAGCGATATTCACATATTAGGGAAAGGATAATATTTAGAAACGTAAGCTTTCAACGTAGCGGACCACGAACCTGCACCTCTTGAAAACTAAGCCTTATGGGGCAACGTCGATAATCGTAGATACTTTAGTTTATTTCAATTACCAAAATTTTATACGTTTTCTTTAAAAGTTGCTTATAAACATTAATTGTTGGCATCTTAAATAATATATAATTAAAAACAAATAGCCTACGAATAATGATATGAACCCGTAACCATCGCGTGTAATAAACTATTAAAATGTAATATTAAAACGGCGTCATTGTTTAATTTTTTTTTATATATCCCATGCTGATAAGACCTATTTATATCAAGTTTAACGAGAACAAATTATAAAGATAATAATTATTTAATTACTTTGATTTCTTCGAAGATATTCAAGTTAATATAGTTTCTGTGAAGATAATCGATTTTTTTAATAAATTATTATAAAATTATACGTGGGTGAAGGTTTGATAAGAAAGGAAATAAAATAAAATAGGTGACTGTTTTATATTATATTGAGGTCCGTCATGGCGCAGGGGCGCAAAGTGTGATTGTAAATGCGATTGGTTGTGGGTTCAATCCCCATTCGAGGAGATGAGATATTTATTGAAATTTATATTTCCGTTACTTCGCTCTGGTGTCGAGGCAAAGCGCGGTGTTAAGTTCCGCCACTCAACACGAAAAATGGAGAACGCAGTGTCTTATCGCTAAGTTACACCCTACAACGTGAAGTTAATTAATTATTTCATTTTTACTTATTCCTTCCTCAAAGTAGAACATCATTTCTTACAATTAATATTAAATTAAATTCAAAATTAAACCAAGAATCTACTAAAAAGTTACAATTTTAATCATATATTTTTTGTTAATTGCTAACAAGTATCATTAATAAATACATTAAAATATTTAGCTTGTATCGCTTTTTATCTTGTCTATATGTAAGTACCGAAAGAACCTAAGAATAATATGACACTGCATTCTCTGTTTCCGGTAATATTTGGAAAAAAATAAAATTGTGTATCACTATTCACGATAAGAACAGCCAAATCGTTTATGGAAATACAAAAATATTCTATATAAATTCGCCTAGAAGAAAACGAACCCACAACCATCGTATATAACCAAAGACTTATCAAGTGCACCACGATGTACAATCATCAATAATAAAAATAATCATAAATATATTTAAAACCAATATATTATAGCAGGTAACATATGTTAATGGGAATAATTAATATCGTACCGCTGTAACTTTAAGGCTGTTAACATCTCATAAGGTACAAATTACAAGAATATTTAAAATATGCATACATATGTTATGTTTGAGTAATCAAGAATGAAAACATAAAATAAAATGTAAAACAATCAAGAACATGTGACCACCTGTGAACGAACACGCCACCTGCTGTACGGGAGTGGGTTGCAACGTAAATTTAGTATTTAAAAGAGTAGTTTCTTCGTTCTCTTCAAAAACTTACTTATAACTTGGAATCGAACCCACAACCTGTCGTGTTTACAGTCGTATGCCTCCTCACTCGGACTTTTGGACTCGGACTTTTAAATTATTATATTTTAAATTGTCATATTCACATAGCCTCGTTTCGCAATTAAGCCGTCACGTCACAGGCAGGTGTGTCAAACTGAATCCGTTCAGGTCGAATGTCATCCGCTACCCGTCACGCTCGTGTTGACGTCACGTCACGTTAAAAATCGTGATTCATCGCAATTAGTGTTTATTAACTGTACGAGTAAATATAGTGTAACCACTTAGGCCCCGACGGCAACGAGAACGAGAATTGTAGTTTTAAAAGGATAGTAGGTTCAATACTATATGAAAAAATAATAAAAGTAGGAACTTCAAAATATAATATTTTTCCCTCTGGCAACGAGACAAAGCGTGCCTCCACAACAGAACAAACCCTCCCGAATTTAGCGGAAAGTGGGGAACCTTCCGCTCCCTAGATCTCAACACTAGGTTCCCAGGTTCCAGGTTCCTTCTGCCTATCCTCTTATATGCAGGATATAGCGTGACACTATAAAAATAGATTGTGTCACTCAACATGCCTACTTGATCTAGAAGTATCAATAGAATATCACAGCATTTAGTATACTCTTTATCTTCTGCATAGAAGGGCAGGCAAGGAGAACTTAGTGTCGAGGTCCTACATTCTTAAATTATCGTCCACATTTAAAGCTGAGATATTACATCTTGAGTGGCGGAACCCAACGCCGCGCTTTGTCTATACCATATGGAGATAGAGATTTAATTCAAAACTAAGCATTATTTTCACTCTTTAAGTAGCCTTCTTATTAATAATTAATATTTTTTGTTCTGCTTTGTTATAAATGTTGATTAACTACTATATAAAATATTTTACTCATATAAGTGATGCCAGTCGTGGCGGAGACGAAATATTTACTTAAATTTATATTTCTATTTCCTCGCTCTGGTGTTAAGGCAATGCCTCCAGAAAGTGGAGGACGGAGTGTCTCAACACTAGGTTCCCTCTGCCTACCCTGGTGTGTGCGGGATACAGCGTGAAGCTGATTTATTTACTCATATAAAATCTCTGTAAAAGCATTTTATCATTTGCGCAGCGTATCATTTGAATTTTTACCACTTGTCTGATCGTGACAACAGATTACTGTAAACTATTTGGAATGTTGACCATAAAATGTGTAAAACTTCGAATTCCTCCATATTATTTTTTTTTATTCTATAAAAGCTGTAACTAAATGTACAATTTTTTACAGTGTATGAACCCAAAAAAAAATTAAAACTTGTTTTGTTTTTAAAGCAGGGTTGGCAGAAGGAACCTAAGATACGAAGTGCTAAGACACTCTATTTCCCACACTCAGCCGAAATTTTGAGGAGTGTTGATTGCCGGACGCCGCGCTTTTTGACTGGGTACTTGAGCAAAGAAAGGAAAATTTTAATTAATAATAATTCATTCTCCCGAGTGGGTATCGAACCCACACTCGAACCGTTGCGTTACAGTCACACGTCGCAACTTATTCTTTGTAATACAAAATAATAACCTTATACTATTCAATAATAGAGAAAAAAAAATTAGTACAGGTTACCACAGCATTGCAATTAATCACTTAAGCATTAATAATATTGATATATATTGATTTATCATAAGCCAAATTATATATAATACAAGCGTTTTTCTGCATCTTTGTCCCTTTTTTGAAATGGGAACTTATTACCGGACACATTTTTATTTTTCATTTTATTGCAATAGTTAATGAGATCAGCGCGCTACACCAAACAAACCATTCTGCGTTTGAATAAGTAAGACCACATTCTTCACCTAATTTTTTTTAAGGCTACTGCTTAAATACAAGTTCTTTCACGGGCGAGTGACAATATATATTAAACTGCTGTAAATTATAGGTTATTTCAGTTTCAGTAGGGCGTTGGGCGTGGCAGAGGTCGCCCAATGAGGTCGGAGGTCGCGACCCCTCGACCCGCGAGCTGCACTCCTGTGCCCGTGGAGGCGCAAACTCCGCGGATTGATTCGAACTTGAGCGTCCCCGATTTGACGGATAGGTATTTGTTGGATCGTAAAGGTTTGGTATAGCGATGGATATGTCGTCAATAAAGATATAACCTATATAGAGCTGTTTTAGTTTTTTACAATTATTATTTGTTCATACGTTGCACAATTTTGAGATTAGTCGTGGCACGGACGTTGTGGGTTCGATTCTGACTGAAGGATACAAAATTTGTAATAATTTAATTTTCACGCTTGGTAACGAGGCACAGGGCGTTGAGTTCCCTATTCAACACATAATGCTAGCAGAATTCGGAGGAATGTGGGGACGGAAGTGTCTTTATGGAAATGTAGTGTCTTAAGAATAGGTTATCAGGTTCCTTTTTAACTCTCCCTGCGCAGTTATATGCGAAATAAAAATTGAAGCTAAAAGAAATAGTTCAATCTATGTTCTATTTATTAGAAAAATCGTGCCTTTCTATGAGCATGGCTAGCGACTGGTTTTATTAGCACCTAATATTTGAATTCGAATACCTAAAGACCAGTCGTGGCGCAGGGGCACAAAATGTGACTGTAAACGCGACTGGTTGTGGATTCGATCCCCACTCGATGAAATGAAATATTTATTTAAATGTATATATCCATGTCTTGGCTCTGGTGTCCTGACAAAGCGCAGCGTTGAGTTCCGCCACTCAACTTGTAATGCCTCCGAAATTCGGCGGAAAGTGGGAAACGGAGTGTGTTAACACTAGATTCCCTTTGCCTACCCAGCTGTGTACGGGATATAGCGTGAAGCTGATAAAAAAACATATAGGTAATCTATATCTAAGAATATGTTTTTGCAATGGTATCTCCTTAAAAGCTCTGGAATTTTTTTGAATTCTGTGATTTTTAAATTTAAATTTGTCTGGTGACTGAAATAACGTTAAACAATTTTGATTACATACAATTCGCTATACATACACACGTCGGAAACAAAATACATACAAATAGATAGAACTTAGGAGTACTTTTTTTATAGGCATTGTGATGTATGTTTCAAGATTCCAACGATAAGACAGACAGACAGACAGCGGGTATCTAGTAAACGACGCTGCTACACCTATGCACAGAGAAAGCGTGGAGACTGTTAGTACACAGAATATTGAAATAATAAACTTAATGTATTATAATTTAATAAAAAAATGTATTTGTTAATGTAACGTAGTATATTATCAATAGTTTAACTCTTCCTACATTCAAAAATGTGATCAAATGGACAAAATAGTGAAAAAAAAATAACAAATTATCCAAAACTTTTCCTTAATAATAGAGAATCTAATAAGTAAAAAATATATATTATAATAATTAAATGAGACAAACAAAATTTATATATAAAAATAGAAAGAGTTTCTATACATTTTTGTTATCTCCACGCACCTAATCGCGCGGGTGGTCGCGCCTGATTGTGATTGACAGTCACACGTCACACCACCGCATCCATCACTATTTCCCACTAAACACATCATACATTACCACTTTATTATTAATACAATATATTCATAATAACAAAAGCCAGCAATGGTTACAATATTTTATATAATCGATCGTTATGCAACATCAAAGATATTTCACAGTACAAAGTCGTAGTTAACTAGACCTGGTAAGGCTTTGAGGGTATCTCTAAGAATGTATGGACGTTTGACAGGTTGGTGAGAAAGGATGTGTAGTATCAAAAGATTTCTGTGTATTGTATATGATTTTGTGTTAGATTAGAACGTGTTTGTTATAAAACAATTACTTTTACGGTAGAAAATACCGTTGTACGATTTTGTTTGTGTATATTAAATTATCCTGTATATATGTAACATGCTTAGTATAAATACATTAATTACACGAAAAATGTTCCCTCACGTTTTGCCCAATTTTAACTTTATCTCCACCTTAAAGGCCGGCAACGCACCTGTAACTCCTCTGGTGTTGCACGGGGTCGTGGGCGGCGGTAATCACTTACCATCAGGTAACCCGAACGCTTGTTTGCCTTGTCCTTTTCCATAAAAAAAATTGAAACATTGTTAAGTTTAACTATCGCCGCGATCTTCCTTGTTACGAGTACGAGAAAATGTAAATAGTTCCACGAGTCAGAATCGAACCCACAACCGTCTGCTGCCGCTGCATCACATCGGTCTTTATAAGATATTCTTTAATAAAGAGGCCGTCACTCTTTGCGTGGCGCAGGGACATAAAGTGTGACTGTAAACGCGAGTGGTTGTGAGTGGGATCTCCACTCGACGAAATGAAATATTTATTTAAAAATGTATATTTGCTCTGGTATAAAGGCAAAGCGCGACGTTAGGTTCCGCCACTCAACACACAATACCTCCAGACTTCGACGGAAATTGGGTAACGGAGTGTCTTAACACTAGGTTCTGTCTGTCTTCCCTGCTGCGTACGAAGTTGCTGTTTCTCTGCTAAGGGAAGTTATCTATAAGCGAATTTTAAATATTTTACAACAAATTTAAGATTATGTACTTGTTTGTAAAATTAACTCAATATATAAATGTAAATACTTGATATATATTTTTGAAGTATGTTAAATATAAATTTATTTCGTTATAGGCCTTGACTTCATTCGTAGCATAAGTATTAATAATGTACTGCGTAAAGTTCCGACCCTCAACGAGCAATATCTTGAAAATATGCAGAAAGTTGAAAACCAAGGAAAAGACTCTAGCTTCCCTCCACCCTGCAAAAAAAATACGCTATAACAATTAAACTTAAACAAAAACTCTTTTTTATTAAAAGCATGATCCAAACATACATAAAACTGCAACCAAACATTCTTCATATATTAGCAAAAGACGTACATTCCAAAAAAAAATGTTCTTACAAAACAAAACAAAACAAAAAAAAATACTCATAGCTAAGTAGATATAAGTAGAAGCTTTTTAAGTTGATTGTCACAAAAACCGCACTCCGTATACTATCTATCGCAAGTGACAATTCATCTCGCGTCCCCTACATTGTTTTAGCGCCGAAACACCGACCCTAATGAAATTTATTGCTTTTCGGCAACCGACGCGTTATATCGAAGAGATACGTCCGAAGATAAAGAAGATAAAAAAATAAACAACTTCTGTAGTAGAATGTTTTTGTCTGGAATTTGTGATATTAAATTATATCTAGAAATGGATATCACATATTGAAAATTGATCTCCAAATAAATATTCATAAGAAAGTGAAATTAAAATTAGATATTTTTCATATATAGATCGGCGTTATGCTTAACTTATCGTATGGTTGATCCGTCTATACATAAGGTACCCTTTAAAATGTCCAGGTTGGAATAAATAGCTTATATATACTTTAAAAAGCAACCAACATGATAATAATACGTTTACATTACATGATAATAATACGTTTACAGAAAAAATTAAAGCTAAAAAAAACACTATTTTAATAATATTTTTATACCAATTTATTGATAAAAATCTTATACATCTCCCTGTAGCAAATGACGAAATTGACGTGGACGTGAAAAAGTTACACGACACTAACGGCCTCATATATACGCCAATATCCTTACTTAGAAAAACGAATTCAAAGAATAAGAATTTAATAAACTGAGGGTGGAAGTTGCCTTGCTAGTGGCCAAGACTGTGAGTGAGAATGACCACAGATACAAAAGCGAAAAGCGAACCGAGAGTCACAGTCGCTTAAAATCTGTAACAGGCACTCGATAAAAATTCAATCTGATACAAAATTAAGTGAAGTCCAGTGCTCAAGAGTGCAGCCCCACCACGGATCTATACAGGAGATTGTTTATGTAAGAAAAAGAACATTTAAATGAGCGAATTACATCTAAACCAACTGGCTATACATATGTATTATATACATGGAATTTCACAGAAGACCAGTATCAAACCATACTCGCTGCATCGCCATACATTTAATTATGCTAATTTAATAAATTAATATAAGCCCTACAACCCTATTAAATGTTAAAAGACTACAATTTTAAGTATATATACATAGTGTCTTATTATGTATAGTAAAAAAACGATAGTAGGTAGTATAAAACTGACAATAAAGTGAAACCTGAAAATCTGAATAGCTTAAAATGCTTTATCTTAAAATCATTACAATTCTGAAAGTCTAAAGCCGCCTTCAGCTTATATAATCCAAAGAAAAGCTCCAAATCACTCTGTTCTCTTTTCATATTTTTCTAAATTAAATTTCAAACTTCTAAAAGTATTAAAATTGAACAGGTAAATAAGTATTATAAAGTACCCCTAAAAAAATCAAAAATATTCTAAAAAAATTGTACCAATTTACAAAGTCATAAATACGTTTAAAGCCCTCTGTGCCATTTTCCGCGAAAATCACCCACGGGGCTTTTTTTACCCCCAAGATAAGACATGTCACGCCGTGACAGATGTCGTGACATTTACAAGTCACGTAAAACAAGTGAACGAACCCACTGGCACCCTGTTTTACATTTTATTTTTGTAATAGTAGACATGGCTTTTACTTTAAGAAATTGACGTTGTCATAATTTTTTATTTATTTATTTTATGTATTGTATTCCTTGTGGAGTAAACAAAGAAAATCTTGTTATGATATCGTTTTTTGCTCTTCACTCACTCAGACACATATGGCTATAACTGAAAGTTAACCCTTTTGTACAACCATATGAAAGTGACTCCTGTAGTAGAAGCTTCCTTTTCTTCCTACTTTCACTACCTTAAATATAATGATAATATAATGATGACCCTTGTGTTCCTAGGCCACGATGGCCATCGTGGCATAGGAACACAAGGGTGTAACTAAAATGAAACAGCGAACAAGCGACATAGATTATAATTTATTAATATTTTCATTTCTTGGCTCTAGTACCAAGGCAAAAAGTACGGCGTTGAGTTCCACAACTGAACACGCAATACCTCGAAAATTTGGCGGAAAGTGAGAAATGCAATGTTTTTAAACTAGATTCCTTCTGCATACCCTGCTAGCATATATACGGGATTCTGCTTGAAGCTAAAAAAAATACTACAAGTAGGTATATGGACATAGACGTGTATCATCCGTATCATATCATTCCACAAAATCACTAGTCTCCCACAATCATTAATAAAGCAATCCCCGGACAGCGACGCGCTATTGAATACAGCGCCCACGTTCCCATATTTGCTTACTGTTAATCAAAAAACTTTTGTCCCGAATCTGAAACTCACGTCTTCTCTGATTAATGATTTCAACCCGAAAACGGCTGCGACGGTCATTGCGACCGGCGACTTTAAGAAAACAAACAACAAATAAAACGGTGCTGCTAATGATACATCTAATGGTGCAGAATGATTGTCAGTACCATTAGCGAAGCATAAATATGTAGTTGTTACCGTTGAACGGTCCCTTTTGCTTAGAACCTGTTTGCACACTGTTTCCCGGCGGCCAGTTGTACAAATAACCGAAACTGTCATGATATCATTAATTATGGCTGTTTATTGCTCTTTTTCACCGAAATTTTAAAGTAAAGATAAATTTCACATGGTTCTTACTTATTAATTGTATTTCTGAAGCTCCCATTACAGCACCGCCCCGGTAGTTACAAATTATAGCTATATTTTTTTTAGCGTCACGCTGTATCCCGCACACAGCAGACAGAGGGAACCTAGTGTTAGAGTAATCCATACCCCATTTGCCGCCAATCTGGAGGTATTACGTGTTAAATGGCGGAAGTCAACACTGGGTTTTCACCCTTTAACTATATAATGTTCAATAATACATATTAGTCATATATTTTTTTAAATTTAAATAAAATTTAAGGCGTTTTAGGAATAAATATTTATAATACTTATATTTAATAATAATAATAATAATACTTTAATGCACAAAAAAACGAAAAAAAAAACAATATAATAACAGTTTCTAATATTTACAAAAAAAAGACAATATATAGTGCAATGGCGGCCTTATCACTAAAAGCGATTTCTTACAGGCAACGATTTGATTTAATACGTAATTTTATGAAGTTTGTTCGATTAAAATATCTAAACTTATTTCGATTTTTGTTCTGATTTTTTAATGTTCGATTAAATTAAAATAACGTCTTGTCTCACTTTACAGAGAGATACGTGGAAATAAAACAGAAATATATATTATTATTTCCAACATATTATCTTCTTTCTATACCTACAATACATTTAACTCAAAACTTAATGCATTACAACACAGCCCCAATTAAGTTTTCAACAAGGAGTTTCCCGCTAAGTGTCAAACCCTCAACCTTAAAACCATTACACTTGTCTAATGCAATGAGGACTTACTACACTCGTAATAACACTTGCGCTATCGCCACCACATAATCCATTACTGTTCCAACATATAAGAAACGAACAAGGTGAGTACTGTATGCAGAAATGGATATAGACGTCAAGAGATTAAAGTGAAAAAGACCAAGTGTAGAGTTTTCCCGCCGCCCCCGTTGTAAAGCCAGCAAAACGACGAAAGTTGTCATCAAATACGCATCCTTCGGGGCGGGAATCAGTTTTAAAAGCCATTAGGGTGGGTGTGGTGGCGGGCGGTTGTAATTAGACTGCGTTAATATTTAACAAGTGCGACGCCGTACAGATTAGCGTAATACTAGCCCAGCTGTGTCCGGGCACCTTCTGTGACTCGGTGCCTTTAAAAAACCACTCTTTCAACATCGTCAAAAATTAATTATGTGTCCTGCCCCCGAAATGGAGATTTTGAAGTTGCTAATGGCTTTGTTATATCTTTTTATTTTTTTATTTTCATGCATCATCTGAAGAACGAAGTGGGTAACTATGATATTCTTTACGTTTATATTGCATTTGTTTTGCAATATGAACGGATATACATCATTGTTAATCTAGAATGAATAATTTTTATTTCTCGACTCTGTTAAGACTAACTACGTCGTTAAGGTCCGCTATTTAACAATTGACACTAAGTCCTCTTTGTTTATTCTGTTATATATGGGATGAAACGTTAAACTAAACATATTGCAATCAAATATTCCCTTTGTTAAAATTTGAACTGACAACAGCCGTGGTGTCGTTAGAACACGAAAATATTGTATCAGCTCTAATCTTAACTAAGCAACGAATATAATAATTTTCTTCTATGTATTATGAGAAAAATTAAATTATGAGAAAATTTTATATTATTCGCCTCTTTCAAACGCAAATATACAAAACCGGACTTATTTCATAAAACAGCAGTGTTAAGTAAAAACAAAGTCACAATTCGTAAGTGTAATCCTTTTGAACCCTTTCCGTGCAATTAAAATTACTCGAAGATGGTCGCAGCATCTGTGGGCAACTAATGGCAGATACATTATTAAAGCCCCGCGGTCGGGATCGCGGTGACGGAAGGGTTGGGACAGATTATGTTATTAGCGAGTTTGGTTTTGCTGCACGCCACTCTGATTATTGCGTAATAATTAAATAATAATATATTATTAATAATGTGAGTTCAATAAGGAATAAAAAAAATTTCAGCTTCACATTATATCCACGATTTTCGAGACATTGCGTTTTCGGTGCCGGTACTCAACACCAGGCTTTTTGCCTTGGTGCCAGAGCGAAAAAATGAAAATATAAAGAACTTCTTCTTTAATTTAATATTTTAATTCATTCCCTCGAGTGAGGATGGAACCCACAACCGTCGTGTTTCAATCACACCCTTGTGCCCCTGGGCCACGACGGCCTCATAAGGAATATACTTTTAATAATAAAATATGTAATTATTTCATAAACTACATAAGTTATTGTTTTCTACTATATTTTATAAATAAATAGCTGATTAAGTTATTGTATTATCCATATCTGTAAATACAATAAAAATCCAGAAATTAATATGCAGGACATAATTTTTTTTCCTTAAAAAAATATCTAAAATTTATATTTCTAAACCAACCGTTGCCTTTCTTTTCCTCATCATTAATCACATATATTATTTTAACATATCAACAAAGACACCAAAAATAGCTTACATAACGATATGCAAATTCTTATTCACAACTCGCACCTCAGATGACCGTGGGTTCTCCAGGGTTATGAGAAACTTTTTTAAGCCAATCAGTCACAGTCCGGGATTTCCGGGACCAAGATTAGCATAGCCAAAATTACAATGCCCAACTGAAGAAGTTAATGGACGATCCATGCATAATTTTTGGTCCACACACAAAAGGGCTAAACAAAGGTGTTTCAATAAAAAAGTTTATTAATGTGATAGATGAATCATCAAATACGTTATACCGGTCGCCCTTAAGTCTATTAAAGTGTTAGTACTGCTACTTGTTTTCACATAAATGGCCGAATGTGCTTTATTCTTTTACGCCAATTACGTCTGAATCAAAGTTGTTTGGTAAGGAAATATTTATTACTTCACAATCTGGTCGGTTTATAGATTGTTATAAAAATAACATTCTTAAATTATTTTCTTAATTATTTCATTGACAAGATAAATAGCGAAGTTGAGTTCCGCCACTCAATACGTATGTATTGAGTGGCGGAACTCAACGGAACGGACGGAACTCAATGTCTTGAATTCGGGCAAAATAAGGAACGTTGTTCGTTGTCGCACTTAGAGTCGTCAACTATACTTCCATTTGTAGTAGCTGTAAGGCAAAATTATTAAAAAAAATAAAAATGGCAAATTTAAAGAAACATATTTACTGTCATGTATCAATAACAAAAATATGTTTAAAAACGATTTTTGCGAACGACATTAATTTCATAAATTATTTCCTAATCCACGTAATACTATACACGTCGAACGTTTCAAGTATCATTATAATGGCAATTAGAACATTGAAAAACAGGATTAAACACCGTGAGCTGGTGACCTCCCGCTGCCATAAAATACAAGCATGGACAGACCTTAAAATACTGGTTTCATTGAAGATGGGGTTACAACTTGTATAAGCGCTATTTGTTTCTGCCGTCACCTCTAAGAAGCTAAACAAACAATACATAAATATAGACGACTTTTGTGTCTTTCCCATAGTCTCTATTGTTAGTATTGTCAACTTTGTGCCCTTTGAAAGGCATTGTTTTTTTTTAAAGATCTTTTGTAGATGCATCGTCACGACTGATGTGTCCAGTTCTATTTTTTTCCCTTTCAAACGGCTTCTGCTACTTTCATTGTTACTTTTAATGATCTTACTGGTCTTTTCTTAATGAACTACTCGTTCTGTGGATGCATTTTGTGTCTATTAGTAGTAGTCAGTTTTACTGTACTAAGTTTTGTGTTAAGACAGATATAAATATTAATCATTCGACAAAAACTTGTAACGGCATATCTTAATTATGAACGTCTTTATGAATTCTTAACGGAAATACCACATTTCTGCATCTATATTTAGCTAAAAAAGCTTCCAGATCAACAATTTCAAAAATTTCTTCAGCGCAAGTTAAACACGTCAATCAAATTCAGCCACACAACTAGATGTCAGAGGTCACCGATCATCAGATTCTACACCTGCATTCATCTGTTTTTAGATATTTACAAAATAATTAAAATCACAGAAAAATCACTCCTATTTCTTATATGATTTAGAAATAGTTTTGGCATTTTCGATGTTAATAGTAATTCCGTTTCTCCAGCACCTCCGTTTTTTACTGTTAAACATTCGTGTCATTCCGCCGAGTAAACACACACACAAAGGACTAGTCACTATCCCTTTTTATTAATATCGGTGGTTGAATGGCAACAAAAGGTTTTGTTCTCATTATGCTTAATCGTAGTCGTTCAGGTGTTATATTATAATACATACCCACTATAGTGGGTAGCGGTAATAATGAGCTTACTCATTTCAAAAGGGGATGCATTTCTGATACTGTATTAAATCTGTTTAATTATTTGTGCTGAATTAAATGGTTTATGGGTTTGATAAAAACTGGACTGATAGCTAAGTTATGTGATCTATTTAAATCTATTTATGCTTTCAAAGAAACATGAATAGTGGGAAATAATTCAAGACGAATTATTAATAATTTACAATAATATTTTAATATATCGCTTGGTTTTATAAAATAACACTGATATTATTGAAGGCTATGGGATAAATGTCTTCAAAAACAACATACTTAATACAAATGTTTCTCTAAAAATATATATTTTATATAGAAAATAATAAAAAAACCGTGTGCCTACTACCGTGTGCAATGTCAGAAAGTTAGTATAAGTATTTATATATCACTCAAAAATACTTAGCCACTCGTTTGACGAAACACACAAATAAATTACACCAAATTAGTTAATATAATCAAAATTAACATAATATGTACGTACAACCTATAGGTCACTCGTAAGTTGTACGATTGATTTTTATTTATTTTTCATTATAATATATTCAAAATGTCTTGAACTTGAATACTCTCTCTCTCCCGGTGCTACGCGGTTAAACTACCAAAATCACAGCTTCCTTCGGCTTCACGCTGATTCCCTTTGCTCTTGTTTATTGAAATCGATAATAAATGTCATACTTAAGTTGTGGTAATGGCAAATAAATTTCACATTATTATTGCTACTTCTGTCTTGTAAGGGACCCGTGTCGGTAGTTCAAAGTTCGAATTAAGTTATGTACGCATCAGAGTGGCGTAGCTGGATAATTTATTGATTTAGAGTCTCTATAAATTTCAATTATTTTGTTCTATAAAATAACTGATCTGACTGTAAGCACGAAGGTTGTTAGTTCAATTCCTAGGCAATATTAGTAATTATTTTCATTTCCTCTTCCTGGTAACAAGACAATACACTTTTGTATGTGCAACTCAACACGCATTGTCCAATTGGGCGGAACCCCAATTTCCAAAGTTCCCAATGGGGATCGGAGTAGATTAACGTTAAGTTAACCTAAGCTAAAATTCTAGCTAGCTCTATGTGGAATGCAACGCGTACGCTAAAAAAACGAAAGTATATATTGAAAAAGGAAAATAACAAATTTTTCCAAACGCAACACAAAAGACAAATACTGTTTTAAATAAATAAGTTAACATAATTAAAGCACTCTATATCGTACTTATTTTTTTTATAAAACAACAAATTTAAAGAAATTCTATTCAATGTGTTGTTAATCTATTTGATCTTTAGCCTTACACAACAACAAACACCTGTTCGTATCACAACATCTCCCTTATCCACGTGTCTCGAAATCTCCATCTCAATAAAAAATCCCTCTTTTTATTATTTGTTATTTTAAAAAACCGCGTGTGTGTCTCGTGCGAGATGAACTTGTAGTGCTGACCCCATAACTGACCTGCAAGCACGGCGGTAAGGGATGCTGCGGTCATCTTGTGAATGAATAAAATTATCACGATCGTTCTTTAATCGACGGCTTTACCTTTTAAGAGGAATTGCATTGAATTGCTCATTTTTTTTTGTAAATATAATTATAAAATAACACATCAACTTAAGTAAATGAGATTATTATTAGGTTGTTGTGAGCCACAAGCGTGCACTTATGGGGACAAGTTATGACTTCGATTCCCATTCGAGAAAATGAAATATTTAATATATATATTTCCTCGAGAAAATGAAATATTGCACAGCGTTGAGTTTCGCCAGTGAACATGCAATGCGTTTAGAATTCAGCGGAAAATGGAGAACGGCTTATCTTAACATTAGTGAAACTAAAAAAAAAATAAAAGATACTAGGAAATATATTTATAATACCTATATATACAAAATAAAATTATAATAGACTATTTTATATTATTTGGCCATTCATTTACTTTTGAAAATATTATATTATAAAACACAAAATTCATAACATTCTCAGTAATATCCTTGTATTATCTTACTAATAATTCTACCCAAAGTGACCCCGAACCCAAAACCCGTAATAGTTCCAAAGCAGATTTTATGGGAACCCGAATAGCTAATAATTCATAAACATCGGACATTGGACCTCTCAAAATCAATAAAGCGGACCCGTCGGGCCAGAATTCTCTATTAATTTGAACATGTTGGCACAAAGCCGTAGTTTTCGCCCTTTTAAGACTGGAAACTCTACAAGGATAATAGTGGATGGTCTCCACTCGTTTAAGAGTGATAAATTACCTAATGGAAGTCGGTATGTCCATTCCCACAGATATTAAAGCCAGGACAAAGGAGCGACCCCTAAGTTGCGAGGACTCACGCGGCGTCATACAAAATATTGCAAAACATAAGATGCTTTTGTTCGAATAGCATGCAAATCCTTCAAGGGTATTTGGGGGAAATTGGAAAAGTTGAGTCGTTTTTAGACTTTGATGTTTCATGCTTTATTGGTTTGGCTAATCGCTGTGCGTATGGATCGTGCGGTGAGGCCGGTATTAGCTTCAAAGGCTTCTTTTATTGCTTGTGTTGTCTAAAATATTAATAAATGTTGTAAATAGTTTAACTTACGATTTGATAATAATCAAGTCGTAAGTGATTAGGCTAGTCGTGGCGCAACAAGCTAGCTACTGTTAATGCGATAGGTCGTTTATTCGTTTCTCACTCGAGGAGGACAAGAAGAATTATTTAATATTTTCAACCTGCCTAGGGTAGGCAGGCCTTTATTCGGGATAAAGCGTGAAGCCAAAAAAGTGACATAAAATATATTAAAACACTTCTCACTAAACATCGCTTACATGTTCATTAAAACGTGTTTAATGAAAAGCAATTTAGCACAACATCAAAACAATTACTAATTTTTATTAATTGCTAATAATGTATTTTAATATATATATTTTTAAAAGATACTTAATTAAATATCGAAATGTCTCAAAAATATATTACATTATAAGAACAATAAGTTCTATTCTTTCTTTATTTTTCATATAAAATTACTTTTTTACTGTAGATATTTAAATTCAACAAATCCGATTACTTTTGCCTAATCCCAAATACCCTGAATATTTTTTTTTTAACTTGCCACTGTATCCCGCAATAGCAAGCAAGAAAGGAACCTAGTGTTAAGACACTCCGTTCTCCAATTTCGGGCGAGTTCTTGAGGCATTGCGTGTTGAGTGGTGGGACTCAATGCCCCGCTTTGCAACGACACCAGTGTGGAGAAATGAAAATGTAAATTTAAATTCGTGGAGATCAAATTCACAACCAGTCTATTTTACAGTCACAATTTGTGCCCCTGCGCCACGACTGGCGTCAGGACTAGCCTCAACTTCACTTCATAGGCACCACGTATAAATTCCCCACAAATACCTACAAACTAAAATAAATATACAAAAATATTAGTAATACGCCTTTAAACCAACACCATGTTTGTCAAAAGAATTTTAATGTTTTTCAATACCTATAATACCATATTGTAGGTAAAATTGAACAATATTGATCCCGCTCAACAAGCCCTATAAGCTACCGATACCGAGCAAATCGTATTTATCGGGATTATCTCAGGTTATCGAACATCTTCACCCAAAACCAATAAATTGTATGTTACATACAAAGATGATCAAAACCCTAAAAGCAATATCCATTGCTAAATTTGTATAAGAACGACTTTTGAATGCAATGAAGAAGAAGTAATGTATAGATTGAGAATAAAGTATTTAGAAAAATCTTACGATTTTGTTTGATTTTATTTGGTTTTAGATAGAAGAGAGCGCCGGTACGTGAGTTTGGAAGCATTTATGCAAAGTTGAACGTTTTTGCTATCTTGGTAGCTTATCAGTCCCTCAATCAGATCTTGGGACGACCATTGTCGAGGAGGTATCGGCATTGTTGGCGAACCTTAGCAGTTGTGCCTTTGATGTGTCTTATATATAAAATGTAGTCTAGGATAATAGATTAAAGTATTACATTAATAGTAAAAAAATAATCGATTTTGTTTTTACTAGTACTTAAATAGTATTTTGTTTAATAGTTATTTTAAAAACTCCACACAGCAGAGTAGGCAGAGAAAACTTAGCTTTAAGATATCCTCCCGTTCCCGTAAAGACACTTCCGTTTCCGTCCTTCTTTTAGCGAAAGGATTAGTATTCTGGAGGCGAGACTGAGTAGCGGAACTCAACGCCGCGCTTTCCCTCGTTACCAGCAAGGATATGAAAATATTTAACAGTCTACAGTCGCAGATCAATTCGAATTTCTATTCAATATAAAAGTTTTACATAAGTAAATTGTAAAATTGCACCTTGACTCAAAAAATTGTATGTTTTTTTATCATGCGACGATTTATCAAAGGCAGAGAGAGTCTCTGGCTTAGTAGTCACTGCCACTAGCCACTCCGCCGAAATGCTAACCACTTTATATGAATAATAAAAACAATATCAGCATCTTTATTCTTCGTAATTTGCATTATAGAAAATTATAACTAAAACAACCCTTTTACTTTTCTTTTGTCATTCCCATCCAACAAATGGAAACAATCAAAAAATTTACAAAGTAATTAGTCCCACGAAATAGCTCTCAAGAAGTTTATAATTTTTAAATGTATTAAAAAGTTTTTAAAAAACAATAGCTACAGGGGTAAAGATAGCAAAAATCGTCAAATTTGTTCGCTGACAACATTCATCTCAATCAATCTGAGACTCCCTGAGGAGTAACCCTTCTGTCCCGCGAGACGTAACCCTCCCTATAACCCAATTAATGTGAGAGTACCCTCACGGCGTGGCCCCGTGGCAACCACAAAAAATGTAAATTGAAATGTTAAATTAATTTGATTCGCCATCATATGTGAAAAGGCGATATATAATTTTATTAAAATAAAAATCAATAGTGCAATAAAAATTATATTATTTTAATTTATATTTCTATTTCTTTGCTCTGGTGTCGAGGCAAACGCGCGTCGTTTAGTTCCGCCACTCAACACGCAATGCCTCCGGAACGGATTGTCTTAATGCTAGTTTCCCTCTGCCTACCCTGCTGCGTGCGGGATACAGCGTGTTTTGATTTTTAATAAAAAATATATTGTTGTACCCACTAGAAGCCAAAGTTAGACGCCATCGTGACAGAATTTAGGAATCATATATATTTTTCTAAATATTCGTATTAAAATTATTATTTACATTTTGTTTTTATATATATAGTATAATATAGTAATATCAAAATCAATAATTTACGTTACTAAAAAGTCATATCAATATAAATTCAATATATTTGTAAGGCTACATATACATTGCGACGACGGCCATTCATTGTTAAAAATAATTTTAATACTGATGATTTTAATAAATAGAAGATGTAAACATTTTTAGGCCCATTGCTGGCTTTCGTATTCAAAATTGAATTCAGGACTTTAAAATTATGTATTGTCGTCTCAAATTTCAATATTTCCAATAGAATGAGATGAGATGAGATGAGAGAATGAGAAGATGAGAATTGACTCAATAGCCGCTGATGAAACAGGAAGAGTGACCCCCGAACAATTAATTATTCAAAGTATGTCGTCGAGAAAAACGGAGTTTGTGAGCCATCTAGTTACCTATTGTAAATCAGTTCGGACTTCGCAACTTCACACCAATATTCGTGACTCGAATGAGGGCATATTTATTGATTTCCTTTGGGCAAATACAAGGCTGGATTTTTTTTTATATTTCTTTTTATAATAGAAATAGAATTAAATGGAAACTTGTAATAATATTTTTTTAATAAAATAAATCAAGAAGCACTATTTAATTACAAGTTTAGTTTTTCCTGCTTTATTTAAAAATCATGATATATTATAGATATATTTCTTTTTGTTCTTTTTTGGTCACTGCATCCCGCAAAGTAGGAAGAGGGAACCTGGGCACCTAGGTCTAATATAACACTAGTATTAAGACAGTCCCTTCTCATTAACATACTCCCGTTCTGTGTAGCGATGTGAGCAGTGGCGATGTAAATTTAAAAATTATAAATAAATATATGTTTTTAATAATCACAACGACTGTCTAAGTCGTCACCTAACCACATCCAGTGAAAGAATACTTCCGCAATACCAATTCGTAAAGTAAGCTGATATCTGAGATACAAACAAGTCCTTCAACAAAGAATGAAGCCCATATTAAAATTTCCTTGAGAATAATCCGAACACAACACAATATCAAAATTTAATATCATTTTAATCTTAATTCTACTTATTAATGTTCCTAAGGAACCCTCCGTGACTTAAATCGCCACCTCCACAAAATTGCCTTTCAACATTGTAACCTATTCGTATTGAATTAAGTTATATTTTGCAATGGTTGGATTTTTGTATGAAAATGTGTGGGTATAAAATCTGGTGAAAGCAGGTAAGTTCAAAAGATAACGCCGTCTGCTTTGGAATACGGCTTAATTAGGTCGAATTGAGATTTTACCAGAATATAAGTTATCCGAATTAATTTTACCCAAAACGAGACTGTGGCGTAGGAAATATACGATTGTAAATAAATACGCTTTTTGTACTGATTTTCACCCAAATTATGTTTAAATTTAAAATAATAACTCCTATATACCTACCGTTTACCTATATTTTGTTCATACGAGATATGACAATGCATTTGTTATTAATTATCTCTTATATATCTTAAAGAGGCCGGTCGTGGCGCAGCGGCACAAGGTGTGACTGTAAACCGACTGGTTGTGGGTTCGATCCCCACTCGAGGAGATGAAATATTTACTTTAATTTATATTTCCATTTCTTCGCTCTGGTGTCGAGGCAAAGTGCGGCGTTGAGTTCTGCCACTCAACACGCAATGCCTCCGAAATTCGGCAGAAAGTGGGGAACGGAGTGTCTTTCACTACGTTCCCTCTGCCTACCCTGCTGTGTGCGGGATACAGCGTGAAGCTGATTTTTTTTTATATATCTTAAAGTTTTCGTGATGACTCGTGGCTCAAGGGATCGATTTCCACTGGAGAAAATAAAATATTTAATATTTTCATTTCTTCGCTCTGTTCTTGCTTCTGGACAGTCGGAGGAAAATGAGGAAGGAATCGTCCTAAAACTTGGTCACCAGGTTCCCTCTGCTTACAGTACACGCCCGAAAGCTAAAAAAATATCTCAAGCTTTACTAATATCACAAAACTGAAGAGTGCCTTGGGTTCAGTCCACTTATAGAAAAAGGCTGTAATATAGACTTTATTAACATTCTAATTGAATTTGAATAAGCTATAATAAGTGAAATCTTAACATTTTTGAAATTAAACACAAAATTTGTAACATACGATAATAATGTAATCCATCCTAAGTATAATATTTTTAAAACACTTTAGCTAGATACTTAATCTCAATTACGCTTCATCCACCATACTATGCCACCATACACCCACACACACACATAGCAAGTCCATACATTTTGTAATTAAAACGTAAAAAACCTTTGATGGATCGCGTCCGAGCGTTAATTAATGGCTTTTGTTCGGGTTGAAGTACTCTATATAGTAACCACCCTCGTGTCTCCTGAGTGGACAGTGTATTATCTGTTTTTCATACAACTAGCTCTGTCCTGTGGCTTCGTCTCCGTGGTTAAATGAAAATAAGTGAATGTCAAAGGTAACTCTAACTGCAGGAACTGTAGCTTTGAAATGTTTAACGCGATGATATCCTAAAATCAATTCTAGCTAGTCATTTTTAAGACTAGCTCGTGTAACTGATTAAGAGCCAGTCGTGGCGCAGAGTCACAAGCTTGTGCGTAAACGCCACAGATTGTGGGTTAGATTCTCACTGGAGGCAATTAAATATTTAATATTTTCATTACCTCACTCTTGTGTCGGGGCAACGGCAAAGTGGAGAACAAAGTGTCTTAATACTAGGTTCCCTCTGCCTAACCTGCTGTGTGCGGAACAGTACAGCGTGAAGCTGGTGTCGGGGCAAAGCGCTACGATAAGTTCCGCTACTCAAAACGCAATGCTCCAAGAATTTGGTGAAAATTGGAAACCAAAGTAGCGAAGTTCCCTCTGCCCACCCCACCGTGTGCCGAATAAACTCTTCAGCTTTATCATATTAGTATTGATTATTTTATTTTTGTTAATATTATTTTTAAATGTATAAGTTGTGACCTCAGAAAATATAGACGGTAAATAGTTTCTGAAAATAAAATGTAGAACGACACATCAGCCACTAACAAAAACGCAACATTTTCTCGCTAAATCCTATATTACGGAGTCGTGGTTTTTATATTAACTTTACGCTGCACCTCGCATACAACAGGATGGACTCTGCTTTCTGACTTCGGATCTAAATACGTATTGTCTCAAGAACGCGTATATAGTAACCACACCTAATTCCGCAATTTTCTTTTAAAAATAAGGGTAATAACCAATTTTCCCAATCTGGGAATCGAACTCACAACCGCATGATCATTCACACGCTGTCCCACTTCACCACGACGACGATAAAGTGAAAGCAAGACATAAAATGAAACATCAATTCATTATACAAGCCATCTGTAAAAGAAATCACAATTCCAATCTCAATAAACGTTCAGTCGATGGAGCGCTCAAAATGTGAATGCGGAAACAAAAAGCTAATACAAACAGGGTGCACCCCAGCGCGTTATTACAGAACCTGCCCACAATGCCTCGATGACAAACCTCTTATTTTCAACTCCTTACTAATCGTACGGAAAACTTTATTTTCCAAGTGAGGTGTCTTCTAGTTGTTGATTTTCGAATTGATATTATTTTCATTTTGAAATTAAAATTGTCTTCAGAGATGCCAGTCGTAACGTACCGTGTGACTATAAACGCCATAGGTTGTGAGTTCGATTTTCTTTCGAGGAAATTAAACAATTAATATTTTCATTTCATCGCTCTTGTAACGTGAAGTGTGGAGAGGTTGAGTTTCACCACTCAATACGCAATGCCTCGAGAATTTGGCGGAAAGTGGGGATGGCTTAATGCGGAGTATTTTAACACTATATTCTCAGGTTCTCTCTCTCCTGATATGTATGGAGTACAACGTGAAACTAAAAATGCATATAATAGTTTTCATTAAAAATAACATCACAACATTGCGCCTTTTTTAGAACCCAATATAATTCGTCGTGTACACAAATTGGGAAAATATTTCGCCACGTGGAAAATGGAATCCCTCAATCATTATGTCCAATCAAATCCATCTAAACTACGTCACTATGCTATTGCAAATACAGTTAAAGCAAATATTATTTTTGATATTTCTATACATATGTAAATAGAAAAATTAACCATTCTTACACATTCTATCTAAGGTCGCAACAATTGGAGAAATACGTAAGAAAGAAAAATTATTATAGCAAGCATCAAATGCATAAACATAACAGCGAGTACTACCAAAATGCAGTGGTTAAAAAACAAAAGACGCTGGTTAGACAGGGGTGACGGGGGAAGGTAATGAAAAACATGGCGGCACGCTTCTACCCGCTTAACTTGTGATTGTTCTAATTCATCTAACTGAGACGTGTCTGTTGGAGGGGTTACCTTGTTATTAACGAGAATTGATTTGCAATATGTTTTATTGTTATGTTTATAATATGTGTTTTAGTATAATAATTATGAGGCCAGTCGTGGCGCAGAGGCATAGGCGTGTTATTGTAAAAGCTATGGGGTTGTGGATTCGTTTCCTACTCGAATGATTATTGTTTTAATTTCATCGCTCTGGTAGCCACGCGACGTTGAGTTTCGCCTCTCACACGCGGTGCCTCTAGAATTCGCTGGAAAGTAGTGAATGTAGTTTCATAATGGGAATGGAGTGTCTTAACACTAGGTTCACAAGTTCCCCCTGCCTACCCTGCTAGGGTAGGGTAACCTGTGCTGGGTGCAGCGTGAAGCAAAAAAATACAGTAGACGTGGATGTTTGGCGTTTTGAGGTGCTACAAACTAAATAACAAAAAACGTTTAGACTAACTTAGATAAGAACGTATAGCTTAATAAGCTAAAGCGGTAAATAGTCACCAAGAGGCGCACGTTCAAGTCTCTACGGTAAAATGTTAATATATTTTTAAAAATATTCCTTACTTGTTATTTTTCTTTCTGGGCTTTGAATAATGGTTGAACAAACAAAGATGTTAATATATTATAACTAAACATACTATATATAGCGCGCAAGAAAAAATCAAAATATCTACTAAAATAGGAGACTATATTACAAAATCTTGTATGTGGCAATCGAATTGCAGTCGCAGCCGGCGCTTGCGCATGTTACGTGAGCGAGTGTTTCTTTATATATACGTAACATATAGTATGTAGATTATTAAATTTTAAGCAAAATTGCATGTTATTTCCTTTAAAATATTTATTTAATTATTCCCTTTTTTGTGATATAATATTTTTATAGCCAAATATTATCATTTTGAATGCTACTGCAAATATACCATTAAAATTAAACCAAATCTATCGTTTTAGAAATAAAGGCCATTATGACCCAGTGCTATCGCGCTAGATTGTAAATGTGATAGTAGTTCATTCGATCTCCTCTCGGAAGAATTAATGATTTATTTTTCCCATTTCAAGAACACAGAGCGCCAAGTTGACATTCGTAAGACACGCCGCAATGTTTTGAATTCAACAAAAATAGAGAACGGAGAGTTACTATCTAACTCTCTAATACAATATCTATACTTCTACGATTATTATGCGGGATAGAGCGTGAAATTAAAAAAAAAATATTTAACAAACTTTTACATAATAATAAAGCTTAGCAACAGTAAACGAAACTCGGTAACTTCTCCTTCACCATCACTAACCGATACATCACCTCTAGTATTATAAGCACCTGAACAATGGCTGTCGTACAGCTCGTGTGGAACTGTGAAACTACCGTTTTACATAGTATGTTTAATTTTAAGTTATTATACACATTTTAGAATTATTTTGTCATAAAATTATTTTTTATTTTATTTATGATAATTAAAATGGGTTTTCTCAATGTTAAACAATATTGACGCCAATACAAACGGACATTAACAATAAAAATAGACTTAAGTGATTGATTTAATGCGGTTCTATTTTCCAAATAACCGAGGACTTTTTTATTTATTTTTTTATTGGATTATAAAAAAGCAAGCAAAGTAAAAATATAAGTTTGACTATAACGCGGCGGTTGAGGATTCGATCCCTACTCCGGGGAATGAATTATTTATTATTATTATTTACATTTCTTCGCTCTGACATCAAGGCAAAAGTCCGACGCGTCTTTGAGTTCTGCTACTTAACACGCAATGTCTTGAAAAATTCGAAAAAGGGTAACAGAGTGTCTTAACACTAGGTTCCCTCTGCCTACCTATGGAATGGTATATGCGGTATACAACGAGATTGTTACATGTCATTAAAATTTTATTATCCATATATTTTCCTTTAAAATTCCTCAAATGTATGAAGACGACCTAAACAATACAATACAAAGTCGGCTCGCTTTCACAGGGAACGTCACTCACTAACTCATCCACTCCAACCATTGTGTTAAAACTACTAAATATCGTATTATAGACTGACCGACACGACGCGGTCAATACAAAGCTGCTCAAAACTCCACCGTCTCCGCATTCCCACGACGTTTCTGCAAATAAAAAAAAATACTACTACTGCACTACTTGAAATTTTAATTGAACTTCATAAATAATCAACTATCTTATTACTTAGTTTTAAGTTCGATTTTCCTTCGATTCCTTTGAATTGAAGGTGTGGGTTAAATTTGTGGGGCAAGAAGGTCCTTTTGTTGCTATTGTCTATGCAGTCCAAACACGGTTTTGCGGTATTATTTCAGGTTTTTGGGGTCACCTATTATACTTGGGATTTATTAGATGTAAGCATGTACGTGGGTGAGTCAGATTATAGTTGATCGATGGATATCTTGCGTTCGGTGGGAAACATTTGTTAAATACCGTTTAATATTTATTGTACAATTTTAATAATAGATTTTGTTGTATGTCCTTAATATTCGAGATATTATTGTAAAACTTTTCTTACATATACTCATATTATGCTATTTCTAATGCCTATATAAAATTAAAAATAAAATGTTAGATCAAAAATCAAACTTAAACTGCAATTTTGATAATAATTATTCAATATACTCGTATAATAAGACTGTAATAATACTGATTAAAGGCAGTCGTGGCGCAGGGGCACAAAGTATGACAGTAAAATCGATTGGTTGTGGGTTCAATCAAAAATTAAATATTTATTTTTATTTATATTTTCAATTCTTCGCTCTAGTGTCACCGCAAATGGTGGCGGTAAGTTCCACCACTTAACACGCAATGCCTCTAGAACTCGGCGGAAAGTGGGGAACAGAGTGTCTTGTCACTAATGTAATAATAACAGAAAACAATCTTAGAAAATTCAGTTATACATGAAACTACATACATATATATATATATATATATATATATATATATATATATATATATATATATATATATATATATATATATATATATATATATATATATATATTCAAACATTCATATAGATCCCCCTAACTGACAATTATGCACCGGCTATCGCTGCATATTAAGCGTTGATCGAATCACTCGGGGCGCACTTTTACATCTGTCTATTTGCTTATGGCCATTAACCGGTTGTAAATCTTTTTATATTCGTTATGTATAGCGGGAAGAAAATATAATAACGTAATCGTAGTGAGGAAATGCAATACGTACAGACAGATGGACGTACAGATCATATTTTAATTTTTTTATTTAAAAATATTTTTCGTTTATGTGCAAAATTTACCTGAGGTCAGTCGTGGCGCAGGGGCACAAGATTGTAAACACGATAGGTTGTTAATTCGATTTACCACTCGAAGAAACGAAATATTTAATGTTTTAATAACTTCGCTTTCCTGCGTATAATACTTAAATAAGCGCGGCGTTGAGTCCTGCTACTCAACTCGCACCTGACCTCCAGAATTTGGTGGAAAGTGAAACGGATATGTTTCTTTGTCTTTTATCTTAACCTCAGGTTCCCAGGTTCCCCCTGCTTACGCTACTACGTGAGGGATACTATGTTAAGATAAAAAATACTCACAGTTATTTAATAAAAAAATATATTTATTGAACTTGAAATAGGAAATGCCAGCAAATCGGCAATTCCTGTATAGGAAAACAGAATGATATTTTAATAGATTTCAATCTTTTATCTCGCAAAATATATAAATGACGAGATTCACATGAAGAAAAAACATTTATTGCATATTAAAATTATATCAATAAAATTTATATTGCACCAAAACAATGAAAAATCTTTTAAAAACTGATAAAAGGTCGTAGACCATGGTCTGTATAGTAAGAACATGGTCTATAGCATTAATATGGAACTGGATTGCCTTCTTGTAATGAAATTTATCAATGACACAGGCAGTGCTAATTCATTTATTTGCCCCTTTGATAGCGCCGATCCTGCACCTCGCCTTATTATATACAATACTAGATTAAGTGAGTTGTGGCCATATAGGGGCAGAAGCGTGTGACTGTGAACGACGGGTTATGAGTTCGATTCCCACTCGACGAAATTACATATTTAATATTTTAATTTCTTCGCTCTGGTGTGAAATAAAAAGCGGCGCTGAGTTGCGCCACTTTTTATACAAAATTTAACCTTCGCGTAATCTTTATGCCGCATAAGATTTGCGAAATGATTTTCATTTTCATCTCTTTCTTCTAACTGGCAAATTCGAAACAATAACTAAAGAACTGAACTGACATAACTAGATAACATACAAAAAGAAAAAGAATATGAAAACCCCTTGATATTATTTGAAGCTAAAACCACCGCTTATTTAGTCATGTACGTCTTAACAGCACAAAATCAGTCACAAAATTGTTGAGTATTTTCTTATGAGAAACATTGCCATATATTTATTGTTAGAATATTTCGGAATGTTAAAAAAGCAGTTGCGGGAATCCCCCTTACGAATACTTACCGCAATCATATTCAACTATACAGGCAAAACTAAAACTATGCAGAGGGGGACTTCCTTAGCCACAACATAGGAAAAGTAGCAACTCTATGAGCAGTATACATCGCCTTTTTTCTATTTATCGTTATATTTGTCGTTGTTGCAAATACTTCAATGTATACCAAATAAGCTCATATTAACTAACATTTTCTAATCATAGTACACAGATAAAAAATTGATATTTTATAGCGTCCTGGGTCCATTTTTTGGCAATATTTTATTCCCTCTTCGTTTTCTATTGCGAATGACAAATTCTAGTTTTACACACATAAGTGATATAGGAAATTGGTGCTTAACACATATGAAACAGTGATAAGAATGGCTTGTAGACTTGGCCTGTCGTCATACGCACGAGCTGGTAGTATATCACGTTTACGAACAAATGGTTTAGAGTATCTTTTGTAACGGCGTAATCTAGTAAGGATAAACAACTGTGGTGCTTGGAAAACCTCAAAGGGAGTTTAGTTTTGGGTTTTGCTACGAGGTGAGTTTTCTGTGTTAGAAAATATGTATATATCGAAATCATTGAATTTGAAATAATTAGAGCAGTTTTACAAGATAACGAAAAAATATGTACACAAAATATAAATAATAAGAAAAAGATATTAGCTTTACATTTTGTTTTTGGCATAAACATACTCCGAAACCTATTTTATACTTCTAAAAAAGTCGTACTTCGCGTGTCAAAGATAAAAGAGACAGTAGAGAAAAATAATTTCACCGGGCTTCGTCTGTTAATAGTATTTTTTTTGGTTTTTTTTGTGGTTAAAAAATATGTATACATATGTCGAAACCATTGAGGAAATTAAAATAATATCTTTAGAGTAAGTACTATTATCGCAGTTCTCGCTTTTAAAAAAAGGACAACAAAATATATATTTTTTTCAACCCTAAATTTTGTTTTTGTTATAAAAATATTTCGAAATACAGATTGTACTCCTTAAGTCCTCCTTAAGACACGAGAGAAAAATAAAAAAAATCAATATTAAATTAATTGGTAATTCATTAAGAGATCTAAACTTTATGAATGTTTTTTTTCTCTGTTCGAGGAAATTAAATATTAATTTAAATGTTATTTTCCTCGCCATGATGTCGAAGCAAAATGCGGCGTTGAGTTCCGCCACTCAACACGCAATGCCTAAAGAAAAGTAAAGGGGAAAGGAGTATCTTAACACTGGTTCCCTTTGACTACCCTGCTGTGTGCGGGATACAGCGTGAAGCTGATTTATTTACATACTTTATATCGTTTTTAGCCTTAGGGCCTAATAGTTTTTTAATATAAAAAAAACTTCAACAATATCGTTTGGCTGAGAATCGAATCAGCAACATAACACCCGCATACCTCATAAATCATCAAAAACACTAATGTCATGAGAGTTACAACACATTTCACGGTCCATTACATTAGTTAATAAAACTTAAATTAGATTCATCTATATCGAGATTATGTACGTATAATATTTTATAGGCATATAAGAGAAAATAAATAATAAAAAAAAACATAGGCCATAAAGTAAGAGAGAGAGAGATCCAACAATGTTTTTTTTATTTTACCCTTTGGCAAGACAAATTGCGGCGTTGAAAAAAAGGATGGGAAGCGGAGAACACAGTGCCTTCACACTGGGACATGCCAGTTTCACGCTGTATCCCGCACGCAGGATAGGCAGGGGTAATCTAGGGTTAAAACACTCCGTTTCCCATTTTCCGCCGAATTCTGGAGACATTGCGTGTTGAGTGAAATTCTGTACGGTTCTTTCATATGAAAAAAGCGTTGAGCTGATTTTTTTAAAAATAATAATAGAATTATGTGTTCCTGACATTTAAGAAATGTGATGATTGTTGATTTTAATTTGTTGTACCTACTTACCTAAGAAATTTAAAACCATTTTTTTAGTTTGTTAAATGACGCTATCGAGGCACAGAACGCTGTGGTTATAAGGTCTAATCTTTCCTTAAGTAATAATATTTCATATAATCTATAAAAGCGTTTCTTCTCTGCACTAACAAAACCGAGTGTTAAGTCACTCCATTCAATAAAAAAAATACAAGAACTAAGTTATTCATTTTCATCCTCGCACCACCCAACACAATTGAAAATTCTACGAGAAATGAGAAGAGTAACGTCTTAACAGTAGGTTCCTACTGCCTACCGTGTTCTGTGCGGGAATACAGCGTGAAGTAAACATTAGACAACACATTCTTATAAAACTATTAACAAAACGAACTCCACAGCTCCATTACTACGCCGCACTGACCCACACTTACCCAAAGCCTTGCCAGTGGCTACTTTTATTCGGAACCAGACCCGAGAGCGTTCACCTCTGACCCTAACTGTTGGTCATCTCAAGACTGTGCCTGTCCTTCTTTATTGTATGGGTTACTGTGTATATCCATCTCTGTCTGTTCGCTGCACGATCCGATATAGCATCTGAGTACCCTTAGAAATTGCACTCGGTTATATGGTACAATATTTATATATTTTTTTAATTTCTTATTTTAAATATTTTTATTGATATAAATGGAGTTATTTAATTATCTTCATCTATATAATATGAAATGTAAAGTTACCAATATTAGACAATTTTAACATTTTAAAAACAAGGTTTGTATTTTTTTTATAGTGTATTATATTTTATTTATGTAATAGGGTTGTACAAAAAAACTATATTTTGTATTGACAAATATTTCGCTTAATCGAAAACTGAAAAGTGGTTCAAATTGAGCTTTCAAGTTATCACATACACTAACAAGACAAGTTAAAAAAACTTATTAAAAAAAGGAATCTGGTAAGATTATTTTTAAAAATAATATTTTATCTTATTAGACAACAACTTGTAAAATTTTAAAAACATGTTACAATAAGTTATAAAATCATATTAAAATGTTAATGTTAGAAGGAAAACTTACTCAAGTACTTATTAAAAAAATAGTTTGTGAGCTTTTAATTCAATAACAAATTAATATACATATATATTTGAATAAATAACAAATTAAATTCCATATTTTAGAGATCATAAAACAAAATATTAAAATTAAAAATTTACTCGAACAATTTCTTAATTTGCGAACCGTAGAGCATTAAAACAGGGAAGATGTACGAATGTAGCCGTGTTACCTGTTCGGTTACTCTAGGAACATACCACACTATTCTAATTTATACTGAGTTAAATCAATTAATTATATTTATGTATTATAAGTACTAAATAAAATTTGTATCTATCATATAATATTGAATAAATAATATCGATGAGCTATCTTGTAAATTAGAATAATATGAATAAAAAACAGAGAAGGACTATATATTTTGTACTGTATATTTTGTGATCTTTGCCTTTCTGGGTGAATTCTAAAATCAAAAAATCTTATTCGAATATCTTTTATGTGTAAGTACTTTAATCATTTTGGCGGTAATGAAATGTCATTTATGTTTTTTTTTAACTTAAAGTGTAAAATGGATAAAATCAAAATTAAAGAACGGATCGAAATAGAAATGGTTGGGTTTTTTATTATTATGAATGTTTCCTTGGTATTGACATAAAAAAATACGTCATTTCTAGCGTTTTTGAGGAATTCAAATTAAATTCAAATCAATTGGCTATTTTATAACAGCGAATATCGTTTGTGGAAAGTTAAAAGTGACATATAAACAACCAACGATTACATATTGCACAAAATATAAGGCTACCTAGAACATGACGTAATGGTGGTAACTAAATAAATTGTAATAGTTAATCTACTAGCTTAATAAAAAATACAAAATCCTTTTAAACAGATACTATATTATAATAAAAGTATAAAACAGTGATTTTTGACCTATATTGTGGCGGTAAGTCGCACAAACCGCAGCTTACATATAATTACACAGCCACTGGGGGGTTGATACAAAAAGGGTGCAACAAAAGAGTACTATAATCATCTTGATATGATTTTCACGCATCGCCGCCATAGGATGTGGGTATCGCCCCTGATTAAAAAATTGTTATAATATATTTTTTTATGTGTTGAAAATATGCCTAAATCGGATGTTTTCCATTAACAAACAAGGGTTTCTGAATTAATTTGGTTCTGTATAAATTAGACGCTTTAAGTTTCACTCTGTAACTAGTATGTAATAAGGTACGCAAAGGGAACCTATTGTCAAGATTCAGTTCGCCATACTCCCCGAGTTTTCAAGATATTGCGTGTTGAGTGGCGGTGAAGAAAAATATGGCAGGGAATATTGTTATATTCCCTGCCATATTTTTAGCTGCCATATTTCTTAACACTACAGACACTTGGTCCGTACACTTTTTAAATTTATTATTATATCTAATATCCTTATCATATATATTAATTACATACAAATATTTAACAATTTTACATATTACAATATATATTTAATTACATAATTATAAGTACATGCTAAACTTTTGTAGTAATTGATTTGGATGTGAGGAATTTTGCACTAGTATAAGGGCATGACCGCTAATGGGCAGGGAATATTTGTGATCTAAGTAAATAAAGCAAGGGCTTAAGTATCTAACGTATATTATTAGCGAATGACACGCTCATTTTATTACCAGAAAAAAATAATACCATCATCACAGATATTTTAAAAAATTATAGATAGGACACCTAGTATTAAGACACTTCCGTCGTAACTATCGGCCGAATTCCGTAGGCATTGCCTGTTGAGTAGCAGAACGCGACATGGCCGATGAAAATATTAAATATTTCGAAAATCTTCGAGAAGATCGGCAATCGTGGTAATTGAACCTACAACCGTTCACGTTTCCGTCACAAGCTTGAGCCACGACTGACCCCTCTACCATCACCTCGATTAAATTATCAAAAACCAATGAATTATCTAAAATAATAATAAAAAATACATGATATTAATGAATGAAAACATAAGCCCCAGTAAAATATCACCACATCGCACCATATTGAAACAAAACTACATACATATAATACGAAAGTTTATTTTCAATTTTAAACTCCTCTATCTGTCATTGACAATGTTTTCACTGATTAAAAGGGCGCTGCAACACCCACCCGCGCTGATAGCGTATCTACATCAGTTGAGGTTTACTTTAAACTTGCTACGAATAACAAACGAATGAATTACCGTCACGGGTAACTGAGGGTTAAAATTGTAGGATATTTGTATAGTCAAAAAAAAGAGGATATTTTTTCATCGCAGAATTTGGTCGGAAGTGGGGAAGGAATGTGTCCTAATAGGAACCTAGTGTTAAGTTGGAAGCGTAAGGCTAAAATAATGATAAAAAAATATATATTAATTTGGACTTCACACATTTTTTTTCCAAGTTTAAGCTGGATTCCATATATAGCGGGGTAGGCAGAGGGTGTCTTGTGCTAAGACACTCCACTCTCCACTGCCTACTGAATTTCGCCGAATTCTGGAGGCGGGTTGAACGTTGGAACTCAATGACGCGCTTTTGCTTCCACACCAAAGCAAAAAAATGAAAATAATTAATGTTTCATTTCCTCGATTTCGGCGAGAATCAAATCCCCAACCTATCACGTTTATAGTTATACTCTGGGGCCACTGCGCCACGACTGGTCTAAATACTTAAATGCTAATTTGTATAAATGTATTTCTTATATGTGTAATTTCAATACGAATTTATTGTAGTAAAATAATAAAATACGTTGAATTTAAAATCACATATAATTAATATTCCTTTCTTTTAGTAAGTAGCATCGATTTCTTGAACCAATAGAGCGGACAGCCGCGCACGTGGCGGAACTCGTTACAGGACTTTATTGTAAATCCTTTGTACTGCGGTCACTGATTGACGGACACCTGGCTTTGTGTTGTTTGTATGATAACACCGTGTTATTATAGTAATTGGTGAAATAATATAATTAAAATAACGAAAATTTGTTTAAATTTTCAAACGGAGTGGATTTGAACCTACTCCCCCTGCTCATATTTCAAACTATTCCATCAGGTTGAAAAATTCTCTACGACTAGTAGTTTACTTATTTAAAATTTTGATCCATTCGTGTCTACTCTTATATCACTTACGGATCAAGAAGATCCTTAAGTTATATGTATATGAGAGAACGCAAGAAGTGATAAAATTAAATTGCTTTCCTTAATAAAAATCCATAGGACGTTTAGGTATTACTTATAAAACAATATTTATTACATATATTGTTAATGCCAGTCATGGCTCAGGGGCACAAATGGGATGCGGACTGTTCTGGGTTTGATTTTTACACTCGAGGAAGCATTATATTTAATATTTTCATTCCTCCGCTCCGGTAACGAGACAAAGCGCGGCGTTGTTTTCGACGCCCAATACGCAATGTCATCACAGTTCGGTGGAGAGTGGAGAATGAAGGTGTCTTAATGGGAATGGAGTGTCTTAACACTAGGTTCCTTCCACATGCTTTGTATGGGAAACAGCGTGAAGCTGATTAAATATTTCGTTAGATAGCTATCATACAATCATTAATAAATAATACTACGCGTGACAGGCACATATTACAATCCTCACCACATAACCTTCACGTGGCAATGAAAATCATCTATTTCGATTAATCCTATCTCCTTTATTATTCCATTTGTACTGACATTTGATTCGACTCGATCAACTATTCGTTTCCATTGAGCCCTTCCGTTTTAAGTGGTAGGTATGTATGACTTTAAAAATTCAAAAGCAATGGCTATTACTCGTGTTATATATATCATTGTGTCAAATTTAACTTTACCTATATATATTCATACAGTTGGAGTTAAAATAATAGTACAAAAAAATTGTATTTATAAAAAATATGATTTAACATTAAATTAATTTGATTTGTACTTATCTATAGCATTTTTTGTTTTCGCTCATTTTTGTATATTATATATTTATAACCCAATGAGAAATTTTGTCGTATATCGACTATCGAACACCTGTATATATGTGTATAAAATTTGTAACTAAAGAGACAATATGGAAATATTGTGTAACTTGCGGAAATAAAATATTTATTTACAGTTATATTTTCATTTCTTCACTCTAGTGTCGAGGCTAAGCGCGGCGTTGAGTTCCGCCATTCAACACGCAATGCCTCCATAACTCGGCGGAACGGAGTGTCTTAACACTAGGTTCCCTCTGTCTACATTGCTGTGTGCGAGATACAACACGACGCCAGTCACTTCAAAATTAAAATTGTTACCTTTATTTTCCTAGTTTTATAATATGATTGTTACATACAATATCGTCTCTTTACATACTAAAGTATCTTTTATATCCAAATATATATAAATAAATAAACGTACGTAGAATTGAAAGTGTCTAGATATCCGCACGGATTACAGCTGGAAATTGAGTCGAGAGCCAATTTCCTGCAACTGAGAATCTTTTCAGCTGCTCTCGTCGGGCCCTTACGTTAAACTGTATTTTTGATTATTTGATATTTTCTTTTATATGCTAATACATATTATATTTTCAAAAACATATGTTATTTGAAAATATATCTTATTAATATATAGTCTTGTGTAATTTTTATTTGTATTAATAATTTTGTTATGCATTATTTATTATAAATGTTGTGTTTGTATATAAGGTGCAGTCCAGTTCTAGTTAAGGCGCAGGGGCACAAAGTGGGACTGTAAAATCGACTGGTGGTGGGTTCGATCCCCACTCGATGAAATAAAATATTTATTTACATTTTCATTTATTCGCTCTCTGGTGTACGTGTACGTGCTATTAACTAAAATTATTTTTTATTACCATACAACATGTACGATTACGACAAGATTAAATCAGTTAATCTCAGTGTGGTAGAGTCACGTCGCCAGCAATGGCAACACGCATGGGCAGACTCGACCGGATCATTACCACCCCCGGCATTTAAAACCGGCGTGAAGTAGTGGCTTTATGCCACTGCGTTTCGCATCAGGTAATGCCGGGCCCCGGCGCCCAACCCGTCTTAAAGGCCGGCAACGCACCTGTAGCTCCTCTGGGGTTGCACGGAGTCGTGGGCGGCGGTAATCACTTACCATCAGGTGACCCGCACGCTCGTTTGCCGTGTCTTTTCCATAAAAAAAAAAAAAAATCAGCTATCAAACACTAAGTTAACTAACCAAATCAAATTTTAAAATATTGCTATATACTACAAATTATTTTAGTCATGGCACAGGATCACATGCGTGTGACTGTAGACGCGACAGGTTGTGGGTTCGATTCCCAATCGAGAAAATGTAATATTTAATTAATATTTTAATTTTTCGCCCTAGTGTCAAGGCAAAACAAAGCGCGTCGTTGAGTCCGCATCACTCAACACGCTATACCTCCAGAATTCTGCGCAAAACGAGGGAACAGAGAAACTTAACCTCTAGACCTCAACCTATCTACCCTGCTATATACGGGATACAGCGTTATACTGAAAACAAATAAAGAAATTAAAAAGAAAACTTTACTTTTCATTCATTATATTGATCAACGAATCCATCAATGATATATATATATATATATATATATATATATATATATATATATATATATATATATATATCATTGATGGATTCGTATATATATATATATATATATATATATATATATATATATATATATTATGTCCATTTTTTAAACAACAAATACCAGTAAGACGTCAGCCAGGTTCACTCGACTGGCTGTAGGAGTGACGATGACTCCAGCGAGGGGACAAATTGTGCGAGCCCATGGGAAATCTACGGTTATTAACTGTCAATCATCTCAGATCGAATCTCTTTGTAATGATTACATGTCGCGGAGATTTTATTTATGTTATATCTCATTTTTTCTCTTAAAAAAAACTCAATGTTTGGTACTAGATGTCGATAGAGTAAGAGACGACGACAGTGTGAGGCTATTGGAAACTGATCTGGTCATTTACAGATTATGGATACTAGAAACTATACCTATTTTAGCATACAGTAAATTGAGGAGCGTTTATTTGATTTAAATCTTAAGAGAATACTATACGACATAATTCTTCCATGTTAACCGTATCAAGTTCAACATTTGTTACCGTTTCGTCGTTTTTTTTTTTGGGAAAAAATATATTTTTAAATTAGGGCTCATAATAGCAAAATCATAATAGTCTTATTTAGTTTTTTCCTTAATTACTCGTGTAATATATGAAACGCATACATTATACAATACGTACATACTATATAGCTTGAAGCAATAAAACTGCTTTTGTGTTGTGTCTAAAATATACATACTAGAAATATTATCATAATGCTGATAAAATATTCAAAATCCAAAGAAAATCCGTTAACACCGCGAAACAAAAGACAAGAAGGACCGAGAGCAGAGTTTATAAATATAAATGAATTGCCTTATCTGCCACGTTAAATATTAATGATCATCCCCATTACCTCGAAAGCTTCTGCGGACGGACCGAATTTCTCCTTTCCGTATTATAGATTTAATGGAACCGTCTTCCAAAATTTTATTGGTTCTGAAAAAATAATTAAATAATTTTAATCTTAAATTAAATTAATAATATAAATGTAAATAGACAAGAATTCGACGGAGAAAGGTGTGATGCCTGCTGTGCGCGATAATGTTTTTTTTTTTAAAAAAGGAAGTCGTTTAAGTATGACCGCTGAAGAAAAATTACGATTTTTATAATATTTCAATTCATTAAACTTTATTATTAAATTTTTAAGTAGATTAAAAAGCTTTACTTACGGTCTTAAATTAACAATTTCCACTAAGATTAGATAAGATAAGTTAAAAGATAACAAGACAAGAATAAAATATAAGATATGTTAAAAGTTCAGACCACATCCAGTAAAACGTGTGACCAAATCTATTTCCGTTTGTTCCACCACTAATCATAAGGGCGATTGACTAAAAGGCAATAAATCCTGCCCAACGCACAATACATCACAACACTCCACCTACCCTAATTACAGGATATCGTAAAATTAAGCTACAGCTACTTCACTTTGAGTGTGCTCTTCATAAATAATAATGTTTAAAAATGCATATTTATAGTAATTTTGTTTGGTATCATACTTATTACTTATTAGCTTTATCTAGGCCGCCGTAGCAGTGTCTAACTGTATAGGCGACGGTTGATGCATCGATTCCCTGTCGTGGGGAGTAAATTATTTTCATTTTGCGTCTCAAGTCTTAAGCCTTACGCCGTATGGTCGGCGTTGAGTTCTGCTACTCATCATGAATTTTTTCGAAATTCCCTCTGCGTACCTTAATATATGTGGAATACAGCGCATATGTAAGCAAGTGGATCAAAAGTGATCCACTAAATATTAGTCTTAGAAAAATATATTCAATAACCTGATACTACCATGATGATGTAGTATTGAGCCGAATATATTGCTTATTTTAGCTTCACTATGTATTCCTCATATATTAAAGTACGCATCAAATGCTAAGATGCACTTAATCTCTATATAAAAATTAAAATCAGCTTCACGCTGTATCCTACACACACCAGGGAAGTAGAGGGAACGTAGAGTTAAGACACTTCGTTTCCCACTTTCCGCCGAATTTTGGGGGCCTTGCGTGCCGCGCCGCGCTTTTCCTCGACTCCAGAGCGCAGAAATGAAAATATACATTTAAATAAATAAAATATTTCATTTCCTCGAGTGGGCATCGAACGCTCAACCAGTTGATTTTACAGTCACACTTTGTGCCCATGCGCCTCGACTGGCCTCTCTCTATATTTTGGTGTAACTTAAACCTTACACTATTCCAACCATGGAGACTATTTTCTGGACCATGCAAGCAAATGTTCAAATATAAAAGATTTGAACCCAAATCCATTGAGCGCTAACAAATACTTTGAACAATAAACATACATGTAAACGATAATACTTTATCATCTCATCTCCTTCTAAGTACAAAGGTTCGATAATCAACAAATGGGATATAACCACCACCATAACCCATTAATGTCCAACAGTATTGCGTTTCACGCGTCATTAGGGGCTTTATTAATAGACTATGGAAGGGTTATCGAGATTACGCGTTGATGCTGATTGTTGGTGTTCATCTAATGTATGGCCTACATTGTGAATATGTTGATATATATTTATACTTTTTTTTCTGCTTCACGCTGTATCCCGCACACAGCACGGTAGGCAGAGGGAATCTAGTGTTAAGACACTCCGTTCACCACTTTCCGCCGAGTTCTGAAGGCATTGCGTGTTGAATGTCGAAAATCAGCGCCGCGCTTTGCCTCGACACCAGAGCAAAGAAATGAAAATACAAATATTTCATTTCCTCGAGTGGGAATCGAACCCACAACTAGTCGATTTTACAGTTACCATTTGTGCGTCTGTGCACAAAATTAGATGAATGAATTTATTTGTATGAAATTAAGGGGGCGCGGTATATGAGATGTACTTTGTACACTTAGAGATAGATATCTTAACTAGTTAAATACGTTAATATTATTGGTTTTATTTTATAAATTAAACTGTAGAGAAATGAATTTAAAAAGTTAGTTTCATTGTTTATTTATCTATCTGGGGTCACAGAGTAAATCGTGCTCAGTGCTTTTTCAAAAGTATTTTTTTTAGCTTCACAATGTATCCGGCACATAGCAGGGTTGTTTCCTCATTGAATTACAACAGAAACCCAATACAACAAAACATCCAGCACAATTATAATTACATATAATTTAATCCTATTAATATTGAGCATTCCGTAGTTTCTGACCGGGTGATTTGTCATCATAGCGCGCCACCAATTAGCATGCTGGCAACCGGCAAGACACGCGAGCCTGACAAATGGTCACGTTGTCACGCCATCTCAACAACGCGTTTAATTAATTCAAACGCTTTAGGATGTGTTGGGATGAGGTGATCGGATGGATAATTAAATTTTTAACGAAAATTTATATTTGGGGGGGAATTATTTTCTTTTTATTTCCTCGCTCTGGTGAAAGCCGCCACTCTATACGTCATGTCGCGAAAATTGTGTGGAATATGGGTACGTTTCTATTATTTTTTTTTTGTAGTTTCACGCTGTATCCAAAATATAGAATGGTAGGCAAGAGAAACTTAAAACCTAATGACAAGACACTTCGTCCCCATCAAGACCCATTCACTTTCCGACGACGAATTCTAGAGGCAGCAAGTTGAGTCACCATCGAAATTTTAATGATCATTCGAAATTATCGAATTTGAGTACAGATACCACGTTACCTTACGCCATATCACACAGTACCTACTCTCAAAACAGACGAAAAAATAAACACTAAAGTATTATATGGATCACAAATTTTGTTCCTGATTATGTTCTAAACTAGAAAGTAAACAAATAAAACGATATTAAAATTTAAATTTCGCTCATATTTTAACAATGTTTACTCGAATAATCGATTACAATAACCCGCAACATATCAATTATGTTGTCAGCTTCACTATTCATATTAATATGTAGGTAAGATCTGTGTTTAATTAAACAATTTGCGGGGCGGCTCCCTTTGATTTACGTTCTTACCTCGCTTTGATACAACCGACAAACGACACGTGTGTTTATTGCCGATTTTGTGGAATAATGTGGAATAGGTTTTGTCTTATATTAGATAAATCTACTAAAATTATTATTACGATCTGTGATTTGGTTCTAGTCAAATTTTTATCATTTAGTTTTCTATGATTACTAAGTAAATAGCAAATTATAGAGGAATGAGTATATTAATCAATTTCCATAGATATATATTTGGCCATATATTATCTATGCACTTACATCTATATATAGCTACATAAGTGTCAATTTGATTTGTAATCAAACGTCAAAAGAAGAAAGCTCGTCATTTTATAAGAAGTATTTTTAAGCATTTATTTTAGATGTATTTATTTTATAAAAGTATAATGCACATACTTATTGTAAATGTAATTTTGTTCTGCGGAATTTATGCCAATTACATACCAGATTCTAATTCGCTCAATGTCGGATCAGTATTATTTAATCGTAACAATTTGAATAAGAGTCTCTGGTATAAGTATGAAATAGAACTTTTAGATGCAAGAAAATATCTTCAAAATATACTCCCTTCTCCTCATCATATTAAAACGATAAACGAAAATTCTCTTGATTATATAATGGACTATTTCAAAGATTCTTACATGACAATAAAACGTGAAGCACCAAACAATCATCTTCAAAATATAATGAACATCGCGCTTTCAGATGTCTTTGGAGGATATTTAAAGGTGTGGATTCTTCCCCTTACCAAGTATGCCTACTATGGTGGAAGTGTTTCTATGGATAAAGCCTTGAGTATGTTTCAAATTTACGAAAAACTTAAGAGCAATCTTCATACTGATGGAAATGACTGGCGTAGTCCAAATGAAAATATTCTGAGATCAGTGTCAATAGATGTAGTATCAAGACCACATACAACATTCACAAGAAGCATGGGAGATCCTTGCATACCTCTGACGTTCTACGAAAAAACTGACACAGACTTTAAAATACCTATGCCTATTGTGAATTGGAACATACAACCACCTTCACTCGTTTTGCCTTTTAAAAGTAAATCGTGCATTTCTCTAACAAGTCCCGATTCTTCTCATATAGTGTTACAATACTTGGACATCGCTGAAAATTGTATGAAAAGCCAGAATGTCCAAAAGTTAGATGAATTTAATGAAAGATTCCAAATTTGGCTCTCATCGGATGTTGTTCCACACCTCCATGATGACAACTTGTATTTAGCATTTGGAAATATATTAAGTGTAGTAAACAAAACGAAAGAAATTGGTAGAAAAATATGCACAAATTATAATGGAAAATATAAAAAACTAAAATATAAAGCTTCAGCAATGAAGTCACATGGACAGTTGCTGTTAAAAAAATATTTTATTGTAGGCATTATATTGTTAATAGAAATAATTTGGTGTATACCTTCAATATATTATGTTATACGCTTTAAAAGAAAGAATCGATTTCAAAGAGCTAGAGAGCGTTTCTGCAGATTCTTTAAAAGAAAGCCTACGTATAGCCTGCATCATTTTTCACAATACAACTGTGAAGATAATAATTTTGAAAGTTACGAAAGTGGCTTAAAATTGTTTTTCAAACGAGACGAGAGAAATGTAGAAGTAGATGCTCCATTCTCTTTTCATGATTCTGAGTTATTATCTAATGAAACGCAACGTAAGACTACGTCTTATGAAAATATAACTTTGATAAATGAAGTTCCAAAAAAGAATTCGTCAAAAAAGCAATACAAAGTTGCATGTATTTCTGTCCAAGATTCAATAAACGTTAACAAATCACCTAAAAAGACACAAGATGTTTTAATTGGCACAAGCTCCATGAAGAAGCGAAATAAAGAAAGTCCATCTTTCTCATTAAAACACTCAACGTCAGTACCAAAAGACGAACAAACAATAAATGAAATCAACTATTCTCAAGTTAGCTCCTCAAAAAAATCAAGCAGTGCATTAAAATGTATTTGTTGTATGACAAATGAGAAACTTTCTAAAAATCCTAAGCTTCAGTGCCCTTGCGTTACATGCACCACTATAAAGAATGACGAAAATGAAACTTTAGTTGATATTAATAAGAAACCAAAGCCTAAATATTTTAAATTTAGACAAAATGATAATAAAAAGAAATGCAAACCTATAACGACTTTACATACGAATCAAAAAACTCGTTTTCAAGCAAGAATAGTTAAAACTACAAAAAATTCTGAAGGCCCTCATTTACACATTAATGCGAAAAAAAAAACTGAAATAAAAAATGAAGTTATGAATAAAAAAGAAACGGCTGGAAACAGTAGAACACCAAGTAAAATACCTAGACTAAAAATTAATAGTGATCTAAGAGAAATGAATAATAATATTATTAATAAATGCAGTAAAAATCCTACAAAACGAGAAGATGTATGTGTTGCTAGATCAATATTGCGAAAGAATAATTTTAAACCAAATGATAAAGTTTTAGACGACAGTGCTATCAAACGTGACTCAAATGTAACAAAAAAACTAAATACCAGTTTATAATATAATACATTTTAAATACAAAACATGTCGAAAATGAAATTCATTAAATAAGTTTACTTTTATCATTACAATAATATTATTAATTATGACCAATTAATAGATATTAAAAAATAATTGTTTTTTTTTAAGTTCATATGGCTGTATAAAAGTATACTCCACACCAGTCCTACCACAGGGTCTCGTACTAATCACCCTGACGAATTTATTGGCTGCGATCCGGGTGAATTATACCCGGTTGTACCCGGATGAGTTACTGCATATTTTGCTGCTCAGGTGGCCGCGGGGTCCAGTAATCTGTCATTAGCTACACTTAGCAAATTGACTATTCGGACTAGAGATTACTTTACTTTAGATGATTGTAACTATAGTTATTTGGAGGATTATTAAATATTTGTGTATTTTTTTACCTACAAATTCATACATATTTCAATTTTACATCAAGACAAATAAAAGTCTCACTTACGCTTAGGCTTATAACGATTTTAACCTATATTGATAGGTTTAAGATGATTTAATCCTCTTTCTTTACTTAAGAAAGTATATATATTTTAAAATAAAAGAATATAATAAAATTAAATAATATTTTAAAACAGTCGTCAGTACGTCTACTACGTAGTTTAAATTTTTAAACGTTAGAACAATTTTAATTAAATTAAATTACTAGTCGACTATAAATTTCGTAGTCAATTGAGATAAATTTATTAACATTAACCTCATTAAGATATTTCTAAACAATTGGCAACAATTTAATCACGGCAGAGACTTATCGGGTAGGGTGACCAGTCCGCTATAAATACCGTCTAATGTTGTGGGCTTACGACCAATTTTACGGGATAATCTCCGATTGACATAGAATTTGGGGCAATCGTCCTCGATCGTGAGCAATTTATGTTCTTCTATTGTTGAAGTAATTATGGTGAACAGTGGTAATAGAAAATCTAGTCAATGCCAGATATCTAAATAGTTTAGTTTATTGTCAAGTGATTTTCATCTCTTTGTGGTGGTTTTACGGTTTTTAATAAATGTATCAGTAAATGCTCAAAAATTTTTCAATGCTCAATATAGATAAAACAAAAAAAATATTCTCAGTAAAATGCATCGACTCATGCTCTCATATTTTACTAATTTCGAGTTATTTTTAATTTACTAACAAAAATTTACAATATAAATCCTTGAAAAATTAAATGTCGTAAGGGACAGCCTGTACACTGAAAACAAATGTACTTGTCGTGGTAATCCCACAAAATTAAATAAGCATATTGCACAGATGGGAAGCGCGGGCGCGGGTCATCACTGATTTATGGCGCTTCGACCGGGATTACTCCGTATTTCTCTGTTAGCCACTGGGTTTAGCTTAAAAGAGACCAGCTTAATCAAGTACTTTGCTTTGAATGATTATTATATTATTTGTAGTATATTTGCGTACGTTAACCGTGTTCTTTTCTAAAAAAATATAGTTCTTTTTCAGGTTCACGTTGTATCCTGCATGTAGCAGAGTAGGCAGTGGGAGCATAGTGCTAAGACACTTCGCCCCCCACTTTCCACCGAGTTCTGGAATTCAACGCTCGATACCAGGACGAATAAATAAGAATAGAAGAATATTATAAAATAAACGAATATTTTAAAATACACATATTTATACATTTTTGCGAGATATTTCTAAGAAAAAAATATAAGAATACTTTTTCGAAAAGAAAGAAATATTACAAGTATCATAAATTAAAAAACATCATAAATCTTGGCACACTCGCTCACTATCAGCGCGGAGTCAAAAGAACTCCTTAAATTAACCCGTTGACAACGAATTGCCCGAAACACCCCAAAAACGTCGCCAACTCGCAGACGCTGTAATTTAACCAACCCTTGTTTGGAAACTCAAGATTTCGATATGCATCTGCAACCTTATCTTACCTCCCTCTCCATCAGAAATGAAGCTTGTCGTCCTGGAGAAGCTTTTGACTAAATACTATGTTAAAAGAATTGGTGGTTATAGAACCCATATTATTACACATATACACTGTCTGAAACTGAAAATTAGGTACGAATAGAATATAATATAAAAATTTTCGTATTCTATGTGAATCTATTTATATGATATTTTATATTTATCTGACATTAAATGAAACTAATTTAACCGGATTAATCGCGTGTTTTTAAGGTACCTTAAATATACGCGATTAATCCGGTTAAATTAGTTTCATTTAACATATATTAAAATATGTTTAAGCCATTCGCCACTTTCTACCGATTTTTTTCAACGGCAGAGGCCGTTGTGGGACAGTGACACAAGGATGTGACTGCAACGCGACGATTTTTGGGTTCGATCCCCATTATTATTTATTGACATCAAGGCATTGACTTCCGCTACTCAACATGAAAAATTCGGTGCAAAGTGGCGAATGGAGTGTCTTAACACTAAGTTTCCTTTGCTTAGCAGAGGAAACTGCCAGCAACTGCCAGTTCTAAATTAAACAAAATCTTTAAGTATTTCCACTGTCACTGGATTACAAACCCATAGGAAGCAAAAGGACTCGGATGATGAAGTGTAATGCGACAAGGTTGTTGGGCGAGCAAATACTTCTCTACAGTAATTGCGGCAGATAGGTGTGTTCGTAATTAAAGGATGGTAACAAGGTCCCCGGGGACGAGCTAAGACAAGACCGTGATACCTCTGGAGAAAGCAAATATTTGGAAATATTATAAACTTATGATTTCTATTATATATTTACTTAAGGTTTGAATTTTCAATTAAGATTGTTTTGGCTTATTTTTATTTAAAAAAAGTGGCTATTTATTTAAGTGATTTTTCCTTTTTAATTATTATACTCGCTATGTTTAACATTTTGAAATGACCTGTTTGTAGTTTATATAGGTGGTTTCATTTATTTCTTTTTAAATATATTAATTGGTTTTCTTTCAATGAAAACATATTAAAACATTTCACATAAGCAATTTACAACTTACTGCATTTATCTGTAAATTGTAGATTTCAAAAAATATTGAAGAGTACATGTAATTTTCTAACATTAATTTGTGAATTTTAAGGAAGTAACGAATATTAATATATACAATTGAATTGTTTCAAAGTGTTCGAAATATTTTCAGATTTCTTGTTCTTTGAAAAGTCAAAACCGGTCACTTGACCGGCGATTCGGACTTCTCCGCTGAGGGTTCCCTACCAATTTTAGAATTGTCAACGGGAACTACTACTACTTATAAAAGTTGACAAATTTAAGTTTTGAAATGAACTGCAAATATAAGTTTTTAATCAATTTTGATGACTGTTTTTTATATATCTCGAAATTTTCATATTTCAGTTTTTTTCCCTTTACAACCCAAAGCCAAATTTCATAACTGTATGTCCACGAGAAGTCCTCTATAGGTTTTGATTACGCGGCGGATTTCATACAAAATGCAACTGCTAGTATTTTTTGATTGCGTTGAATCAGAAACTGGATTTTTACTGTGTTTCAACGAATCGTAGACCTGAATATTTGATATTAATTTCAGCTTGCCTGTGTAAAAGTGACCCTAAGGGTTTCATTTTTTTGAGATACAGAACCCTAAAAATCAATTAAAGCACAATCGATTCCCAAATCTTCCTCAGCAGCAATCCTTTACCAACATCTCTAACATTATTTGTAGGCCTCTCCAAACTAAACAATAACACTGTCCATTTTATATAGAACCTTATAAACTAGCAAACGTGAACTAAATATTCAGAAAATTGGCAGAGCAAAGGTTTATTTTAACTTGGTGGTGATAAATAGCAAAAGGGGACTTAAAACAAATTAATCACGGGTCCAATTTGGTGGTACAATGGTTGGTTGGAATGAGTGGGATTTCGTTATTGCGAGCAGGTTCGGTGACAAATAGAAATAATTTATTATAGCCGTTCTATGCTGTAATAGTGGTGTTACTAACTTAACCTAAAAGATGCTCTATGAGCTCTAGATGTTTGACTTTTAGTAAATTAATAAATATTTGAGGCCGTTTTGGTGAAATGGCGCATTGTGTTTTTATAAACATGGTGGTTGTGGGTTCAATTCTCATTCCGGCGAATGAATTAATTTGATAGTTTTATTTGATCGTTGTGGTATTAAGGTAGGTTCTGAAAGGTACAGGTATTGAAAGTGAGCGTAAGTTGAAGGAACAGTGTGTCTTGATATTAGGTTCCTTCTGCACTGCTGTGAAGTTGGAAATAAAAATATTCTAAGATTTTTTATTAATATACTATTTTCCTTTTTTAGAATGTTGACTAATGGTTATATTTATACATATATACGTAATCAATATTAATTATTAAAATCAATATTTTTAATACGAACTAACTCTTCGATCACTTACTGTTATATTTTACTTTAACATTACCAAAAATAACATGACATTAACAAAATACGTTCTATTCTGCCCATTAGAAAACTGAAAAAATAGAAATATGCTTCAGCGTCACGCTGTATCCCGCACACAGTAGGGTAGGCAGAGGAAATTTAGTGTTAAGACACTCCGTTCCCCACTTTCTGCCGAATTCTGGAGGCATTGCGTGTTGAGTGGCAAAACACAACGCTGCGCTTAGCCTCGACACCAGAGCGAATAAATGTAAATATACATTAAAATATCTTAATTGATTAACTGAAAATATCTCCATAAATAAGAATCGAACCAACAACTATCAATCAAGACCCAGCTATGTATCATTATATCAAAGTACATTCAAAGATTCACTCAACAAAGACAGACAACAAGGAACATCCGCAAGATGTTCCTCGCAACTCTATTAACGTCGCACCATCTTTAATTTGTACTTCCTTTCCAAATAGATTGCGCTATGCCTTCTAATAAGCTTAAGGGGTTAAATAATTTGTTTACTTTCCTACCGTCATTGAGATTAGTTACTTGGAAATGGTAGTTAACTATGATTAATATGTCGAAGGTTATATTTGATACTTAAAATATATATATTTAGTTTGAGGCCAGTCATGGCGCAGGGGGTGTAAATGCGACAGGTAGTGGGTTCGATTGTCACTTTGATGAAATCACATATTTAATATGTTCATTTCTTTCGCTCCGGTGTAGCAGCAAAGAGCGGCGTTGAATTTCGTGACTCAACACGCAATGCTTCCAGAATTCAGCGGAAAATGAGGAACGAAGTGTCTTAATATGCACTAGGGATTCCCTTTGCCTACCATGCTGTGTGCGGGAAACTGAAAACAAAAAGTAATAGATAGTTAGTTATGCGATATATTTTTCGATTTTGCTCCTTTATATTTATTTTGATTGTTATCAAAATGTACTAGAAGTAGTACGGTTTTACAAGTTCTTGAGACTCGGACAAAAATCAATACAATTTTTATATTTTCTACCATGCTCTAGCTAACGAAAGCATCTAAAATATACAATTTTACACTAAACGATAAATTATTTATTTTAGAGTTACAACATAATATATTGTGAACATATAGTAATATACTCGCTAGGCAATATAAATACAGAAATGTAAGCATTTAAATTTGTTCGTTATTTCTGCAAATGAAGTCACGTCCACACCTGGCGGAACTGGCCCAAATCAGTGCGGTAATTAAAAAAAAAACACCGGAAACAGTGCCGTTCCCTCACGTCCGGTTGCCGATTGGCTGATCTTTGACCCAACCCTACCTGACATACATGGTACATAGACCGCTATATACAGTACCCTTGTGTAGACTGTAGACTCCCTTCGCGATGATATCGATTTACTGGGAGGAGGAAAGAGTTACACGCACTCTCACCTCACAACTGAGGTAAAACTTAATTTAGCCTAAACCATTCATGTTAGCAACTTCTTTGAATAATATTATAAAGTGAACTCTAGGTATACCTAAATATGGCATACCATATCAGAGCAACGGTAACAACTATTAATAAGGTTATTTAAAATTGAAAATCTCTGTGTAAACACAGTCATTTACGCACAAATCTTGCAAAATAGTTATATGTGAGAGTGATTTCAAACAACTTTAATAAATTCCGCTGTTTACACTGCTTCACACTGAATAAGGCGTTTAATTCAACATGAAAGCTGTGGTTATTAGCTAACTGTAAGCCAAAACAAGTAATGAAAATACATCTTCACGCTGTATCCCGCATACAGCAGGATAGGAAGAGGGAATCTAGTTTTAAGACATTCTATTCCCCACTTTAAATTGTTGAATTTTTCGAGGCCTTGAGTGTTGAGTGATTATTGCTAGAGCGAAGGATTTAAAATAATAATCCTTTTTTAACATTTTTTTTAAGTGTTATGCCACACTTCGGAACGAAAAATATTTATTAAGAAAACGTATAAAAATTTGAACGTAGCGGGATTTGAACTCGCGTCTCTTTGAAAACCGTCCAAGAGTTTTCGGACTTTGGAAACAGTTTCCAAATTTAAATATAAAAGTTCAAATTCCGCTACGTTCAAAATTTTTATGCGTTTTCTTAGTAAGTTAATAACAAATCCCTCAATTAGGGATTGAACCCCCAACCGATGCGTTACAGCCACACCCTTGTGCACCTGCGCCATGTCAGCTTCATTAATAGAAATACACTGAAAGTAATTGCTTTAAAAATATATAATCTCATACCTGTGTTTAAAATCTTTAAACGAAATTGCTATCAGTAGTCATAAATCGTCTTAAAAACTTTCAAGTGCACGCGCTATGAACAAGTTAGTTGCATGTATCTTAAAGATAAAATGTTTTATAACTAAATTACGTATATTTTTCTAAGCTTCAAACATATAGCAAGGTAGACAGAGGGAGAGAGAGATCCGTTCTCCACCTTCTGTCAATTGCGGCGGAGTGGTGAAACTCACCGCCGTTCTCGGTCATATTACCAGAGCGAGGAAATTAAAATATTATATTAATTCAAAAATTCATTACCCTCAAGAGGGCGTCGAACTCACATCCATCACGTTTACAGTCACCCGCTTGTGCCACTGCGCCACAACGGTCATTAACGTTGCGCCACAATGGTTGAACCTTATAATTAATGAATATTTATAATATATTGATTTTTATTCAAAAATATTCATTCAAATATTGCCAAAATCAAAGTTAAGTACTATTCTCAATGGCATTAAACTATTCCTTGCATCTGGTTGCATATTTCAAACTATTAAGAGGACCAATCGTGGCCAATTTGAGCTTGTGGCGAGCCATGCTGCAGTCAATTGTAAGTAAAACTGAACTAGATATTATTTAAAAACTCTTTTAGCTTGCTTGATTACACATATCTCTTTATACAAGAAAATAGTATAGGTACTAAAAAATAAGACGTGATTTTGAATGGGAGGTGGGAGGTTAGTCTTACACCTCACCAAATATGAACAAGGAGGTTAAAAAATGGTAAAAAATGTGATAAATGGACAGCCTCTACACCTTCTTTTAAATTTTTTTTTGTAATAATCGTACCTATATTTAAAAAAAAAAAATATTTAAATAAATATTAATAATTTAAATATGTGCCTTAAATTATTAAATAAAAAAAATAATAAAATTCACTCGCACATTTATTTTTATTTTTTTACTTAATGTGACTGAGAAGTTTTTACTATACCATACTTGATATTTTTAATTCCAATAAGTTAAACTACATACTGTACTAATTTTACAATCCAAGGTGGGGGGAGAGTGCATGGTGAAATGTCATAAAATGAGTTAACGGCGAAATAGAGGCGGACACAACATTATCTTACAAATTACTAGATTACGTTTAAAAGAAACGTTGCATTCTAAAATTTACATCATCACGTCTGGAATTTTCTTGAACAAATATAACCTAAATTGCATTTCTAACAGAATTTTCTAAAAATAGACGAGACATCGAGTTCTGCCAATTCACACGCCGTAACGCTAGGTTCCCCCGCCTACCGTGCTATATGGAAGATATAACGTAAAGCTAAAAAAATAATAAAAAAAATGGATTCAAAACGATATAAAAAAATAATTAAGACATTTCTCAAAAACCCCTATTTCCAATACGAGCAACGACTTCCATTACGCCAATATCAGGCAGCCAGAGCTATAACTCAATGAACAATGGTCGGCATTCTAATCCAGGCACAAGCTGCCCTATAATGAAATTCCCCGGAGTCGCCCGCGGCTCCACTCACCACTGTCGTCACAACAATTAGCCGCGGTCAACTTGTATAGGATGGGCAATGGGCACGTTCAGTATTTGTTTGGGTAGATTGGTGCATGATAGGTTAGTGTAGCTATTTAGTATAGAAATATTATTTTTAGATAGTTGGATTAATTAATAAAAAATGTCAGTACAAAATATAAATCTTAATGACGTTTTTGCACCACGACTAGTGCAGCGGTACAAACGAGTGACTGTTAACGCGACAAGTTGTAAGTTGGATTCAGAAATTCAGATTCAGAGAATTCAGATGGAAAGAAATGAAAATATTAAATATTTCGTTCCCTCAAGCGCGAGGGAACGAAATATTTAATATTTTCATTTCTTTTTGGTGTCAAGCCAAAGCGCGGCGTTTATCCACCACTCAACACGCTATGCTTCCAGAAATCGACGGAGAGTATGGAGTAGAATATCTCAACACAAGGCTTGCCTACCCTGCAACATGATACAGCGTGAGACTAAAAAAGGAACGTATCAGTCTTGAGACTGTACTGGTACGACGTGATACTCATTTTAACGCATACAAAAATGTCTTATGAACATGATGTTATATTTCACATCATGTTCATAAGCCATTTTTAGACTGTATACATTATCTTATATCATTTGTTCCTTCTATACTTAAGCAATAATAAAATCCCATCTTGTATGATCCATAAATAGGAAAACTCTATAAATATGCTCTATATCTAGATAGATAGATGGTAATAAAAAAATTATAACGACCCGAAAACGTGTTGACGTTGAAAGACGTGCATGAAATGATTACTTACAGGTACAGTTTTACGGTAGGTATTAAAAATCATAATGCTATGTCATATTTTATATGAAATTTTAATACTTTTCGTAATTCACTGTTAATAATATTTTTATTTGCCTCGCTCAGGTAAGACAAACAGCGGCGTCGAGTTCCGCTACAAAACACCCAATATCTCATAACAACATCTCCTATATAACTATACCTTTTGATATACACTTTGCCTACCCTGCTATATCTGGGAAACAGCATAAAGCAAAAAAAATAAAATATTGTAGATTAAAAAAAAATAGGTATAAGTAAAACAATAAACCTAAAAGAAACATCTCAAAACAATTACAAAATTCAAAATGTCCCTCACATTTCACACTTACACGACACTCACCTACAGTGCAGCAGTTACTCGTACTTAAATAATTATTCTTTTCAGTACGATTCCCTAATAGAGAGAAGTGCCCCATAACCCCATTTTCCACTAAACCCAGAAGTAAGAGCTATTCAGCGGAGGGTTAGGAATTAAGCGATACATTCTGTTGGACAATAGCAGGTGTAGTTGTGAATCTGCATACTGACTTTAAGTAATTGGCCCTGGAGTAGGGTTGGCGTGGCTCCGATATGGAATTAACTTGGTTTTGGTCCTGATAAATTTAGAGAAATTTCCTATTTCAAAGGAATAGGGAGTTTATTGCCAGTTACACTTTAATTTCATGTCTTTGATTAGAGCATGTTATTGTAATGAGCTTTTTATTCGAATATTTGAAATAAAGATTTTTTTTAATATTGAGGCCGTTATGACGCAAAAGCACAGAATGAGTTCGATTCCCAATCAGGTTAATGATTTTTATTTTTTATTTAATCAATCTAACAAGAACCATTTCGGCGTTAAGTTCCGTAAAGTCAACAGGTAATATATCAATAATTGGGTGTTGCGCGAGCTCCAAACTAAATATGTACATAATATGTTCTTATATTTGTAGAGGCCAGTCATAGCGCAGGGGTACAAAGTATGACTGTAAAACCGACTGGTTGTGGGTTCGATCTCCACTTTCGAGGAGATGAAATATTTACTGAAATTTATAGTTCCATTTCTTCGCTCTGGTGTCGAGACAAAGCGCGGCGTTGAGTTCTGCCACTCAACACCCAATGCCTCCAGAATTCAGCAGAAAGTGAGGAACAAAGTGTCTCAACACTGGGTTCCCTCTGCCTACCCTGCAGTGTGCGGGATACCACGTGAAGCTGATAAAAAAAATATACATTCTTGTAAAATTAAAATCATATTATTTAATAAAAACATATTTCCTTGAATTTCCACCACATATTGAGCACAGCCCTGTCCAAGGGGAGTGGTGGGTCGCCTACAATGGAACTCCCATCACAATGAGTGGCGCCTTCATTATTTACAAATGAGCGTATAAATCCACCGCGGACGATCCAGACAGTCATACTAATTTCGAGTACTTCCCTCCTTATCCCTCTTGCGTGTTTAATAATAAGCAAGTGAAGGACAGCGTTGTTATTTGATTCAGGAACTACAGTTACAGTAATCAAGATGCTTAAGATATGGTGGTTTAATGTTAGTTGCGTTAGTATTCATAATGTACCGTCTTAATGCTATGTCGTGGGAATTATAATATATTAAACGATGCCTTATTGTGATTTCAATTTTGATTGCATGTTTTGATCTCTTAACAGATCATTTCGCAAATATGCAGGACAAGACGCGGGGTTACTGAGAAATCTTTGGTGGTACTACAGATTAGTCTACTACGGACTATTACGTGAATCACAGAAGTTTCAAAAAATTATAATTTTAAATATGTACATATATCAATTAATTCTAGTTGAAGGTTGCTTTTAAAATTTTAAGTATTTTATATTTCACGTAATCGTAAAAATCCAAGATTATATTAGATGTTGACTAAATTTTATTTTTATTTTCTTATGGTCTCAATTTTGTATTTATAGATTTTGTTTAATTATTATTATCAGAAGACACGCCAAAAACGATATTTGACTTATTTTTTTACATTTTTAAAGTGTTATTCCACAATTAGGAAAGAAAAATACTTATTTAAAAAACGAATAAAAAATTCTACGTAGCTAAATGAGAACGTAAGGCTTAGTGGTCTAAACGCCTGGCCGGTTTCCAGGAGGCGCGGGTTCGAATCCTGCTACGTTAACATTTTTATACGTTTTCTAAATAAACTAAATAAATTTCTAAATAAATGTTGTTAATTTCTGATATAAAACACCTTATGCCTTAGGTGGCGGAACTCAGCGTCTCACTTTTTTTGGACTAGAAGATACACAAGAGAAACAATTATATTTCACTAAAACATAATGAAAATAAATACAAAATATACAAATCTAACAATAATTTTACTTTAATCAAAGTGTCTGAAAATATTTTTTAAATTGGCTGTGATTCGAACCTAACGAAAAAAATCAAAACCCAACACTACTTCTACACAACAGTAAACAAATACAATTGACACAATTTCCTATTAAAATTTTCCTTAACTTCTCAATTTATTCATAGCAATAAATACCCCAAAACGTAGGTACGTACCTCCCAAATGGAGTGCGTGCAAACCCTCTTTAAAAAACCTGGTGGTATCAAGTCAACAACGTCTTAAAACGATTACAGACAGTCGTCAAGGTGTGAGGGAACACGCAAATCGCATTAGATATGTTAAATCTGGGCCCTCTGGGAAGTGAAAAGCTTTTTTTTTCGCTATATTTTTATGCGTATCGCTTACTTTTGTGATTATTGTTCGGGTGCCATTTCCATTGCGCTTGTAGTGTGATTAAATACTCTTGATTTTTTTTAAGTTTTTTTGATTAGATTTTTTTTAAAACGACTATATAAGCCTATAATTTCGTTTCTATACTTCACAATAAATAATTTGTAATAGATTTCTTTTTATAATAAATATTTATGATAATAGAGGCTTCGTTCTGTTTTCGTTTCGCTTACTGCTACATTGAAAACATTAAAAAATACTCTTCTGAAGGATCATGTTGTTTTTAAATTACGTCACTAGCTACGATGCTTTAATACATTGTACTTTTTTTTTGTTTTGGTATTGCTTCTTAAATTCTAAAAGTGCAGAAAGAGGCTGGCTGGCTGGCTATGTATATGGAATATATATTTTTTAGCTTCACGCTATGTGGGTAAGCAGAGGGAACCTGGGAACTTCGTTCCTCATTTTCCGCCATATTCTCGAGGTAGTAAACCATACGTCTGATTGTATTGATAGTATTTTATTGCCCATGGACTACTACGACCTTTAGAAACTTTTAATGACAAAAAATACTTGAAATGTAAAAATACAATATTACTAGCCATACTATAAATTAATTAAATATTAATTATTTGATATACCATTTAGATTTAAAAAAAAAAATACACAAGTATCAAAAATACAGAAAGAGATGCACAACATGTGACATTTCCCCACGTCGGTTTCCAAGGAGCACCCGGAATGTACCCGGAGCTCCGACCGCGGTGTGTCAACACTCCTTCAATTTACTTTGCAGATTGTCACTCTTAATCGCGGTTACTATTCTTTTACTTTTTTATGTAAATGTTCGAATGTTTACGATATTGATGTTTTATTTTATTTTTGCTATAAATTTAATGCAATGTAAATGCGAGCCGAACTCGCATACCTAGGGTCTGTACCAATTTCAAGATTGAATGTGTTCAGGAAGTACGATTAAAAAAGTGTACAAACTTAAAGTATGTGCTGTAAATTTATAGCATTTTTTTTTATTTTTCTTCGATACACGCGATCTCGAGACAAATGCTCGTAACAGACGGACGGACTACAAAAGACCTTAAAAATGTCACAATTTTAAAATTTTATATTTATTTTCTTGGAACTAATACGTATCCATATCGCGATGAAAGCGATTGCAGCCTAGATAGTAATAACATCACTATTTTATGTTCATTTCAAAGACATGACATACTTTATCATAAACGAGAAAACCTTATAATTAGGAAAAAAACTTTTCAAAATAACTTTAAATAGAATCAATTGTAGAATTATACACCGCCTGAGTGGTAGACGCGACGGTTATGGGTTTAATTCCCGTTTCCAATTGCTTCATTGTCTTTCTCTAGTATATTATATGAATATAAAATTGAGCTTAAGGTGGGGAATGGAATGCTAGTTCTTTATGAATATAGCGTGAAGCTAAAACAATTTTTATACTCGTACAAATACCCACACCCACACCACTTAATTTCTATGAAAATATATATTTATATTGAAACATTGATCATCCTTTTTTGAAATCGGTTAATGAGAAGTCGCCCCTTTACTGAATAAAGTGTTATTTGATGTTTTTTGCTCACCGCAGATATTCACACTCGACTAAGCGATTACTTCCCAACCCCGTGACCCCTTTGTGTACAATCGGATAAATGTCAACCGTTTAGACTAATGTCACTTTATAATTCTAATGTAAAATTTAAAACTCCGAAATGACAAAGTGAATTTGCTAAAGAAAGTCACGTCTTTAAATTCGTAGGTAAATATGTACTTAAATATGAAGAGTAAGGGGAATGTCGTGAGGCAGGGGAACGAAAGTGTGACTGTAAACGCGACTGGTTGTGGGTTCAATCTCCACTGGAGGAAATGAAATATTTATATAAATTAATATTTCCGTTTCTCCACTAGTATTACGCACCAATTATCTATGCGTTTTAATGTAGCAAAGTCTCGACAGCAATAAACATTGACTGCAAACCTTATCATGATAAAATGTCAACTGCCATCCGAACTTACTGACTATAACGCTAAATACAAAACGCTTAAAAACTAACTATATTATATGAATAAATACAAGAATATTTCTATTAACACAGGTGTTGTTAACGACCCACAAAACCTAGAAGGGTTGTTCTTTCCCCTCAGAATTAACTCTTATAGCCGCCCGCTAAGATAACATCCGAATAAAATAATAAATTCTCCACCAGAACAAGTAGACCTCTTGTTAAAATGCATCGAACATAAAACACCTTTAACATTTGTCTTAAATAAAAATTAAATCAACTTCACACTGTATCCTTCACACAGCAGGGTAGGCAGAGGGAACCTAGTGTTAGGACACTCTGTCCCCCAGTTTACACCAAATTTTGGAGGCGTGTTCAGTGGTTTGACTCGTTGCCAACGCGAAGAAATGAAGTTATAAATTTACATAAATATTTCATACCCTCGAGTGGGATTCGAACCCACAACCAGCCGCGTTTACAGTCACACACTTGTGCCCCTGCGCCACGATTGGCCTCAGCATTTGTCTTAAAATTCCCAAAACGAAGAAAGGCCAAGAACAATTGGCCATGTTTTACAGCTTCAACAAAATCAAGTTAATGATTAGAAATTATTACTTTCCAGACGAAATTCGCGATTTATTAAGATAATCCCGGTTTAATAGAGATTCTTGTAACGCCGTTAGGGGCGAACGTTTCAAATTTAATGTTATCAAGGATTGTTGGTAAAATTTTAAATAATTGTCGTATATTTTATGGGGGGTATTTTAACATGACGAACTTATAGGCAATTCCGTTTTCTTTTGGTCAAGTAGAGCGAGGGCGTCCTGTCTCGGCGGTAGACAAAAAACACTAAATATCTCAAAAAAATGCAGTAGAAAATGAGGAACGCAGTGATATAACACTAGGTTCCCTGCCAATCCTACTGTATATTACTACTTAGATGCTGAATTCGGATGAAATGGTACTGGTATTAAAAGAAAACGTAACCTGTCAAATACTGGAGAACGAAATGATCCGCCAGATTTTTATACCTTAATAGGTTAATAAAAAACAATGAAAACAAAACTGTTCACAAGACTTCATGAAAACAGTATATTACATAAAGCAAAATGCCTTGTAGTATGTCTTCGCCTAGAAAAATGTCACTTGAAGACCACATTATTTTATGAAGATTGTGCCCTTTCTGGCGTCGTTTAGAAAGGTCGTGAACTCTAGCCAAATGCCACGCCCTTTGCCTCTGATACTCCCTGAGGAGTGGTGGACTGATATATGCGTAGTGTAGCTAATTTTTAATTTTCTTGGTTTTTCAATTGGTGAGGCCAGTCGTGGCGCAGCGGCACGAAGTGTGACTGTAAAACTGATTGGTTGTGGGTCCGATCCCACTCGAGGAGATGAAATATTTACTTAAATTTATATTTCCATTTCTTCGTTCTGGTGTCGAGGCTAAGCGCGACGCTGAGTTCTGCCAATCAACACGCAATGCCTCCAGAATTCGGCAGAAAGCGGGGAACGGAGTGTCTTAACAATAAGTTCCCCCGCTGTGTGCGGAATACAGTGTGAAGCTGATATATTTCAATTAGTTTTTATAAGAGAAGGCATAGAATCCTAACGATATATCTTTATTCTCGATATTTGTGTATATGAAACGGATGGGATGGATCCGTATCAAAAGCTTAAATTTATCCACTTGTTCCGGATGAAATGAACTACAACAATTGTGTCTACGACTATATAAAATTCGTAATTTTATAGTTATTATAAATTTGTATTTTTTTATTTCTAGGTAATATTAATGTCCACGAGAAATAACCTAAAGATTTTGATTACGCGGCGGATTTAATACAAAATGCAGCAAAAAATATTACATAATTGCAAGTCTCTTTAGATTTTTTCTGTGCTCCAAGGGACCGAAGACCTGAATATTTGATATTAGTTACAGCTCGATCACTCCACGCGGTCTCCACGACAGACGGACAACAGAGTGATCCTATAAGGTAATGTGATACTTCATATTTCAATATCAAAACTCCTTTACGCTATTTAATTAATTATAAAAATTGAATTGGTCACTTTTTTCTCATAAATGTTTCCTGCCATTGTATATTGCCATTTTCTAAATGGATGATCTAACTCTAAATTTAAACTGTCCAAAGGCGATCCCTCTTACATGACGTACAGCACCCGCGGGGGTGATCAACTACTCCTGCACGAGAAATCAAATTTTTAAACCATACCTACATACATTCGTGGCGCAGGGATACAAGAGTGCGACTGTATGCGCTACAGGTTGTAGGTTCAATACTCACTTGAAAAAATGAAATATTTTATATTTTCATTTTCTTCTCTCTGGTATCAACATTCAACTACGCTCCCTCTGCTTAGGCTGAAAAAAAACACGCAGAACTGAAGAAATAAATTAAGAATACGAATTTATTAAATTTCTTAAATTTAATTAATCCATTTAAGAAAATGGAGACGCTTATACAGAGTAAGATATTTAGATAATTAAATACACAAGAAATAAAACATTCTACACAACACAAGTTTAAGAAGCTCCTATCAAAAAAATATAGCAATATAGCAAAATAAAATGTTTGCTCTTAAATTATTAAAAAAAACAACAACTTCACGTAACAGTAAGTCTGAGCAATTTTTTAATTACATTTCTTTATCATAGAACGAGCTTATATCGAAAGCAGGAGGTTATTGTTTTATACAAGTTGTATACTGTGATCCATCAAAGTCTATTATCGAATTACGGCCCCCATTCCGCGACCCATCCAATTACGACGTCCTAATTGCAATTATTGCACTTTTATGCTTGTTTGTCGTCGCCACCATCGAAAGCGCTGTGTTATATCTTATTACTTGAGTAATATTTTTATTATCGTTATTACATATTATATAGGTATGTGGATAGTTTGTGTTAACTTCATTTTTATTCATTCATCTTTCTCTCTTTCAGCTTCATACTGTATCCTGCATGTAGCAGGGTAGGCAGAGGGAGCCTACTGTTTAGACACTCCATTTTTCAGTTTTCATCGAATTCTGGAGACATTGAGTGTTGAGGAGTAGAGTTCAATGCCGCGCTTTACCTACACCAGAGCGACAGAAATGAAAATAAAAATTGATTTTATTTCCTCGAAACGGAATCGCTCCTACAACCTGTCGCATGTACTGTCACACGCTTGTGCCCTAGCGCCACGTCTGGCCTCAATAAGTTGATAAATCTCTTATTAAATAAACATTAATGACATAATATAATATCTAGATCATCGTGTTTTGTGACTCGATAGATGTAGGTTCAATTCCGTTAAATTTTCTAACCCATATTAATTTTACCATACTTTTTGTTCCTAGACAGAAGGCAGTGTTAGTTTCCACTACCCAACACGCAATATACATTAAGAAATCTCTATTAATTACCTGAATTTTTTCCTTATTTTGAAAATGAGAATAACGAAGTAATATTCCATTAAACAATAAAATCTGAATATAATATAAATGGATATAAAAAACTGGAGATACGTAAAGGAAAATATGTATATACAAAATATATTTATATAAAAGTACTTAGACAAAAAAAAACTGATGATAACCTTTGGTTTTAAGCAAAACTTCAATAAACACAAATATATAATCAATCAAACGGTACAATCATTGTCATGGTTTCCAACAATTTTTTTGTATATTAAATCAAAATATCTCGCGGGCGTATTAATATAATTATTATATAGCTGTGTGTAATATCGTGTATGAGGAAAACAACGTCTTTAAAAATTGATCGATTTTTTTATCAGCGTAGCCTCCTAGCAAATGATACTATAACATAAATAATGCAAAGGTTCATTATGAGATCTATTCTATTTTATGTTTCAATGTTTTTAAGGTTCCGTAACTCAAAAGGAACCTAAAAAAACGGAACCCCATAGCATAACTTTGTTGTCCGTTTGTCAAGATCATTGTTACAGAATCCTCGTCCTCAAAACTCATTGCCATCACGAACTACTACATCATACTAGGTTTCTCCTACTACATCACCACAGTGTTTGTATAGTGATGTGCGATCTAAGCAATAAGAAATCATATGGTGACAAATAAAATTGAATTTTTCCACAACACTCAAGGCAACACACACGTGCGCGCCTCGGTTTCCGCAATGTCAATTTTTAAAACGATAAAACCCGGTGGGGTGTAGTCCTCCATTGTACAGCCTTCATGTCACACTAAAGGGGTTTTCGAGTGTGCTTTTTCAATTTGCCGACGACTATACGGAGCATAGACAGCTGACGAGCGGCGATATACAAAAAAATTGTGTATGAAAATTTAGAGCCTATACTCTAGTTCAGTATCTACAAGATATAAGATTCAGTTGGTCAGTTAAAAACTACGCTACGTATTATAATAAATATGTTTCTCTTATAATATATTAAAAAATATGTGTGAAGCACTCGTTCCCTAAGCACCTGTTTTATTTTTACATTACGAAAAATCAATGTAGCTGAAATTGGGATCAATGATTTTTTTTGAATATTTTTCCTTAACAATATACAATATCGCTAATATCTCAATGTTAATTGCACATATTTTTATTTAGTCCATAATCATACATCTGCGAGATGAACACAGAAAAGCTAATGGTATAACTAATCTATTGTAAACTATTCACCTCGTTTACATCATCTAGTTGGGAAAGAAACAGAGATAGAAATGGAGAGAAAAATGAAGAGATTTTAAATATTTGTAATTATGTTTTTGAATGAAATTCAAACTCATACATACGAACAGATATGCTTAAAAGTAAAGAAAAAACCTAATAAACACCATCTATCTAAAAAAAAGTACAAAAAAAGACTATAATTTGCAAATATAGCAACGAACAATCAACACATTTCGCTGTCCGTAGTCAAATCAAGTTGGCATAATAGTGAGACATTTTTTTCAATTCATTGGGAAACCTCTGCACGGACGCGACGGGGCGCGGGGTGCGGGGCGCAGGAAATGAAACTGAACATGTCGACGCGCGTGGGTAGTTGATACCTATACTCCTCTTTATCAATTTCACGCTGTATCCCGCATATGTACACCCTGCTAGGGTAGGCAGAGGGAACCTAGTGTTAAGACACTCTATACCCCACTTTCCGCCAAATTTCCGAAGCACTGTTTGATAAGTGCCAGAACCCAACGCACTTTTCGCCTTGCTACCAGAGCGAAGAAATGGAAATATAAATTTAAATAATTAATACATTTCCACGACCGGGAACCGAACCAACAACCTTGTGTCGTGACTGTCACACGTTTGTTACTGCGATAATACCTTTACGTTTGTAACTATCTTTTTTGACAAATTAAGTTATCTTTTGCCATTTCTAACAATTTTTCAATTAAGTACAAATACTCAATCGTTATAATAAATTTCGTTTTCGATTTCGTTATGCTAAATAGATTCATTTAGATTTTATTACCTTATCAGAATCAGTATACAGATAACTATGGAAAATAGCAATAATGATAATCTACCACAAATATTAATTTACTTAACATAATTAATTTTTATATTTTTTCACCACCCGACCATGAATTTCATGGTAAAATACATTGTGTGATTGTGTGTTTTTTCATTCAAAAGACAGATTACAATAAAAATATGAGCACAAGAAATATATACAGAGTGGAAGTGTCACCGCTCCTTTTACGGGAACAGTTTATAGAGTACAATATTTTAAACCCATACCTAAAGAAATTTATCAAGATACCTCAACAATTTAGACGTAGGATTTTTTTTCATTTCACGATGTTTATCCATACCTGTATTTCGAGTGACGCAGTTACCCATATATACCAATAACGTAAACACCTATTACTACAAAAATACTACTAAAGGTTAAACAACTTTGAACTTTGCCGTCAATACCTACGACTCGATTTTTTTTTTTTTTATGGAAAAGACACGGCAAACGAGCGTGCGGGTCACCTGATGATAAGTGATTACTGCTGCCCACGACCCCGTGCAACCCCAGAGGAGCTACATGTGCGTTGCCTGCCTGTTAGGTGGGTTGGGCGCCGGAGCCCGGCATTACCTGATGCGAAACGCAGTGGCATAAAGCCACTACTTCACGCCGGTTTTAAATGCCGGGGGTGGTAATGATCAGGTCGAGTCTGCCCATGCGTGTTGGCATTGCTGGCGACGTGACTCTACCACACGTAAAATTCGATTTCGGAATGAGGCGTATGCAGCGGATGCCCTTTGATAGAATTATGTCTGCGTGCGTCGTTCTTGACAAATGCCGCATTATATTACAATAATAATTTTATTATTTAATTTGTTTGAAAAAAAACCTTTGTATTTTTGGGAAAAAAATAGTTCTTTATTTAATTTTGTATTAGGCTTTTATAAAGTAGTTAAAACTGTGGTTTCATTTAAAGTGGTGCTGAAACTTCCACCCTGTATAGTATACTTTTGCTAAATCAATTTGCCCATAACCTACTTCTGAAACAAAATATTTGAGGCACACTTCGAGATCTCTAATAAAACGAGGCTTGTAAAACGTGGGGGGAATTTAAGATGACAACTTACGCACGAAAAGTGAAGAACGCACCTGTGTTCCCTTTTGAACGCGCCATATTGGGTGTATACACTAGTAACGCAATATGCGTATTGTAACTTAGAGAAATAAATAAAATATTAGAAAACGGAACGGAACAGACGCGACATGTATGAAGTAACTATATTAAAAAATAACCAATAAAATGTTTTATTGTTGTTAAATAATATTGTTTCCCTAATTCTATAAAATGAGGCATCATCAGATATACGTAAAACATCTAACTAATAATTAAATAAGTTTAAATAGTATATTATATTTGATTTAAATTTTTGAGTTTTGATAGTATTTCTAATGTAATATTATATTACTATAATACATGTACTACACTAGTATCAAGTACAAACCTATGGTACATTCTTAATAATTGAGGAAAATCTATATTATGTTGTTTAATTTGTATTTTTCCACAACTACGCTTACTACTAGCACTTTTTTGCCGTGTGATCCCGGCCTAGAATAGGATCATCCTGGTACTGGTGGTGTCGTAAGAGGCGACTAAAGTACGTGTGGTAGAGTCACGTCGCCAGCAATGGCAACACGCATGGGCAGACTCGACCGGATCATTACCACCCCCGGCATTCAAAACCGGCGTGAAGTAGTGGCTTTATGCCACTGCGTTTCGCATCAGGTAATGCCGGGCCCCGGCGCCCAACCCATCTTAAAGGCCGGCAACGCACCTGTAGCTCCTCTGGGGTTGCACGGGGTCGTGGGCGGCGGTAATCACTTACCATCAGGTGACCCGCACGCTCGTTTGCCGTGTCTTTTCCATAAAAAAAAAAAAAAACTACGCTATTATTTTTAAGGTAAAAATGCTTGCTGGTTGTGAAGATGAAATATTTACTTAAATTTATATTTCCATTTCTTCGCTCTGGTGCCGAGGTTAAGCGCGGCGTTGAGTTCTGCCACTCAACACGCAATGCCTCCAGAATTCGGCAGGAAGTGGGGAACGGAGTGTCTTAACACTAGGTTCCCTCTCCTACCCTTCTGTGTGCGGGAGACAGCGTAAAGCTGATTTATTTTTTTATTATTTATCTAATTTATAAATGGGAACGTAATCACAATTTAAAAAAAAATATTAAGTTGTAGATGCTTTAATTAGAACTAACCGCATATATTTTTTTAGAAAAATTACTACATAAATAAGTTGTAACAGGCGTATAAGAATTTTGATGTAGCTCGATGAGATCGTATGGCTTAGTGGTAAGTTTCCAAGAGGTGGACGTTTTTAAAAAAGTATTTTTCTTTCCTAATTTCGGAATAAAACTTATAAATACTTACAAAATCTACTATCTACTTGAAGCTAATATAAATAACGAATATGACATTTTAAATGCATTATTTCACTTTATCGTTCTATAAATGCTTAATTAAATAAGTTATCTTAATATTGATATATCGTTATATGAATGAATTCATTTTTGCATTCATGTAAGAAAATAGACTGCGTTATAAGTATTGTGCAAATATATAATATTATTTTAAATATAATAGAACTTATTTTTCATTATTTTTATGTTTTTATTTTTTATAAATCATATGGTATGTTAGTTAAATTTTAAATTTATTCGTGTGCATAGTTCACGAAAGACTTGGACTTGGATTTGAACCCATAACCGCATAAACATATGACATTGAGTTCCGACAAACTAACATTATGTATCTTAAAATTGGCAAAAATAAAAATACAATTTGGAAATATTATTTTTTTCCTTAATTTTACTACTCTATTGAACAGTGGGATTGTAAAGGTAAAATCTACTTGACACGAACACGACGCCTACAGACTTAGGTACCTAATTACCTGCAATGTACATTTTTATTCTAGAGAAAATAAAAAAAAACGTATAAATTGATTAAGTCACACAATAATCTAACACACTTGCTAATTATTATAAAAAAAGTACGCCCCAGAGCGAAACGTGCCGCAAAGTTAAATGAGAAATTAGCAGAAAAATTGAAATCGTCGACCGTAAATGAAAAATTAAAAAGTCCCACCGGAAACGGTAGTGCGGCCATCGTTCTTCTAAAAACGTAATGGCCTTAATTACAAATTGCAAAAACAAGCTGGCATAATTATTATGTTTTTAATCTTGTTTGGCCATCTTTTTTAGATTTAGAACTCGTGGGTGATACAATTTATATCTTTGCAAAAAGATATAAATTATATTGTAGACGTTTCTATTCTGTATGTTAAGTTAATATTTAATAATACAACTTGACGCTGTATTCAACATATAACAGGATAGGCAAAAAGAACCTAGTGTTCGATACTCCGTTCTCTATATTTAATAATATCGATACATTTCAATATAATAGAGAATTTTGACGTTGAGTATCGCCACCCAACATAAAATGCCTCCAGAATTCGGCGGATAACGGAGAGGTGTCTAAACACTACTTTTACTCTGCCTACCCCATTACACGCGGGATAGACCATGAAACTAAACAAAAAAAGATTTTTATAATAATTTAGCAATCGTATATTATTACGTATCTACATATGTTCATAGACAATACTGTACTCTTATGTAAACAAAAATTTCCAATAATTTCTAATATACACTGATATGTCATCACTTGCACAATAATTAAATAATTTACTTTATAATAGTTTAGTTTACTTATTAGTTTATCGATTTTTTAAACAATTTATGTAAGTATATAAACGTATCATGTAGTTCTTGTAACTACTAAGAAAATCTGTTTTTAGCTTTTTCTAAGGATATCAAACAGGGTTGATATGAAACAACCTAATGTTAAGTCGTTCCCTTTTTACTTTTCGGTCATTTCTAAGTTGTTAATTCGATGCAAAATATAATCTGTTAATCTCATAACAAAAACCGAGGTAACAAAAATATTTTAAATATAAACATTTTCAGTGGGAAACGAAATGTCTTAACACTATGTTCCCTCTGCCTACCCTGCTGAGTGCAGGATACAGCGTGAAGCTGATTTTTTTTATAAACTCTTTCATATAAACTAACCCAAAAGTTTAAGCTGTTTACTTTATATTTTCCATTTAATGAATCATGCTTTAAATCATAAAATTTTCTATTCCATTTTACATGATACCCATATTAAATATTAAATCGTGTTATAATTTGCGTAAGACTAAGTACTTATACTTAGCGTATAAAACACCTAAGCTTGGGAGTGAGATGAAGCACCTATCAGGGCTGCTGCATTTAGCGACTGCTCCGGTGACTTCCGCCCGCAGTCGACCTAGTTGTCATCAGGGTTGGGAAAAGCGGTAAAAAATAACAACACAGATTATATAATAAAAAATATTAAAATAATTAAAATAAATATAGCTTATTAATAGAATACCTAAAGGAGTTTTAAAATTTTCGTAAAATAATAAGTACTTTTAACCCTAATAATAAGTATTTCAAAAAATAAAACATTCTTATTTCACGTATATCATAAAGGCGGCCTTAATATATATATGGAATTGACTCCATAAACTGTATTTACTTTATCTTTGCAAAAATAGAAAAGAATAAAAACACACATCCCTACCGAAAAACACATCATTATCGTAATGGATGTCACGGGCTGCAACTCTACAAGTGCTCTACAAAACTAACCACGTTATCTTATCACGTGCTAAACGATAATACACCTTATCACCACCGAATAAAGTTCTATAATGTTAAAATGTAAATTTGTCTCAATGACTAGATGGAGCGACACTCGCGAGAGCGACACATTAGCGACATCTCTCTCGGAGTGAGAAAATTACACCAGAATTATAATGTTCACTGTTAAGTTTCGCGGGCTTTTAGTGATGCTCCTTTTTATATTTGATTTATTTTGATACTGGCTGGAAGCTTGGTTCAAGCGTTTCGCGTTCAACTGCTTTTTACAATTCTTGGTCTGTGTATTAAAATTTATATATTTTTTTTTAATTGTGTACAGATTGTTCTTAGAAAAGTTGTGTGCAGACGATCTTCTGCACATAAAGTCAGGATTAATAATATAAAGCCTTTATTCATAAATCACGCTAAAGTCTAAGATCGATCTTGAGATGCCGTTTTCATCCCCAGATATATAAATTATTAATAAAAATGGCATCTCGATTTAATTTTTAATTTAATTGCACTGAAGAGAGTTTTAAAATGGAAAATGGAAATTAATAATCTTAGAAATATATTTACCATTAAATTTTTAGCTTATTAAAGTTAGCTTTCATACATAAACGTGTTTTTATTATATTATTATACAAAACGTATTATTATTATAAAAAAAATGACTAAAGTTATATTATCTTGACAACAACTTAAAGTTACTGTCATCCCGATAATACATTGACGCCGCGGTTTTTTATCACATTTACCATTGCACTATTATGATAATGTACATGTATTAGTATAGTAATGTACAAGTAGTATTGATTTATGAAAATTGTAAGAATATAAAACACACTATCATTTATTCTATTTGCGCCTATTTTTTTCAGCTTCACTATGTATCCCTCATATAGCAGGGTAGGCGAAGGGAACCTGATGTTAAGACACTCCGCTCCTAACTCTCTGTCTACCCTGCTATATACGTGACTTTGATCTTTTTTTTATTATTTCAAGTTTGTTTGTTTTTTTCTAAATTAAAAGTTTTCTTTAAAATTTCTTATTTTATCGGTTCAGACCTTGATTAATGCCAAATTAAATAAAAATATTTATCCTTATGTAGTAGGTATAAAGACATGATCTTACCAAGCTCGTTAGAAAACAAAATAGCCTCCATTTTATTATTTATTGCGCAACGGAAACCATTATTATATGTAATACTTATAGGAAAACATATATTATATTTTACCAGTATAATCTAACTTGAAATTGCGTTAGTATTCGTTTTGCTGCCTTTATAAGTAATGTAGACTAGATCTAGCTTCTAGGCATTTAAATATTTATCACTAAGAGCTATCAGTTTAACTACGCATTAATAATATATTAATTGGTAATACATACCATTCAATTGAATATGTAACATTTTCTTAAAGTAATTTAAATATTTTTTTAAGTACATACATACAGTTCCACGCTGGAACACGAGTGTAACAGGGTAGGCAACAGGAACTTAATGTTAAGACACCCTGCTCCACATTTACCTCAGATTTCTGGAGTCATTGCGTGTTAAGTGGCGGAACTCAACGCCGCAAATAGCCTCGGCGCCAGAGCAAAATAAAATTAAAATATTCAATATTTTAATTTCTCGAGTGGGAAACGTAGCTACCACCCTTTCGCGTTTAGTCACACGCTTGTTTCCCCTGCGCCACGACCGGCCTCTGTTTCAATAATTTATGTATTTAAAAATGTCTTAGAAATGGCCATGTAACTAAAATATTTAAAATATAAAACTATTCTCTGTGTAGAATTTGAACCAATTTGTTTTATACTATTAACAAGCTCAATTAAATTTTCCTTTTAAGTTTCAAGCCTGTGTGCCTTTTCAATTAATATCTTGTAAATAAAAATATGTCTAATCATTATTTTAAAAATAATAAACTGTATTCCCAACAAATGAACTACTACTACTATTAAGTTTGTGAAGTAATTGATATTATATTTTATGAAAGCATGTCCTTATATAAAAATATGGTTGTAATTTACAAAGCAAATAATAATTATGTTCAGACAGGTTTCCAATGAACTAAGAGTCAAGAGAGAAAATAAGAGTCACTGCAAAGAAAAATTAATAACTTATTACAGTAATATAAAGTAACTAATGTAAAAATGTTATATAGTTCAAATCAATTTTGGTGGTATGCAAAACAATAAAGATATAATTTTAAATCTAATATGAACTTCTGTGTTTTTCTTTTCGGTATATATGAATGTTGACTTATCGTTTTTTTATTTATTCTAAGAATAAAAATATGTTTACATGTTAAAGTTAAAAGTATTTTTGGGTCAATAAAAAAAAATAATCAAGGATTTACACTTTAATTTATTATCGATTTTTTTTTAGTTATGTATGAACTAAAAATGTATAAATAAAAATAAATTTAATAATTTTCTTTTATTAAAAAAGTATTAAAATATATTGAAATACATCGCTGTGAAACCAATAAATACCTTATATGTTTGTCGTTCACAAATCTTTTTTCTCATTTATCATTTTCATGCACAACTTGTGGCTTGAATTCTAAATCTAGAACCTTCTTAAGACTGTCGACGTACATATCTAAACGCTGGGTCATGTAATAACAACGGCGGTCTCTGATCTGTCTGTTCATGTTTAAGTCCATTTCAGAAATAAGGAGACCATCTCTAGTGCGTGAAAGTCCTGGACACCTCACACCATCTGGACTCGTGAAGTAGCTGGAACCATAGAAAAGTCCCAAATCTTTGTGTGCTGGTTTTCCATCAGCAGATGTAAATTCGTTGGGGAACTCTTCGAAACCGACTCTGTTAATTGCTGCTGTGAAATAACAGTTTGTGATCGCGGCGTTTCTAGCCTCGATATTCCACATATATTCGCTTCCAGCATCGGCAGCAATCGTAGCTGATGGATTGAATACAATTTCAGCGCCATTCTGTCCAAACATCATCCAGTTAAGAACGTGGTGACGTCCGAAGCAAATGTTCACAGCTATTTTACCATACCTCGTAGCGAACACAGGGTGTCCCGTGTTACCTTCCATGTAGTAATTAGATTCGTTGAAATCTCCAACCCTTGGAATATGATTCTTACGGTGTTTGCCGATTACGTTGCCAGTATCGCTGATAATGACCGCAGTGTTCCATAGAATATCAGCGTGCTTTTCGTCCCGTTCCAAAATAGAAGAAACTATTACCATTGAGTATTTAATTGCCAACTCGCGAAGGAAGCGTGTTGTGGGCCCTTCCTCAGCAGATTCAGCGAACTCACACCACGGTGTCTTTTCACGTGTACAGAAAGCAAATGGCATATTCCATAACTCTTGGAAACATAAAATATTGACGCCCTCTTGCCCGGCGACATCGATGATTTTCTTTACTTTAGCGAGAATTGCGTTTTTCTGTTCATTGATCGGGCGGTCGGTCGGCGCGGAAATGGAATGTTGGATAACACCCACTTTCACAATTCTGGGTGGTCTTGTGGATTCTTTTTTTGCTGGAAAAGCATAAGCTGCTATATCGAAGTCATTGTCTTTAGCGGCAGCAAGAGATGAGTCTTTAATTTTGATTTCTAGATGATTCTTTCGGCCGTAGTAGATTCTGTTAAATTCATCCAGATCGCGACCATTGAGGTTGTTGTTAATAATGGCTTCCAGGCTGTGTGTTTCTCCGTCCATTTTATTTGCGAATTATTACCGTCCGCCGCAGTGTCAACGCTAAAGACTGATAGTTCTCGATCATTCGCGCCTTTAAATAGCCGCACCGGTTCTACTGCACGTATTAAAGATGAATACTCTGTTTGTTTGTGTTGGTTACACTAGCTTTCATGACCTTAGCCCCTAGTGATAAGTTCAAACAATACTGAGATGAAAAAATATTTAGCTTATCTTTGTAAACAAAATTTAGATGGACCTACGTGACAAAACGAAGCTGTAAAGATGTATGCACAGTTTACTATTTAAATATTATTAACAACTCAATATTAGATTTTTAATATTTGTCTTTAACACTTCTTCATATATGTACCTACTCGTAAATAATCTTAAGCAAAATGTTTAAAATAATATATTATATAATCAAAAAATAACAATATTTAACTATTTTTTTTCTAAAAGTTAAGGAATTTTCTTTACCAGACAGTTATATCAATTTATAATGTTTGGTTTCATTATTAAAATATTTCAAAATTGTCTATTAAATCTTTCCATTTCGAAGTGGCCTTAGAACTTATCTTTATAAGCAAACATAACAACTTGTAAACAACTGGGTATTGAATATAGCCGTGGACGTATACATCAAGTTTTCAACCGGTACATCAATATACTTTAACTTGTTTTTAATCTCGACTTAGTGCTGACTGACACAAACTATACTTACTAATTAAGTACTGACACAAACTATATTCATACGTTGCAGGTTATGTAAATTATTAATAAGTTAAACAATAAGTGCTAAAATGGACTCTCTGGACAACATTATAAAAAATCATTTAAAAGGTGATCAATTAAAACAATTTAATAAAATATACTATGGACGAGAAGATCATTGTGAATTAAAACTCAAAGAATCCACAATTAAGGCGATTAATAAAAATAATTTTGACGTATCGGCATATTCATTCTCCGCAGCAACAGAGCAGGTTAGAAAACCCAATGTTTTAAGGTTAGGTCTAATACAACATTCGATTGTTTTGCCGACTGATAAGGCGATAAATGAACAAAGACAAGCTATATTTGATAAAATTGAGAAAATTATCGAGGTCGCAGCATCTGAAGATGTGCGCATCCTTTGTTTACAAGAAGCTTGGTCGATGCCATTTTTTCTTTGCACGAAAGAAAAAGAAAAATGGGAAAATTTTACCGAAAACGCTATTAATGGACCGAGCACGACATTTCTAAGTAAATTAGCAAAGAAATACGAGATGGTTATTATATCTCCCATTATAGAAAAAGATGAACACGATGTGTGGTGGAATACTGCAGTGGTGGTTGATGAAAACGGCAAGTATATGGGTAAACATCGTAAAAATCACTTGCCCTCTGTAGGCAGTTTTAGTGAGTCATCTTATTATTCGCCCGGTAATTTGGGACATTCAGTTTTTAATACAAAATATGCTAAAATCGCAGTCAATATATGCTATGGAAGACATCACGCCCTCAATTGGCTTATGTTTGCATTGAATGGAGCACAGATAGTCTTTAATCCTGCTGCTACTGTAAGGGAATTTGGTGAATCGTTTTGGGGTATTGAAGCTCGTAATGCAGCAATTGCCAACAGTTACTTCACTTGTAGCATAAATAGAGTAGGAACAGAAAAGTTTTTCGTAAACGGATTAGAAGATAAAATTAGAAGATATTATGGTTCCACGTATGTTACAGCTCCTAATGGTTGCAGAACTCCTGGACTATCTAAAAATAAAGATGGACTTCTAATTACTGAAGTAGATTTGAATCTGTGTCGACAAATGAAAGATTCGTGGGGATTCAATATGACTTTTCGCTTGGATATGTACGCTGAAGCAATTTCAAAATATAATAATTAGTTTTTCTTTATAATTAAAAAAAATAAAAGTTACTGATGAACGATGATATATTGTGTTAATTAAAAGTCACATTAGTTTTTATTTCCTTTGCACGTTGCGATATTTAATGATAATATATGTAAATCATGAAAATTAAAATTTGTTCCAGTCGTGGTACAGGGGCACAAAGTGTGACTATAAACGTTACTGGTAGTGTGTTCGCTCCTCAATCAAAGAAATGATGATGAAGCAGCGTTGAGCTCCGCCATGCGTCTAGAATTCTCTGGTTACTCGGTAACTGGGAATGTACAACACTAGGTTCTCTCTTCCTACCTTGTTGTGTGCGGGATACAGAGTGAAGTTGTATATATATTTAATATAAAATATTAAAAAAAAAAACACTAAAAATTTAAAAGCATATATACAATAATATAAATTTATATTACGATATTTTATGAATCTAACATGTATTAAATGTATTGAAAGTACTGAAATGAATATGAACACATAAAATAATCATATTTATATAATAAAATATATATCAGTATCAAAACTGAAACAGAATTTTCTATATATCTAAAAATATACGGAAAATTCTATTTTTTATCTGTATTTTTTTTACTTTATCTGTGGAAGACCAATGATATGTCATTTTTCGTTTCCGAAATATCATAGTTTGTATTCATTTCATTGAAAGTATAGATTAAAGAATTGAGAAATTTACATAAAGGAAATATATATATATAAGTTTATAAAAACAATTGAAGAATGGTAAGTAAATACTAACTACTAATAGTAATAACTTTATGTTCTACTACCACATTCATTTGTTCTCTTATTTTCAACCCGGCTTTGGTTACTCAAAGCATCACGATTTGTTGCACAGAATGTATTTTTCTGTGTATATTGTTAAATAATTAATAAATATTATTCAAAATCCTAGCGTTTTCGAATTAATTTAAGGTATATAAACTAATTAACTATTTATTTTATAATACCATGTTTTGTCATCTTCCAGTCAATCTTAGCATACAACGGTGGCGCTGTGGTGGCTATGAAAGGCAAAGATTGTGTAGCCATTGCTACAGATAAACGATATGGTATTCAAGCTCAGACAGTTTCAACAAACTTCCCAAAAGTCTACCAAATGGGCCCAACTCTCTTTGTGGGCCTGCCTGGATTAGCAACTGACACACAGACTGTACATCAAAGATTGAAATTCAGGTTAGATGGTTCAGGTTGAGTAAAAATGAAACTTGCCAATATTAAGTTTTTCTAAAAAAGTACAATATTATAAATAGATATTTTTTAATGGCCGGTGAGGCCGGTCGTGGCGCAGTGGCACAAGGTGTGACTGTAAACCGACTGGTTGTGGGTTCGATCCCCACTCGAGGAGATGAAATATTTACTTAAATTTATATTTCCATTTCTTCGCTCTGGTGTCGAGGCAAAGCGCGGCGTTGAGTTCTGCCACTTAACACGCAATGCCTCCGGAATTCGGCAGAAAGTGGGGAACGGAGTGTCTTTCACTACGTTCCCTCTGCCTACCCTGCAGTGTGCGGGATACAGCGTGAAGCTGATATTTTTTTAGCTGTACTCTATGAACAATATTAAAGGCCATATTTAACTATCACTCTCAATTCTGACATGTAATTTGAAATGCTGATTTAATGCATAGATTATTTATGACTGAAAATGGCATCTCAAGACCAATCTCAGACTCGATAGCACTTTGTAAATATGAGCCATTCTTTGTGTAGCACCAAATATATAAGACATTGTATGTTGAGAGAGTGGAGTCCATACTGCACTCTATTTGTTCCCCCAAGTAGGAATTAAATCCACAACCTCTTTGTTCACAGTCAAAAACTGTGCTGCTCCTCCACAACATTACTTGATCAAAATGCATTGATAATAATTATTTTTAAAAAATTTGTGCTTTGCCAAAAAAACACATTTATAATTGTTTTTTTTTTTAATTATTAATAATTTTAATATTAAAACATAACCACATCACTTAACACTAACATATTGATTGCTATTTCCAGAATGAACCTATATGAATTAAAAGAGAACCGTATAATGAGGCCTAAGACATTCTCAGCAATGCTCTCAAATTTGCTATATGAAAGGCGCTTCGGACCTTACTTCATTGAACCTGTTATTGCTGGATTGGATCCTGTTGATAGTAAACCTTATGTCTGCAATATGGATCTGGTAATTGTAACTCCTAAAATAATGTGATTTGATCTTTTAATTGAGGATATTATAGAGTAGTAGGACAGCCTCTGACTGTAAATAGAAGACTGTAAGTAGGTTGTGGGTTTGATTCCCCACATATATACATTAAAAAAATCTTACTATTTCTCCCATCAGTTCCCCACTTTTATACTATTTATAAAAAAAACTTACTCCCAAAATGGGAATCGAACTTGTTCAATCAAAATCACAATCGTTCCATTTACCAATGAGTTCATTACTATATTAGGTTATGACCAATATTCTGATACTGTTCCTAACCTAATATAGTAATGAACCCATCTTTATGTAGATCATAAAACCTTGTTTTCAGTATAAAGTCTCAGGGAAATTTCTCATTTATAACATAATAACTTGATTCCAGATTGGCTGCCCCAATGAGCCTGAAGATTTTGTAGTGTCTGGTACATGCACAGACCAGCTGTACGGTATGTGTGAAGCTCTGTGGGAACCTGATCTAAAACCTGATGAATTGTTTGAAACAATTTCACAAGTAAGTATATTCAATAAGTTGTATATTGTTATTTTGTGCCTGCGTTTGTACCAGTTCATGAAAAATTGTCCATCTATTTGTCTCTCACAAATTACTGCCTCATTAGACTTAGTGTACCACAGTGGACCCACAGATGGTTGTGATATGGTAAATAATAGTATTTGAAAACAATTATTTTTATAACAGTTATCATATAATTAATTCAGTAATATGAATATTACTTTAATTTATTAACATTAAAAATGTATGTTGATGTAGTGATGATGATGAGGAAGAGAACAAAATTGTCTAAATTTTTCATCGTTCATCTTATTTATACTAATGTAGGCAAAAATTCTATAAGTGAATAAATGCTAACTTAAAGGTATGAATTTTGTTTACATTTCAATACAACATCTATGAAAATATATGTGTATCAAAGGAACCTGTAAAGCAGAGTTTGTATCCAACTCTCTTGTTCTTAGACAAAAGGTTTGAAAGAAATAAGTACAATATTTCCCAATATGAAACTCCCTTCACCCTGTTAAGAATTAAGTTCTTATCATTAAATATTTTATGGTATAACAGGCGTTGGTGAATGCGGCCGACCGCGACGCAATCTCTGGATGGGGCGCCGTCGTGTACATCATCGAGAAAGACAAGATCACCGAGAAACATGTTAAAACAAGAATGGATTAAGATATCGGTTATATACTTTTGCAAATAAAATATAAAAAAATAGATGTTTTTTTTAATAATTTTTACCTATTAAAATTTACATCACGAAATTATTTAAAATTTATTTAGAAATAAATTACTAGAAATATAGTTTTTTGTTATATCAAATTTACACTATAATAATAATTTTAATCGAAAATATAATATTCTGCTCTTTGTGATATTTTGTATTGAGACCATAAAATGAATTTCATTAAACTTTAATAACGTAATGTAATGTTCAAATAGGATTTGAACCCACAACCAGCGCATACAATTTTCAGAATATCATCATCGTATCGGGTATTAGGGCAAATAAAACAAAAATTGCAGAAACATTACAAACCGAATATTTAAAAAATTAAAGTTTATATTTTTCATACATTGTCTTTACAAGAGGAGACTAGAGAAATAACATTTCAATGTGTTGCTTACATGCCAATTAATAGCGAAGCATTCATATTTGTAATAATTATATGAGCCATTGCTGGCATTATAGCTTACGAGGTGAACGATTACGATATTATAGCAAAGAAATTAACCATTTTTAAAGTAAAATCGATCTTCAATAAGTGAATCGTAAAATAAATTATAATTTTTTCTATAAAGAAAAATTATAATAAAATAAACGAATATAGAAAAAAATTCTAATGATAAAGAAGAAATAAAGAAAGTTTCTTCAAGTGTTTCACAACCTAAACGTACCTGAAATTGAACCTATACCATATGCGGGATACGTTCATATCCTACTGTATTTTTTTTTAATTTGTTTGTTTAATAAAACTCCCGATTCTCAAAGTAAAATAACTAAAATTAAAAAAATAAAAGATCGTCATTAATCACGTTTTCTATTACTTCAATGTTATTAATATATCGTAATCGGTCACCCCTTTGTAGCTCCCACACCATTAACAAAGTAACCTATTGAATAATAATAATTATCAACCTAAGCAATGGCAACACATATGACATATTTTATAATATTTAAAGTGTTTTGCACTCACTTAGGATTATAAAAGAAATACTGAAATAACGCACCGAAATTTTACCGTAGCAGGAGTTAAGCTCGTCTATATTTTTTTAATATTCGATATTCAAGTACTCTAATCAATTAAGATAAATTAGAGGAGGATACACACAGAGGAGGCCGGTCGAGGCGCAGGGGCACAAAGTGTGACTGTAAAACCGACTGGTTGTAGATCGATCGATCCCCACTCGAGAGATGAAATATTTACTTAAATTTGTACTTCTATTTCTTCGCTCTGGTATAGAGACAAAGCGAGGCGTTAAGTTCTGCCACTCAACACGCAATGCTTCCAGAATTCGGCAGAAAGTGGGGAACGGAGTGTCCTAACACAAGGTTCTCTCTGCCGGCTGTGTGAAGCTGATAAGATACAGCGTGATGCTGATAAGATTAGATTCATTCCACGCTGACTTGTAATTTTTTTATATCCACAGGTTGTAATAATTACAGTTTTCTATTTACAAATCATGATCATTTGACAAAAGACGTCTAGATGATTGATTAATCTACTTGATCATCAAATTCCTCACAAAATATTATAAATAAATTATTATTTAATTATTAATTACAAGTCATAAATATGTAAAATAATTAACAATAATCGTTATTACTACGCAATAAAAAATATTGGCTTTGAATATAGAACTTCTTTCTTGAAATCTGTTAATTTAACTAGCCAGAGTTGTTCAAATGGGAACCCAATGGACACTCAGTGCCTTACTTCAATTCTGCTACGTAAAAATCTCTACGGTTTTTCAGTATGCATATGACATATTCAACTATTGTGTACTCTTCGTAAAACAAAAGATTCATTATTTTATAGTACGTCCGCGCTTCACGATCTGTCCCGCTTATAGCAGAGGGAACCTCGTGTTAAGATTCACCGTTACTCATACACTGCTCAATTTTAGAGACAATGCCTGTAGTGGCGGAACTCAACGCCGCTATTTATTAATACGATCGGTTTACTTTAAACAATTTTGTTTTACATAGAGCACAACATAACAAACAATCAACGGATTGTCCACATCGTCGACGACGTTATAATTTACAACATCATAATAAAGTTCAATATTTATAGCAAAAAACATCAATTGTAATTTTACATCGCGTATTTGTGTGTTGAAATGTGCTTAATTTTAATTTAAAAAAAAAGTGACGGCTCATCTTAAATTTACAACAATTATACTAATACAAAAAATATCTATCACAAAAGCTATTTTTGAGAGAACTTCTTACATTTTGAGGGCGCTTCAAACCAAATACTGATTTACCATTTCGTATGTCAAAATTGAAACAGAAAAGAAAGAAAACATATGTAATTTTATATAAAACAAAAGGTTTAGAAACACTGCCTCGCCGACAAACAACTTCACGTCACATCACGATATCCACAAAACAACATCACATGACCATAACAATCCAAGTCTTAATCGTTTATAGAATAATAAATAACAAAATCTTATAATATATTTTAACGCTACGCTAGAAAGATACTAAGCGAAATTATTTAATTGGCAAAACGTCGATTATATAGTGAATCCGGCACTGGCACTATGGGGCCATACTTAATTACGTCACACAAATTTGATTGATGATTCGAGTCATTTTGACGAGCTTTAATAATGATTAGACCCCTTTTGATGAATTTTATGATGATTTGACGAAGTGGATTTTTAATGATTTTCAACCCCTCCCCCGTGTTTTTCATAAGTGATCCTATCTATAAGAACTCCTACCTAGTCTGACGTCCCGTATTTTGCAATCATACACCTATCAATTATTAAATTATAACAGCAGTTCCGAAATTATATTTGCGTATCGCGTAGCCATAGCAAAGTTGCAAAATGTATGACACTTTCTACAAAAGTGTATGTTGTCAAACATACTATTATGTATGAAAATATTATGTATTTTCTATACATTATTTTTTAAAAATACTAGCATTCAGCACTCTCTCTCTATATAAACTATAACTGTGCCAAATTTCATTTTTACCTCCATCTGCACAATTTTCGTAAAAAAAAAGAGTACAAAGTATTTGCTTCACATATTAATATATAGATATGTCATATTTTTAATTACCACGTCACGAAATCTAGGACCCCTAAACGCCGCTTGTCACACAATGTCACACTTAGTCGACCCCTTTTAAGTGTGACGTAATTTATGAATGGCCCCTTTTATTACGCCTTAGAACAGCCATTTATCGTATATCAAACTTTACATCAAATTTAGCGATCAACATTTATCATTTATTTAGTTAGAAAACATTATTTAATTGATATTAACAATATTACATTATTACTAAATACTACTTTAGCGGAACATTATAAAAGCTAATAACGTTTTGAAATATTATTGCAATGTGTTTCTATAGATTTAATGACAGTTCGGGAAAAAAAATTGAAGTCTTCCATTTTGGAATGGTAACTTTTTTAATTTTATTTATGACTGTGGGCAAATGTCATATATCATACAAGTTATTAGAAAGATTATTAAAAAGAATAGTGTTGTATAATGTACAGCTTGTGCATTTATTTATTTTTTTTCTCTATATATTTTTATATATACAATTTATTTTAAGTGGTCAATTCACCTTCAATAAAAATAATATTAACGAAATAAATTAGTAATAATACAACTATTAATAGTCTAAAATAAAAGTTAATCATTGATGGTATTTAGAATCTTTAAAAAAGCTGCCATTCCAACATAATATGTTAAAGATAGACAAAGTTGACAACTTAACTGAAATAAAATACAATAGAAAAAAAAACATTTGGTTGTTTATTAATATGTAGATATCAGATTATATATCTTGAGTATATTCATTAATATATTGATCAAAGAAAAAATATTAAGCATATCAATACAAAAGTATCCTTACCAATATGAAAAGGCAAGAGTAAAAATATATAAATAACAATGCAAAACAAAAATAAAAAAGTTAGTTTTGTACTTGTTCAAATTTAAACGATTACGTTAGAGTATGTGATATGTGCTATCATAGTTTATAGCAAACTAATAGAAAATTCACGAGAAAAAAAATAGTAATATAAAAAGAAATAAAAAAAAACCTCATATATTGATTAGAACATCGTTTGTACTGATATCCCATAGCTTCTGATATAGGTTCTGATATCTACACACAAAAAAAAATTTGAAAAAGGAAAAAAATATGACAATTATAATAGGTATTATAAAACCAAATAATACCTACATATGTAGAGAACAAGTCAATTATAAACATCATTTTCGTACCTCTCGTTAAGCGTGAAGATTTTAGTGATCACTTTCAATATATATATATATTTACTTTATAGTCTATGCCTCTTTTAGTGCATTATAAAAAAAACTCTATGACACCCTGTCGAATCCATTTCTAATATGTTCCTAAATAATATTTAAATAGTGTACAAAAATATTAATGAAATAATAATAATTAAAAAAAATATGTTCAATGGTAGGATTCATATATTACAATAAACTGCAAATTATTATTACCAATATATTATAAAAAATGTTAACATATCAGTATGAAAATAAACATAACAATATATATTATAATAAATTACAAAAATCATTTCTAAAATGCTAAAATAAATATAGTTTAAATAAAAAGCACAAATTTTCCGTCACTTTATGTTTACAAGTTTCGATATCCATTTAAGATAACAAAAAAAAACATAGAAAGCATAATCGTAGTATTATTATGACTTCCTATAAATTTTTTATAGATATTCTTGATTTTTTTTGAGAACCACCATCTTCGACTACAGCTGTATTTAATACTATAAGAATTTTCTCGATAAATATTAGTTTTTGGCAATAACTTGATGACAATAATAACAAGAAAATTACATAAAAAATGTGTTTCTTTTTTATTTTACTCTATATCTAATATAATGAACTCAAGTAACATTTTAAAAATGATTATTAAAAAAATCATATATAAAAAGCATAATATAAACAAGCATATTGCACTAAAAGAGGCATTATATATGTATTATTCATTAGTTGCCCTCAATGGCTTTGGCGACAAACTCTATGAATCTTTTTCCATACTGTTCGGGGTCGCAGGTTGAAATCCCGTCGACGTTGCTACCGTATTTAACTGTTTTTGCTGCTTTTGCCGCCTGGAAACGAAAAAATATATAGTAACAATGGACCATCAAAAATTATTATTGCTTAAAATAGTAAAATTTAAAAAATATAAATTTACACGTTTAAGACTTACTGTATCCATCAACTAATGTATGATATAATAATGTATTAACTCTTACAATGCTATTTTGGATCTACTTTTTTAATCAAATGATAAATATTAATATATTCAGTGCAATAATAAAGTAAATTTCTTTAATGTTACGTCAAGATTTCAAGATAATCGTGATGAGTAGCGGAATTCAGAGACATACTGTTATTTTACTTTTTTTTTGAGGCAAAAAAAATTAATAATGCTTTCCTCCCAAGTTAGAATGAGGAGAGGGGGAATCCACAACCGTCGCGTTTATAGTCAGACCTTGACACACTGGGCCACATTATTTTTCATTTGTAGTTTTATCTCTATATATACGATCAAATTTTTATAATAAAATACCTGTTTCTTAACTCCGTAATGTGTGAGAACATCGATAAGGGCGACAAAGTATATTTCCTTCTTGGGAGCACCTGCAATAATAAAATGTAGGTAAATAGGCCTTATTTCAAAAATAATTAAGTGAAATACACACAGAATTATTACTGTTGCGGTCAAACAGTCTTGGCTGCTCTTACATTTTAAAAGGCAAGTTATAAAGGCTTTCTGAACATTTGCGCATCGTTCGAATGAACCATGTGGGAAAAAAAAAATAATCACGTGAGGAAAATATAATTATCAGCTGTTTAGAGTTAACAGGGTTAGGCAGAGGGGACCTCACTTTACACTGAATTTTCGAGACATTGCGTGTTCAGTGGCGGAACTCAACGCTACTTTGTCTTCTGACCAGAACAGAGAAAGTTAAAATATTAAATAATTTAGGTCTCAATTGGGAATATAATCCACAATCGTCACTCACTCAAATATAAATGCAATGCCTTATACATTTTGTAAAATATGAATTTACAATCATAACCAACCATCGTGGCTGGGTATTGCGTAGATGTCCAGCTCCGGTATGATGCCTTCGTAGCGGAGCGAGGCCTGGCGGCCGAGCGCGCCGCGCGGGCTGTCGGGCGGGGTGTTGTAGCCCCAGCGCTCGCCGTGGCGGTCGGTGTCGGAGTCGGAGTCGGAGTCGTCGGAGTCGGGGTCGCGCTCCCGCTCGCGCGCGCGCGCCGCCTCCGCCTCCGCCTCGCCGCGCCCGCACTCGTGCACGCCCAGCAGCAGCGAGTAGTCCATCAGGTGCAGCTTGGTCAGGAACTGTACAGAAGTAGTGGGAGATCATTTTCAAATATTTTTATCCTCAAATTTCATTATAGCCTAACTAGTAACCCTTAACTGCCTATATATTTCCTCAATACTGTATAGCAAAAAAGGGAATTGGAACTATTATTTTAACGTAATCTTAACCTAATCCAGTCCTGGCAAATTCCACAGTGTGAATGTAAAATCGACTGGTTGTGAGTTCGATTCCCACTACAGGAGTTGACATATTTATTTAAAATTTATGATTTCATTTCTTCGCCCTGGTGTCGAAGAAAAAACGCGGCGTTGAGTAGAACCACTCAACACGCAATGCCTCCAGAATTCGGCGGAAAGTAGGGAACGGAGTGCCTCAACACTAAAGCCTTTAGCCTACGATGCTGTGTATGAGATAGAGTGTGAAGCTGTTTACTATTTTTTTTTCGCCTATTATTTTTTACCAGATTATAATATAATTAACTAATTAACATTTACTTAAGCGGAATTCACTTAAAACTACGTGTCTCAACACTAGCTTCACTCTGCTACATGTATCTCGCATAGAGCGTGAAGCTAAAAATATATAGAAAACTCACATCAACATCAGCGGTCAGCGTTTCCAAGAGTTTGTCCTTCGCCGCATCCCCTATATCGATGCGGACACCTTGTTTTATGAAGTCATTGTCTTTTAACGTGGGTAATTCCTTCTCTAACTCCTTCTCTGACGCTTCACGGTCAACCGTTGAACCTTTTAAGTCGTATTTTCTGAAAATATTATGATAAATGGAGTTATTGTTTTTTTGTGAAATCAACACGCAATACCTCCAGAATTCGGCGTAAAACGGAAGTGTGCTAATGGGAACGGAGTGTCTTAACACAAGGTTCCCAGGCTGCCTACCTTACTAAGTGCAGGATGCAAAGTGAAGCTAAAAATAAAATTTATCAAAAAATTTAAATACCTTCCAACAAAATTACAGATACAACTAGTTAAAAATGTTAAACAAAACAACAATACATACTTGTGTATATTAAGATGATTGGAGAACACGTTCCTCGTGGCCACCAGGTAATGCTCGATGCCGTCCACGGTCAACCGGTACATGCCCAGATATTGTGGCAATAAAGTCTTGCCGTGCCTTTCTACTATATACTAAAAATTATAAATAGAAAATAAATAAATAAATTTATGTAAAAAAAATACAGGGAATCAGTGGGAAACGGAGTGTCTTAACACTAGGTTCCCTCTGCTATGTGCGGGATACAGTGTGAAGCTGTTAAAATGATAGATAATGATACATGCTCTAATGCAGAGGTTCCCAACCTTTTCTTGTTCAAGAACCACTTTTATATCATTCATGGTAGCAGGGACATGTATAGTGATACATGTAGGTATAATAAAAATTAACTGATAATCGAACGGAAACTTCCCCTCACCATCCTCAGTCATAAAATTAAAATCGTTCGCGGACCACATTTAGGCTTCTGCGGACCACTGGTTACGAACCACCGCTCTAATGGGACCTTATTTTGTATACATTTCAGGGATTAGTTATAATACCCCAGAATAGTGTGGTGCCAGAAATTTTAATAACAAAAAAAAAAAAATTTTCTGGTAGAAATACTACGTCACAATGACTTGTTCTACACAATAGTATTAGGTAAAGGTATATTATATTTATTTACTTTCGTAGATTTTTGCTATCTTTTCCACAAAATGAGATTTTTTTATAAAATAGAAAATAAAATGTAATCATATGTTGAACGTATGTCACACAGCAATTATTTGGACAATTTTCTGTAATTGAATAGAGTAATAACACAACTACTGATAAATAAAATTATACACTGCAGCCGAGACCGAGTTTCCTGTACTCTATAAAAATACATTATATACGTTTACGTATTTTTAATACAAAATTAATTTAAAGAGGCGGAGGGAACCTAGTGTGAAGACACCCTGTTCTCCACTTTCCGCTGATTTTTTGTTAGGTCGAGAAATTCAACGTCGCGGTTTCCCCTTAGTACCAGAGCAAAGACATGAAAGTATTCATAAATAATAATTAATTCCAATGAGTGGGAATCGACCCCACAACTATCGCATTACAGGCACAGGCTGTGTCCCTGCGCCACGACTTCCAATCCTCCAATATGCTTAAATAAATGTTTCACTTGCTATCATAGTAAAATAAATAGTAATATCAAATACTAGTTAACAAAGTACAGTCTGGTCAGTATTACAATAATATAAACTACAACAAATCCTGTTCAAAATACTTCATTTAATTTTTCTTGGTTTCTGGCGTAAATGAAACCAGTGTTTTAACTAGTTCTCTTTTTAAAATGCATTCTCATATTATTTTTGTGCGAGCACGAGGGAAATTCATATTAAATTATGATATTTACATATCATATCAAACCATAACTTTCTCTGTAAATCATAAATAGATAAGATACGCGAAGACAAGATATTAAAGTTAAGTCGACTGTTGACTCATTATATTTATGATAAAAAGAATACCAACGAAAGTGTTTATACTCAATTATATTTAATAAAAAATATACTACTTATTGATCCTAAATGATTAGAGTGAATCATTTTAAATAGAACAATGAAATTAAAAAAATATATCAATATCTGTATAAATAGGAATAATAATATACTGTAAATACCTAATACTTCTTTTAATTTACCAAAAAAAATTAATTTTACTATACGTTATATAATTATAATTGTGTAAGTGTTTAATGAAAAAAAAATAGAAACTTAAAGGTTTTTTCGGTAAAATTATCAACATTTACGATATTGCTATAAGTAAGCCTATTTTAAAGGAAATTATACAACGTATTTGTAATCTTATCCTTAGTGGATTAGCGAGGATTTAGTATATTAACTTTACGTGATTTCTTGTGATCCTATACATACTTGTTTGGATGGAATTCAACTAAACAAAACATAATAACACACGAACAAGCATGACTCGTTGTCACGTTCCGCGTGAACCGCGTGTAAGCGAGAGCGCGGAACCAAACGATAGGCCTAAGCATTCGGCTTGTGACGCATCTATCCTATATTCATTGTTATTTTTAATTAAATTGTACATTGTTAATTGTAATTAATCCATATAATTAGAGTAATAATTTTTTTTTAAATTAACGAGTGCAAATAGATGTTAGTTAATCGACAAAAAACAATATTTGTATTATACAAAATAACACTATAATAACGATAATACAGTAATTCAATTAAATTCATAAAAGTATCCGATTTTTCATTAATGGTTTTTACTGACGTTAAAATTATAGTATGTAACAGTATCATATGTAAACAGACTTTACAGACATCCAGTTTTTTTTTTTCTCCTTAATATTATAACCAACAGATGTTTCTCTTTTTTTGTTAAAAAAAATGCAAATGAAAGAACAAGAAATTATAATGTTAAAATTACTGTACTATTTATATAATAATATAATAAAGAAATAAGCTTCAATTTATATATATTTTTTTATTTTTTATGAATATAATAATGTCATAATATATCATCTTTTATCTCTGAATTTGTATAACAACATCCAAGCCTTTAATCTATGCTGTCATATCTTTAAATCTTATCAATTATTAGAAAAAGATGCAACTTGAAAATTTTATAGAGGCCCGTCGTGGCGCAGTGGCACGAAGTGTGACTGTAAAACCGACTGGTTGTGGGTTCGATACCCACTCGAGGAGATAAAATATTTACTTAAATTTATATTTCCATTTCTTCGCTCTGGTGTCGAGGCTAACCGCGGCGTTGAGTTCTGCCACTCAACACGCAATGATTCCAGAATTCGGCAGAAAAAGAGGAACGGAGTGTCTTAACACTAGGTTCCTTCTGCCTACCCTGCTGTGTGCGGGATACAGCGTAAAGCTAATTTAATTTTTTTAATTTATCAATTGACGCCATCGATTTATACTCACCGTACACGCTATGTATATTTATATGTTTAACCTTCTAATACAATGTCTGTATAACTACCAGAGAAGACATAAGATAATATATGATAATATATGATACAATAGAACTACATAATTATAATTAGTAGAAAAATGGAACGCGACAAGTCATAACAGTAAGTTCTCTCTGACTACTGAGCTAAAGTATAAATTAGACAAAAATCTGAGCTAGCTCTCTTTATTAGATCTTAATGCATCACATAGTTATTTGGATATTTTTTTCGTAATTATATGGTGTAATTGGTAATATGGTAATACCAGTAACTAATAAATAAAAAAGGACATGTTAAAATGTAATATTATTTCAAATGAACACTTACAGGATGATAATGTTTGAGGAATGAATGCATCCGTTCCACCTCCTCCGATGTGAGGGTCTTCAGTATAAAGAGCCTATCATAGCTCTGGTAGAACTTCGCGCCGGACTTGCCCGACGAATCGTCGGGTATTGGTTGCGATCTGACGACAATTTCAATATATAACTTGCTTTACTTATTAATAGAATAAAAACTACTAAAAGTTATTAAATTTTTCATTTGTACTTATACAAAGTAAATAAATAATATTAAATACATAAAAACTGTCATTTATAAAATTTTATTTAGACTTATAAATATTTAATAAACAACCACATTCAACCAAAAAAAAAATTACCAAATTCAAATATCATTTCAGAATCGTCCAATCAAAAGTTATAAAACCTAAATATATAAAATTATCAACCAGTCATTGTAAATATTTAAATTAATAATATAACCATTTAAAAATATGTACAGGCAGTCCTCGACTTCGTCGTTTCGAGTTACGTCGAACAAAGTTTTGACATTCTTCCTCAAATATAGTCAAATATACAATAAAAAAAACTTTTTTTTACGTATAAAGACAAGGCAAGCGAACGTATGGGTCACCTGATGATAAGTGATCACCGCCGTCCACAACCCCGTGCAACACCAGAGGAGCTACTGGTGCGAGTTTAGAGAATGCCATGACTTTTTTTAGAAAATAATCCTAAGCTTGAAAGAGGTTTAATGTTAATAACAAAATGCGTGCAGCCTGTCAGTGTTACCAACCCCTGTATGACAACAAGAAAAAAGATGCGAAGCAATCTAGAATTGAGATTATTTAAGCCAAAAGCTTAATATACCAAAAACAGCTACAAATTTCATAAGTAAATTATTATTTTCAGAACTTACTTTTGATAATAAAGCATATCTTTTGTTATAAATATAGTTTTTGTTTAAATTTTGTTTCTTTGCAATAAAACTCTCGGGTTTTACATTGTAAACAAATTTAAAAAAAACATACATTTCGAGAATCTAACATGCCGTAAGCACGAGGACTGCCTGTATACTTTATCTAGTACTGCTCTGATATTCTATACACTCAACATTCATAAAGTACAAAGTTTAAACCACATCTATGAAAGTTATTAACAAATCTCACTTAAACACAATTAATATTGAACGAGTACAGCACGGTCTACGAGTCATGGCTTTTCTGAAGTAAGGTTTTAAATTGTTGCGCATTGTTCACTCAAAAAGAAAATAATCAATAATTAGAAAAAATCTTAATATTAAATTTGAGCAGCCATCTACAGATGACTACAGACGGCCACAACTCATCGATCATCCTGCAGAAGAGAGGGTAACCACAAAGTTTATGGTAATGGGGATTACTAGTAATATAAATAGTTAATATGTTTAATAATTCCTTGGTCCCGTTTTATATGCGAATTATGCAGTTTCTCTAACCTCATATTTCTTCCTCAAATCGCTAAAACTAAACAAAACAAATAAATTTAATTATAATTTTCCGTTAATTATAAAATAAATGATTGCCTATTTTAAATAATAAGTTAATTTACACTGCAGTTATATTGAAACAAGTTAGTAAACGCTAATTATAGTCTAAGAGCCGACCCGTTTATTACAGTGTTGAGTGCAACTATTATAATAATTTTGACGTGACCAACTATTTTCCTTGCTATTTTTACATCGGTGTCTTGTGTTGTATTGATTGTGCCTAGAACTCACCTTTATATAGATATTGCCGCAGAAGTGCTTAACAAAATTGCCGCCATTGCGTATATAATATATACATATATACATATATATTTGCGATGACAATATATAGGAATTGGGAACGAGACGGGCACATAAAAGAGGTATAAAAGGGACAAAACAAAACCAAAGGGAACCACAAAAAAAATTGAATTCACAATCGAATCCGTACACGCGCAATACAATTTCATATTCATGAGTGCTTGTTAGCCAACGATGCACAACAGCCAGTTGCAGTGATATGCGATGGAACGCCGTGTAAGTTTAGAGGCACACTATAAAAATAATATATATTGTTATTTATATAAGAAAAATCATACAGCGTTTAGAGAAACTCCGCTGACCTCAGTCGTTTTATCGTCAGACCGCGTTTCATAAATTTACTGGCATCGTGCAGTAAGCCCTCCTGGTTTTTCATCTCCGAGATGCCCGATGGAGCCGTGGACGATCTCTTCAACATATTCTTTATCCGCTTCACCCGCCTCGAGCATAAGTAGTTATCTGGCTTTCTAAACCTAGGAACGGGGTAGGTGGGAGCGGGGTCGGATACCCGAATAATATGGGATAGAAATAAATATACATAAATATATGACTGTTCAAAGTTAGCTTCACACGTGCCGCGGCAGCGTCGACGCTACGTTACCCCCATACCTTGTGAGTGACTCCTTGTAGTCGAGGTCGTCTATGCCGAACCTCTCTCGGAGGTTTCTGAACACGAGTGGACAGTACTCTTTGACCTTGAAATGGGAAGGCATGTTTTCTCTGTAAATAATTAAACAATATCGATTTTTAATAGCTAACTTACTTTGTGCTGAAAGGTGCACGTTTGAAATTTTAAAGGTTCTATATTTCAGTTTTTATTTACTCAGTATTTTATATGGCTTAAAATAAATTTATAATAGCAACTAACTCACATATTATATTACACATTTTCCAATGAAATCTATAGTATGCAAGGAATAACGAAAACTATGCTATTTTGTTCACTTCGCGTGACGAATTGAAAATATACGTGCCATTTATAATATGAATTTTATTTAAAAACCTTGAAAAATATGGTTTTTTTTTTTACTAAATTAGCTTTTATAATCTAAACTATTATTTTCAAGCCATTAAATTTCTACATACAAATAAAGATAGTATCATTTATTTATTTAATTTTATTTTTCGGCTTCACGCTGTATCCCGCTTGTAACAGGGTATGTAGATGGCGTAGAAACCTAGTGTCAAGACACCCCGCTCCCCAATTTCCATCGAATACTGAAGGCGTTGCGTATTGAGTGGCAGAACTCAACGCCGCACTTTGCCTCTATACTAGAGCGAAGAGATTAAAATATTTAATACTTTATTTTCTCTAGTGGGGATAGAACCCACAACCAGGTGCCTTTACAGTCACAGGCTTATGCTTCTGCGCGTCGACTTAATACGGGCGAAAAATATCTGTTTAATTTCAGGCAGTTAAATATGAGATCACAGCTAATTAGCCTGTTAATTGTTTTTTGAAGTGTTTATATATTAATGACGTAAAATCATTAATTTTATTAGATTCGTTGGAATGCTTTGTTTTTTACGATTAGACATAAAGAGCATGAATCTTAGATCAGCGCTTAGTCACCGTTATTTTTTTTTATTTACACATTTTCCTCATATTAAATAGAACACAGGGAGAAACTACTGATAAGAAACTCCACTCTCCGCAAAATTTTTATATTTTCACTCAAAGTGGAAAAACCCAAAGCCCCATTTATTATTTTCCGATACATTATAAATAAATTACGTTTACTACATAAAAAAAAGATATTTATAATTAACAAAAATATTATCCTCGACAATGGCTTAAAATTAATATCGATTAAATTGACTAGAGGCATTGCGTATTAAATGGCAGAACCTCAACACCATACTTTGTGTTACCAGAGCGGCCAAACAAAAATAATTGAGTCCCTCAATATATGGATTGAACCCACAACCACTGTACCAACAACCCACAACCAGTGTAGCTAACACTTTAAATATTTACTATTAATATTTAAAATTTATTTTGTGCCTAATTTGTATTTGTTTAACATCAGTCATTTTCTTACTTTCGCTAGTGTTAAGACACTCCGTTCGCATTGAGACATTTCCGTTCCCCACTTTCCGTCAAATTCCAGAGGTATTGAGTTTTGAGTTGCGGAATTCAACGCCGCGCTTTGCCTCGACACCAAAGTTAAAAAAGCGAAAAATATTAATTATTTCTGAGAGTGGGAATCGAACCCACAACCGTGTTTAAAGTCTTACACTCGTGCTCCTGCGTCACGATTGGCCTTCATATTTTTCCCGCTTTAAAGTAACGTAAACATTTAAAAGTCTCACGTTTCCCCGAGATAAAACCTGACAACTCTGGCAGATAGTAACATGACTTATTAATGAGATTAGTCATATGCCTTCAAAGATTGCAGATATGCATTTTGCAATATTTTGACATATCGATATTATTTGCATTTATTTTTTATTAACAAACATACAGCAAGCAAGCAAAATCAAGAAACTGCACTTTTAATTTTTTGTCAAAATCTCGGGAGCATTTGCCTTTGTAGATTGGAAAAAATAAAATATCTATCGATAAAAAAAAATATACATCAAATTTCATATGTAAAAAGATTATTTTCAAGTTTAAAACGGTGAATTTATAAAAGTCATTCAAGTATCAATTCGGAGTTCAAAACCATTACACAACAAAAAAATAAAAGAAACAAAAACACTACATTAAACAAACAGTCTAGTAATTAAAATTAAGTATTCACATATTTTACAGGCAGCTGTATATTGACACAAATTGGAAAGGTCAAAGATTAAACAAGCTTCTTGAAATTACATGCATAATAAGAATGCAAAATGAACCTCTTTCATGTTGTGAATAAAGTGAAATTATAGTATATTCTACATAATTCGTCTTACAATATGTTCATCACCACACTTTTGATAATATTTACAAATGACATGATACCTTTTTTTATTGATTTTATACTGTTAAAAACATTCAAGTAAAAAAAAATAAACCAAAGTCCAAAGTTTTAAGATTTACAATGTAATGTATTTATTGGCAAAAAAAAACAGCCTTTTTATGTAAAACAGCTGTCTTTATTGTTATTAATTTTAGTATAATATATTTTTCCAAGTATTTCCAAGCAATTCGTTAAAATATATGTTTTTTTAACACTATCAAGGGTATACTATGTTAGGCAGAGGATATGTAATGTTAAGGCACTCCATACACCACATACCATCCAATTTTTGATAGATTGTATGTTGAGTGTTGGAACTCAGCACCATGCCTTGTCTTATTACTTAGAGCAAGAAAATTATTCATTTCAGATTGAGCAATTGAACCCATATCTTTCAAATTTACATTCTGTTTTGTAATAAATAAATAAATTTAAATTACATACTTGTTAAACAAATGATTGTCCACTTTGAGCTTGGAATAAGCCCTGAAGTCATCTGGCAGCAACATGACTGGTATTGAGACATGACTTAGCTCATTTATCTAGAATAAATTACAGAAAAATTAAATAATAAAATAATTATGGTTTTAGTTTTTCGATGGATCTTAGATATAGCAGCGTGAGACACAGATTAGTAGTGTTAGAAGAAGACACTCTGTTGAGTGCCACATTTTTGTGATATTGTGTATAAAGTTATTGGACTATACTCAATGCTACTCTTTCTTGTCTACAGAACAAGTAAATGAAAATAAACTTGGGTGCTTTATTTTACCATGTGGGAATTAAACGATTAGTCAGTTTATTAAATCATAAAAGAGCAAAATCTATTTTCTTATTCAAAGTAAACAGTATTCAATAATACTTTCGATATATTTCCATAATTAAATGTTAGTTTTACTTTCAAGATCTTGGTTATAGTCCAATAAAATTTGTCTGATTACAATAATGATTACAAATACATATAATTTAATCAAATAAATCTTTCTTCATTCAGATTGATAAATGGAAAATTGTCCTGAATATATATCTGAATAGAGATATGTTTTATTTGCTTTAATAAGATTCATTCACTCACTTATCATATTTCACATGAAAAAAATCGTGTGTAACAAGTTATATGTGCATAAAATATAATCAATTAAAATTAATTAAAGTAACATAGAAAAAATACTTATATTTAGTAATAAATTTAATTTAATCTATAAGTTATTATGGACAATGTCTTCGACCAAATATTAGAATAAATAAAATTCATACAATAATATAAAATTTATGTGTATATATATATAATGTAGATGTACATTACATCAAATTATACATTAACATGTAGTTTTTTCTTTACAAAGATATACTATATGTAAAATTTTTATTTAATATATGAATGAGTTAAATGCACTTGGCACATCTTTAAAGCCTTCAACGCAATGATAAAGTGCTATATTTAGAGAAGACAATAGTAAGTATTATTTATTATTGATCTTTTGCCAGAAAATTAAAAAAGTTATTATATGAAATCAATTATGATTTTTATTCAACAGCTATTAAATGCCAACAAGAAAATAAGAAAAGAAAATAAATAAAAACAGAATATAAACAACAACTTTTTTTGAAAAAAATCAAATACGTTATTGCTTACAATTTATTCATTGGATAAATAAATATAAATTATGCAATTACCGTGTGATTAACACCCCACATAAAAACAGACAGTAACGGTTCATTAGCACGAAACAATTTCACTTTTTGATGTTTCACGCGAATATGTTTCTTTTTCAATTTGCTCAATCCAGTGCTGGGAACGGACATTTTGGATTTGTTTACAAGAATCGGTGAACACACTCGTAATGTATTTAAAGTTTATTTGAAATATTTAAACCATTTTCAACATGACAAAATCAGATAAGCTACGCAAAGATTTAAATAAATAAAATATTTATTACAGAAACTCGACACCCATCGATAGGGCAAACGGCTTTTTGACAGACGAAATCAAATGAATTGGTTAATGTATACAGACTGACAATCGTAAGAAATGGTGTACACACTATACACATCAAATTAATTATTTTTTTTAAATTCATTCCTCATAAGTTCGAACAGTCCCAAAATTTATATAACAATTAAAAGTGAAATTGTTGCACATGTATAAAGATTTTATAATACCGTATGTAAGTACCTTTATTTTTATTATTATTAAATCTTTTTTTGAAAGAAGTTATCAAAGTATTCAAATTGTTTATTTTTTCCATAATATACCGTTTTTATATTTTCCCAGTACATTACTAAGTATTACACTTAATACTTCTTTTTTTCGTGTAACTATAGACAAAAAATATTATACGTGTTCTAAGTTTATCTATGTATTATGTTATCTATGAAATTTAAGATAGCAATGTTCAGAAATTAAAATTTAAATTAGAAATATAAATATTTTTTATGGTTAACGGCTAATAGTCGTTTCTGGCAATTGTAAATTCAATTAATTATGAAGTATAACTATTAAATCTCATTATATATAGTGTTGAAAATATATGTCTTAAATACACGTAAAGTGATAATTTCAGCTCAATTTGAGGGAAAAGTTGCAAAGTATTTTTATAATAATGGTTATCCCTAGCCCCTTCGTTTATTGGGCACAAACGGATAAAAATATATCATTAAAAATTGATTTGAAAAACGTTAGCAAACCGGAAATAAATGTGTGCGAAAATAATATAAAATTTGCAACACGGGGAGTCGGCGCTCATGGCGATAGTCAATATCAATTCAGTCTAGATTTATTTTCACCAGTTATTTTAGTAAGTATAATTGTCATTAAATAAAATTATACATAAGAATTTTTGTTAACAGTTAGTCTACCTTATATTAATTTTATTTTTTCAAAACGTGATTTTCAAGACCTGATTTTGCGCTATATAATTATAGAATAAAGAAAATGAAACAACATCAGTCCGAATATTCGAGAACAGAGTTGAGGTTCTCTTGCAAAAAGAAAAGGCAGCTTGGTGGCCAAGGGTTACAGCACAACCTCAAAAACCGGCTTGGCTAAAGGTAAAATAAAAAAACAATTGCTATCATTGTCTTACATTAACTGTTTTTTATCTTTATTTAAAAACGATAGCAATTAATTTTTATTTATTTAAATGTTTTAAATGTTATCAACACAAATGAATAGACGCCTGGTAAATATTATGATACAGACTCTGTTATTATTTTATAAAATATTTCCCTCCTGAAAAAATAAATTCTGGTCTTGTTCTGTTTGTGGCAAATTCCAAACAGGTTTCATAGCACCAAAAAAAAGCAACCAAAAAAATAATTGCATGCACATGCTAAGAACAAAATTGTTTTTTATTGGCACATTGGCACAAAGGCTGTAGTGGCATTAATATGTATTGTCCATAATGACAAGATCTATTAAGTGCAGGTTAGGTTAGCCATCTACAGTGGGTCAAAGTCTCACTGCAATTCTAATCTATCTTAAATACTGCTACCTAGATTAACTTTGACCTATGGAAATCTGAAGATGGCCAGGACAGTGAAGAAGAGGCTCGAGATGTCATGAAAGATTACCCAGGCATGTATGAACAACTGCAAAAAGAGGAAATTGGATATAGGAAAGGTAATCATTTATATTTATATAACTAAGTGATAAAAATAGTTGTAAAAAGGATAATTAAAAAATGTCATGACTACATAATATTTACATTAAAACTGTGCGTAAGAGGTGAGGCTTAGTCAGAGGTGGACTTTAAGAAACTTGAAATTGATCTTTGTCAAACAATTATCTTTAATTTAAAATTTCCAAATTAGTAATATGTTGGAAACATAATTAACATTATTAACATAACATTTTATTGAAAATGTTTTAAAGTGACTAGCCCCTAGGTGGGGCACAAGCCTGTGAATAAATGTGACGGGTGGTAGATTGGTTTAATCATCCAGTAAATCCTTAGCTAATATGGTAATGTGTGTGTTGTCTTACTTTGTACTTTCTGTTGTAGTTGTAGTGTGGTTAAAGGAAGAATGATTCTTCCTTTGTTGTTAACATTTCAATTGTAACATGTTTTTCTCTAGTAGTTTTAATCGAAATAACAGTAGTTTTTCCAATAATTTTGACAAAAGGGAAGTAAGCTCAAAAGGGAAGTCTTTACGGGCTTCTTTCGGTGATTCACCAGGTTTGCAATAGTTCTTTAAGAACTTCTCCTGTTATGTGATCAAAGTCAGGAGCATTTTCGATATTGCCAATCGTGATTTTTAATTCGCTAGGAGTAACAGGTAGCGAAGATGGCAATAGTTGTTTGTCACTGGAGAGCATCCTCCCATTATGTATTTAATTAAATTTTAGAGGCACTTTATATTCAACTTTGCAATCATATTTATCATAATTATCAGTAGCAGAACTTAAAAAAAAACTGGTATTTTGATAGAAAAAAAAATACATTTAAATATGTAAGGAATAGGTACTCTTTTCACTTCTTTTTTTTTAACTACATCAAAAAGAACAATGTAAGATAAGTTATATTTTTTTAGTTTCACGGTGTATTTATTCTTTATACATCAACAGGATAAGCAGATGGAACTGCCCTATCTTCAGAATATTGCGTGTTCAGAGTACCGTCGAGCGGAACTCGACGCCGCGCTCTCTGATAGACCAAAGCAAGAAAATTAAAATAATTCATTCCCCCGAGTAAGAATCGAATCCACAACCGTTGCGTTCAGTCAGACACTGCCGCTGCACCACGATGGTTTCATAAAAAAAATCTACATTATTATATCTTATCTGATATAAATAGTATTTGTAATTTTATTCATTTTCATTTCGTTTATCGTAATATGAGAGATTGTGGCTTCTTTAAAACAATTAACAATTTTAATTAAATTGAAATTATACATATATTACAAAAATGGTGTTTTCAGAAGATTTCAAGAAAGTATATCTCGTTATATACAACTTGTTTCAATTCATCGGTTTCACGTATGTTCTGTGTGTGATGGGCGTGAGGTACGCCAAGTTGGAGTACGATTCCGTGACGGACACGTACGACCACGTCGGGCCGGCGGTCAAGTTCCTACAGCTGATGATGTTTCTAGAAGTTATGCATCCGTTGTTTGGTTACACTAAGGTGAGTTTCAGTTGTTTGTTTTCGTTTTGTTTTTTTTTATTTTGTTTTGCGAAAAAGACTTAATTTTAACTGATATGTTACGATTTGTACAAATAAATTAATAATACAATTGTAAATAATGCGAGTTTTTTTTTGATTGCCTGTGTTTTTTAATTACTTAAACGGTGATTCCGAAGTTGAAGTTTAAACCTACCCGTCGCACCCTTGTGTCTCTTCGTCACGAAAAGCTCAAGGTTTTCTTTACCAAAGCAAATAAAATAAAATAATTTATCCCCCGAGTGAGAATTGAACCCACACCCGTCGCGTTATACACCACTATAATTAATATAAACATGTGTTTTTCCTCTTTCAGGGTGGAATGTTAGTCCCCTTTCTGCAAGTGGGAGGACGGGCGTTCGTTCTGTTCGCCATGATCGAGTCGGAGCCCCGTATGCAGACTAAACCTGTTGTTTTCTACTTGTTCCTGGTGTGGAGTACCATTGAAATTGTGAGGTAAGCTTTGGATTTTATCATATTATCGTATATATTTTCTAGTACTAATGATTCGTGTTTTTTGCTTGTTGATTTTTTTTTGTAATTTTTCTCTGTTATATAAAAGTTGTGTTTTGTACTTTTTTATGTTGGTGTCATATTATATACATTTTTTTTACCTGAGCTTTTTCCTGCATAGTCGAGCTAAGAGTCTTGTATAACGTGATAAGATGTCCTGTTTTGAACGAGAGTGTTCCATTTTTCGCTTGTGTGTCCCGGTGTCCCGAAACGTGTCACTTGGACGTACAAATGTCCCGTTCTTTTTTGGAATGGCATGTAAATTTGATCGATCGAAAAAAGATTCTCCGTGGTTATTGCAGTACGCTAGTTGAAAAATAAGTAAATAATATAATAATAATAAATAATTGGGAGAGGTTAAAGACATCCTAAAAAAACGAAAACGCCACCCTATCCTATAATGGTCCGTTTTGAGATGGTCATGTCAGATATGTATGACACAACACATTCTAAGGGCCGTATAAATTACATATTTATAAATGAAAACGGCATCTCAAGACCGAAGTCAGACTTGAGAGCGATTTATAAATACGGACAAAGAATTGAGGAACATTTTCCGCCGAATTCTTCGGAAGAGTCTTAATTGAGAACGGAGTGTCTTAACAATAGTTTTCCATTTTCCCGCAGCCTACCCTGCTACGTATACGTAAAAAATATATTTAAAAGTACCTTCAAATTGTAGGTATGTCATAATATAAATTCTCAAAAGGAAGTATAATAAATGTATAAAATAATAATAAAATGTTAAAACTACTTAGATACATGATAATAATTTCTACTTTTTGAATATTAATAATTGTTTTTGGCTTATCTTTCTTTTGACTGTGTATTTAAAGTTAATTTTGACTTGAGCCTTAAATATACCTACTTCAGGTAAATGAACTTACATTTTTCCTTATCTGTACTATTATACTATTGAAATTTACATCATATTTTTTTTACTCACGTTGTATTCTACATAGAGCAATGTATGAAGAGCGAACCTAGCGTTAAGACATTCCGCTTTCCACCCTATTTTTAAGAAATTTGAGTTCCGTCACTCGACACGCAATGACTATCAAGAATTCGTCGGAAAATTCGGAACCGAAGTGTCTTAATGGAAACTGACTACACACTAGGTTCCCAGGTTCTCTATGCCTACCTGCTATGTGTGGGATACAGTGTCAATTTAAAAAAAACGAATCGTGAAAACCATTTCATAAATTAACGAATCAACTAGTTCAGTTCCCATTGTTTAATTCTGTGCGCGATAAAACAATGCACGTTAAAGGACAGAGGTCAATCTTAATTAAAATAATTATCATTTGCCGCATCATTTGCATTAATCAAGTATTTATTGTTTTAACAAGGATAAAGTGTTTTAAAATACATTTATATAAATGTATAACTTGATAGTTTTAATCTTAAAATTTATAAATATATCGAAGCTATTTAGTTTCACGAAGTAATATAATGATTAAGTTACGTAAATTAACGACGACGAAAAGTATTTACTCTATATATTGATAAGCAAAAATTTTTTATCCATTTTTACGAAAATTGCGCGGACAGAGGAGTATGACATTTGGCTTTTAGTTTATGTGTAAGAGAAGTGCAGAACGCTAATATTTTTAATAATAATCCTTAAGTAATACATTAAATCAATAAATAAAACATCACACACACTAGCGTACATTTGACGATATTTACATTTTTATGTTGAGAAAGTGACATACACGTTGCTGTGACTTGAAGGCACACTGAAACACAAGTAAATTGGTTCTCTAGTAATAATACAAATATATAATGTAATAAAAATGTATAATATAATCATAAAGAAACAGAAAAGAAGAAGAAGGTTAAGACGTAAAGTGACAATGAAAATAATTAATTCCCTAAGTGGGAACGGAATCCACAACCAAAGCGTTTACAGTCAAACGCTGTCCCACTGCACCACGTCGACTTCTAATATGTTTAATTTTAACAAAACATTTCTGTCCGCAGGTATCCATTCTACATATCTCAGTTATACAAAAAGGATATTTACATCTTAACCTGGCTCCGGTACACAATGTGGATACCGCTGTACCCAATAGGTGTTCTATGCGAGTCCATTGTTATATTACGTAATATACCATATTTTGAGGAGACACAAAGGTTTACAATATCGCTGCCCAACGAGTGGAACTTCGCCTTCCACATGCCGTCGTTTTTAAGGGTATACTTACTTTTACTCACCTTCCCGGGACTATTCTTTGTAATGAGTCACATGCGTAAACTCAGGTCCATCAAGTTGAAACCAAAGATTGTTATCAAGAAATGTAAGTAGATTTATTAATATGATATTAATAATAGAAGTTTTGCATATTGTTTGAGCTTTGTATATTGTAATAAAATTATGACAATCATTGTATGTGAAACATTTGTATTGAAATTAATAATATATGTTCATTATATATAAGAATTACATTTCAGTAAGGTATAATAATTAATTTTACATGACATAATAACATTTTAAAGAATATAACTTGAAATGTCAATATTAGATTGATAATCTGTTGAATGATAAACATGCTATGGAACAATTTGATTTGCATCTTATTTTAGCTATGTATGAAAATCTAAATATATATTTTTTTTCTTTTTGAAAATATTGTATGGAGTTGTTAAAAATTTGATTTCTTTAATAAATATAAATGCTTATATGTTGATATAATTATGGTTGTGTATTGTTAAGAAAATGCCAGAAATTTTATTTCTCTTAAGAATGTGATGTAAAATAATATAATTTATGAAACAAACTGGATTTTACAAATAATGATAAACTCATATACCTCTTTATACTTCTACAACAAACATATTTAATATAAATTGAAAATCATTATGACGATTTATTTTAATGATTTTAAAAAGTTATATAAATAACAGATTTACTTCTCGACACAAAAATAAATAAAATTTGTCACATCAGCTCCAATCAAGTACTATTTCAAGTAATATATTTGGGAGTAATATTATTTGGGATTGATTTTTTTTAGAAAGAATGGCGGAATTTTTTAGCACATTGTAATTAAAAAAAAATTGTAATTTTTATTGTCTGTAATACATATTTTTAATTTAATCTTAAATAAAAAATGCACAAATTTCCCATTAATTGGCTTATATAAAGACATTATTATAAAACAATTGAAAATGCATAAGTAGTTTGGCTATTCAGGAACTGAATAATTATACTTGTTTATAGTCTGGTCAAAATAAATATTTTAACTAAGAAAAATTTTGTGAAGGCAGTTCCCTAGTTATAAATGTAATATCAAAAATCTCTATTGATCCCAAGTGTACTAAAAAAATTATTCAAGGTTGATTGATACTTTGGTTTTTTTTCTCATAATTAATAATATTTATATTCTAATTTATTTCTGTTATATCATCAGAATATATGAATAAGAATAATCATATACATGTTATATATGATTCTTAGATACATACTAGTCTCTACTAAATTTACAGTCTGAGCTGAGTTTTTGTTATTTGACTATTTTATTATTGACTTGACCAGACCATTTAATTATGGACAACTTTTATGAGACAACTCCTAATTTGAAATTATATAAATTATTATATAATTTAAGGAATGAAGGAAGTTGTAATTAAATATTTTAATGTAATTATTAAAAATATATATGTTATGGATGAAAAAAATCTTTTTGGAAAACGCTTAAGATTGTCTGCGATTGTTTGATTCCATTTATGTTTAAAAACACTGCATTATAGTTTTATTTTGTTATTATTGTTTAGTAAGAAAAATATATGATCTTTTAAAATCTTGTATTTTTTTGCCTTAATTTAAACACTGAACGTTGCTGAACTGAATGTTATGAAAATCTGTGCCACACTTTCTGTCCAGATCATAAAACTTAAATGATAATAAATCTTTATTTCGGACTTTTAGTCCACATAATTTTTAATAGTAACCTATGTTGGTAACATTTGTTTGTATGATGTTATTCCAAAGCCTCCAAACTTTCGTTTTTTAAGTGTCAAATAATGTATTCCTTAACAACATCCTACTGCACCTCAATAGCACCAATAAGGGGTGTAGTTATCTCTATATCTTTTTAATTAGCGTTGTACCAAATGCATTAAGAAATTTAAAAATATTGCTTCTAATTTGTACATTTTGTTGCCTGAGCAGGGCAATAAAAGGATACCATTCCACCATGGATACATTTTATTTTGATTTCTTTAATAAAAAAACTAATTCCGTCATGAACCCACAACTAACTGCATTTACATATAGTTTATTAATAGGACCATAACATAAGAAATATTTATATTGGTTGAAATAAAAACAAACAAATGAACTAACAAATAATTCTTTAATTCTGACCAAGCGACTATACCTCTTTAACTATTTAATTTAAATGAAAGTATTTCAGCCTGATGACTTGTGATTACAAATCAACCACTGTACCACATTATAGGTGTTTTAAAACAAATGCATGGTTTTTTTTTATTATGTCATCTGTGACTGACTTGTAACTTTCATGTAAAACCAGCATGCATTTAAGAACGCAGCTTAATGTAAGCCCTCTTGAACCATTCAAAGGGAGAGCTATGGGCGTAGTATTCATGGAAGATTGGCTCAACCAATGTATCTGGGGGTACGCTCTTGTACACACGCTCACCATAGTAAGTGCCCACCTGCAACAAATATATATTTGTATTTTTCAATTGCTATTAGAGTTAGTAACAGCTTAATTTTGTGGCGGCTCTGTGGATCTTCTGCCGACACAGACCTTTGAATGTGAAATAGTAGTCAATTTATATAAAATGTTATATACAGATTTTATAATTTATAAGTCTTACACATATACATAAAATCCAAATGCAATCAAAATCAATTGGTTGTTACGATATCTTGGACTTTATTACTATTCACACTCCTTTGGATTCTTTTAGGAGTTTTATGTTCTTTTTCATTAGTCTATATATATGTATTATAAAATAAATATATTTATTAAATATATGATTTAATTTTTTTTGTATTCAAATACCTCCCATCCGGGAACATCACGCATAAGTTCAGCTTCCGCGTCACGGTTCCTGCGGAGTTGCTTCAAGTATTCCCGATCTCTTTCAGCCAGTAACATTGGGTAAATAGCCATCTTAGCAGATCGCATTTCAATCTCATTTTTGCGGATATTTTTGTTAGTTATACTGTAGAGATATATGGCGAACGCAGTTATGCCGATGTAGCCAGCAAACATAGTATACCCTAAAAAGATAAATAACGTCTTTGATATAAAATGTAACCTAAATAAAGATTACATAACCTGTATTAGTTACTTATTGTCAATTGTATATAGCTATGCTACATTTTTCTTAACCTTACCACTAAAGTATTGTTTTGCGGGTAACCTTTTATAAGGTATAGGATTGTAGCCTCCCGGAGGAGGCAAATCCTGTTTTCGGGCTATCTGACAAGCCTCAGCCATTTTTGAGACTCGACTGTGACAACTGACAAGTGCCACAGCAAACCTACTTTTGCTTAGCTCACCACAGATTATTTAGAAATAGAATGAAATAATTATGCTTAGTTGTCAGTTCTTAAAAGCTAATGGAGAATGAAATAAACAGATCATTAATTTAATATCTGATGCTTAGCAACAGGAGTTAATAGAAAATTGTTGATGGTAGACGTGTATACTTTACATATTTATATTTGTTTTTACAATGGACCAAGAAGTGCAAGCTGATATTCCAGAATGCTTGGCTGACGAAACTGAACTCAAAATAAGACCGCTAGATCGCATAAAACTAAATCTAAAAGTGCCTTTTGAACCATCAGCATATGGTAAAGGAAAAAACTTTCAGCCGACCGTGGATCCTTCAAGATGGTAGAGAAGTACCAGGCGAGGGCAGTGAAATGCGAGATAATTACAGAATTCCTAGAAAACCAAAGCAAGCTGAAGGTACTATTGTATTGAAAAATCTCATTTTTGAGCGGACCGCACAATTTTTAAAGGCAGTGGATGCTGAGTGACGGAACTCAAAGCAGAACTTTGCCTTTTTACCAGAGCGAAAATACACTGCGCGGTTGTGCGCCAAGGCGGCTTTGGTATTTTAAATCGCATTAAGCGGCTTCAAATATTTAAAAAAATCTATTAATTCTTTAAGGTATACGTAAACGCATGTTAACTAACTTCTTTTGGGAACAAATGCTTGACGAAGTTATTGAAGAGCTAGCAACTTCGCAGCCAGTTGCCGAATATTGTTCAGAGTATGATGCAAATTTTGTTAAAGATGATTTCGAACCTCGTAATCTAGAAGTTACTGCTGATAAAAACGTACGTTTTTTTTGTTACCACTAAAGCTTATATTTTTGATACATTATATTTCCCATTAATGTTACATTTATATTGTAGATGCATCTTAAATATCCTTTATATGGAACAGGATCCAGCGCAATTACATACTATAGTGAAAACATTAAAAAGACTGGCCCTGTAAGTAAGCTCCTTAGAAACTTGAAGTATAGCTATCGATTTATTTTTACGTACGATTAATTTTGCGATTCATACTCCTAGCAGTTATTTATCCACTGATAATTTAACTTATAGGGGGAGATATTGGAGAAATTTCGAAGATGCCAATATTTCACAAAACCAATGGAAGAAAGACTAGATAATGGCTGGGTTTTGTAATACTTGTAGCGCTGATTTCTGTAACTGTCTTTTGTATAACTTTAATTTCATTAAAAATATTTAATTTATTTAGATATTTTATTAATTATTAGATAATAAGACAGTAATCTTTAAAATAATAAATCCTCATCGTCCCAGTTATGCGGGTAACAAACTGGCTTAAAATCGCCTGCTGAAACGGAAGTAGAAGAAACAACCCCAGAGTAAATATTAGCGATAGAATTCAAAGACTCTTTTAGCGAAACTGAAGACATAGTGGATTTATCTGTAAAAATAAAATTACTACAAAAATTAAACCCACCCTTCCCCAGGAAAATATTTCTAGATACGCCCATGATGCATTTATTCCATCAAACTGCTTAAATTTTTTATTAGCAATACTAAGATATTATTTCTTGATTTAAAGTCCTACGTACATGTCACGAGGGGCATGGGAATGGGGGGGGGGGGGGGGGGGTGGGTTGGCTGGGGATTAATTTGGTTTACTCACCTAAATGTTGTATGTAAAAAAAAAATAATTAAAAACACGATTATACCAAAATGTTAATGTAATCTGATATCTGAGTTTAAAGATAAAAGTCAGGTACCCCTAGAAAATATATGGATGCCTGGAGCCTTGATTGCCTTTAGAAATATCGAAACTTATCTGCTGATAGTAAAATATGAATTTTACTTCAATTCATTAGTAGAATAATCTCAGTATGTTATAGGATGTGGTTGGTTGTCTAAAACTAGTACTTCCTCATTCAGCCTAAGGGTTCTTTATTATAATTATATGTTGCCTATATAAAGCTAGATAATAGAAACTAGGAATAGAACACAAAAGTAAAACGAACCGCTTTCTTCACCATCGCCAGGGATAGATTTTTTGTTAATTTTAGTTTTTAATAAAGATTGGTTAAAATTTTTCTTAGCTTTTACCATTTTCAGTCGATGAAATTCTTCTCGTTCCTACTCATATCGTAATTATTAGATTAACATTTTAACGATTATATAAAACTAATTATAGATACATGAAACAAAAAAAAAAGAATACACTACCCTTTCATCCATCTCTGTTAAAATATAGTTTTCAGTGTTATGAAGCTTGGGTAAAATGATCTTACCGATACTATTTATCTTCCTGAAAAAAAAGATCATGTAATTGAAGCTAAATATTAATGAGAAGAAATTTCATATTTTTTAAATATAAATATCAAATATAGTATGTACTGCACAACAAAATACCTCAATGTAGATTTTGTAGCTTCATCAAGTAACAAGCATGTATTTCGTAAGGAAGCAAATGTAATCAGCAGTTTTATAGCTTTTCTAAAAGCTTTCTTAGTTTCCGCAGTTCTATGACCACCAGCTCCGAGGCCAGCGTAACGTAGTGCGTCATTAACCGTATTGTCTTCTACTATTTGAAGAGATATAGTTGATACTCCTGATATATTTTCAGGGACTCGTTTGACGCGAATTTGAGCCTTACAATGAACATAAAATACTAATTACTATAATGTTATTACGATATATCTCTGATTATATTATACTAGCAGCCCAATTGCAACAATTCTTTGCGTATTGAAACGCGTAGAATTCTTTTATTATATACTTTAAAAATTTAATCATGAACAACTAGCTTTCATAATACTGAGAAAGTGCTAGTATAGAACTACGTGGTTGCTTGAGAGGATGTCATCGGCGGCGAGGGCTACAGGGCTCGAGGAGAGGCATGCGGCCGTAAACAGAGCGTTGCATTATTTTAATTTTACATTTTCTCGAAAAGTATCCGACCAAATTATATGCTATAGACCCTAAAGTTTATTTATGTAAAATTTTCTTGATGATGATATAACTTTTATTCGTAAATTTCAATATCTCTGTCGTTGCTTGTTTTATTGTTTCCTTATTTCCTTAGTTAAGGTAAACTAAGAATAAAATCGTAATGTTATATAGCCTATAGCACTTCTAAAGAATGTAGCTTTCATACAAAATAAACAAAATGTTAATCTGTCCAGTAGTTCCAGAGACCTAAGCACTTAAACAAATAAACGAACAAACTCATCCGCTTTAATATATTAGTATAGATGACATTCAAGCACCCCTAAAATGTTTTAATTACTTCATCAACGTTTTCCAGTACTAATGCATTAGACTCTCCATTTGTGAATTTAATAGCAGCCAAAGAAATATATGCTTCTTTTAAAGTGTGATCTAAAACCGCTTGGGTTGTTACTAGTTCAGTGGCAGCTTGGTGTCCTCGCATTCTTAGAGCATCTGCCTTCCTCTTCAATAATTGATATCCCTTATTTACTTTTTCTTGGCGATTTTTTATTTCTCGTAACATAAACACTGAAGCTGTTACTGGATAACGATTTTCGGCATTCATTGTAGAGATTTAAGTATTTTTTTCGTTGTTCACAGTTTTAAATATGTTAAGTATAGGTAGTTGACAATAACATAAATATATAAAAAAAAAGAAAATCATAAAATACAAATAATTGAAGAGTATTTACGGTGAAAGACATTTATTTTCTCAAAAGATTTACATATAAATCACTTACAGAGAAAATCACAAAAAGCATTAAGTAAACAAATTTTTATATCGAATAGGAGTATACAATAGTAAGGTAAAATTTACAATAACCTTACAATATCACTACAATGCAAACAAGTATGAATATACTGTGATGCGAGGGTAGTTTAAGAAATTAATAGTAAAAATGATAGCAAATGTACAAAGTAATGTTACTAAGGTAGGTGACACATTAAATGTTTTATATAATATTAATACAAAAACATCAATTTATTTAAAAAAATAATTGTTTGTAAGTATAAGTTCGTAAGTTCGTAAGTTCGTAAGTAAGGTAAGATTTCGTTTATTTATTTAATGTGTCTTTTTTTTTTGTTAAATGTTATATTTTATAAACTTATAAAATAATCATTTACTTATAATATTTACATTATTCTAATTTTACTGTCTTATGCTTCATATCTTATTAAGTTGAGTATTTACTAAGTGTAGCATTGTATTGTAATAAATACATATTTTAGTTATGAACACTGTTATATTTTGTATTAAATATATTTTATGAGAAATCCTTTAAAATATGACTAAATATGACTTTTTAGACTTTTTTTAAAACTATAAAATGTTTTTATATCTTTTATATCCTTGGGCAAATTTTTGTAGGTATGGGTTCCTTCGAATAAAACACTTTTCTTGCCGTAGTTTGTCCTTGATGCCCCTAAGCATATGTTATTAACAGTTCTGGTCATTCTTTTATGTAAATTAATTCTTTTCGTGAAAGTTATTTGAGAGTTTATATCTTTTGTTAGTATAATAAATAATAATTTATTTGTAGTATTTACTGTTATGTTACAACAAATAAATCATAATTTATTTTATTTTAATGAGTCTATTAATAATTCTGAACGCAATGGACGCTTGCCACCTTTTTTATTAATTTCAGAACTGACATTTTGAATGTCAAAACACTATCTTGTGGTAAAAGATGCATTCTCCGAAAATAACATAAATAAAGATTAATCAGGATTATTTCCCTCAATAATAATGTCAGGAGGACTTATAGACAAAGTTTATATAGGTCTGGACAATGCGCCAGCCGCATTTGATATAAAATCAAGAATTCTCGGACCTGTGAGTTACTCAACATTTTCTACGTATGATTAAAGAATATTTTTATTTTACTAACATTTTAGCAATATATTAATTTTTATTTCCAGAATGGGACAAATTTAGAGTATATAAGATCGGAAACTGGAGTAGTTGCTGTATTAAAAAGCGATAAATTTGAGCCTTTACATTTAGCACTTCATCACACCCGATCAGAGGCATTAGCAGCAGCGAGATCGTTAGCACAAAATCTAATTGAAACAATACGTGCAGAACTAGCGCAATGGAGCGCTGCTCAAGCGGGAGGACCACCACCTGCGCTTAACGTACCTCCACCCACACTGACCACCACTGCTGCTCCTCCCCCCGTTCCTCCACCAGTCGTGTCCGTATCACTATCAACACCATCGACATTAACAACATCAACACATCCCACAGTAATACCACCTGTAGTCAGTGTAGCTCCTGCTAATACACCACTTATGACGGTTAGACAGCCCACAGTTTTGCAACTGCTACCCCAGCAACAGTATGTTTTAAATCAAGAAAGTGGTCAATTGATACCCATAGTGCAACCTGGTGTCCAAGTTTCAAATACAAATTTCACATCCTTGCCTATCGCACAGCCTTTAAGTGCAATACAGCAACCTAATTTTGGTGCGACTCAAATAGTAGATTTATCTAGTATGCAACCTGTGAATGTTACTCAGCTGCGATTAAGTGGAGTGCCGTCATCTATGTCAATGATTTTGCCAAATGGCTTATCGTTTCCACAAGCAAGTTTGACTGGAGCAGACACCACAACTGTCAGTTCGGCAACAGCTCCAGTTGTTTGTGCAGCACAAGGTACAAATTCTTCACAAAAAATTCTATATAGTACTGATAAAGGTGATAAGGATATAAAGTACCAGATACAGGGTACTGACACTATGCAATGGACAGTTCCAGGATCACAAACAATGCTTATACCATACCAACAGTTGCAAGACCTGACTTCCAATCAGACCGGCCTGGGCAATATACAACCACAGCAGTTTGTATCTGTAAGTACAAATATATTTAAACTTAATTGAAATATAATAAAAAAAATTAAGTACTCATAGAGTGAAAATAGCTTTTAGGTATCATCATTTCATGCCTTTGTTGTACAGTAGGACAGTACAATGCATTGGATTGTACTAGATACTTATATATTGGCATGATGGTTGGGCATTGATCTCCTTGTGAGAATTAATAATTATTTAATTATTATATATATTATTTCTAGATTTTCTTTGCATATCTTGCTATAATTATTTTCTTTACTTCTAGTCTCATTAGACAAAACCAAATGTAATTTGTTTCTTATTACTTATTTGTATACATTAAAGTTATTTTTAATCATTTTTAAAGTGTTATTCTACTTAGGAACGGAGGGAAACTTGGACAGTCTCAAAGAGGCATGGGTTTATATCACGCTACATTCAAACCTTTATACATTTTTTTACTAAGTATATTTAAGATCATTGAAAGATATTAAATTAAAATAAATAAGGATCTTTCAAATTTTCTTTTCAATTTTAATTCACATTGATTCAAGCTTCATTTCAAACCAGTAATATTAACAAAAATTATTAAACTCTTTCATTAGTTGAATATATAGCAATATATTTTTGTTTAGCACATATCTCTTTACTTCAGATCGCTCCTGCAAATAGTTTCCAACAAACATCACTGCCGTTGTCTGCAGTTCAGTTACAACAATTACAAGCCACCGGAACATTTATGCAATTGAATCAAAAGGTATTTATAAAGTATTATTTCTTTTATAAAATGGTTAGAAATATTTATCCCTTAGGATCAAAGGATATATCCCTTAGGATATAATTGATATAACAAGTTCAGGGTGTTTGGAGGTCGACAAAGTGTGACTATAAATCAATAAATGCATTTGAATGTGTCTCAAAAAGTATTTAAAATGTTACTTAATCTAAATTTAAATTTAAATTCTTATTAAAAAGAACATTTTATTAATTCTTATTAAAAAGAACATTTTATTAATAATTAAATTGGAATTTGAAGTTTAATAAGAAAAAAATTATAAACTACAACTAAAAAAAAATTATCCAATATAAAAATATATATGTTACAGTAACTGTAATAAATTAAAAGTTATTAATAATTGCCAATCATTATTAATAATTAATTATGATTTGATCAAAGTGAAGATAAATTTAAAATCAATCACTTTTAACAATTGTTATTAATAATTCTGTATTTTCGTGGATAAAAGTAATAATAACATGTAAGAGTTCATTTGTAAGAGTTTATTTGTTGAATATAGGTATGTCATATTAAGCAGAACAAGCTAACCTAGCCTGGACTTAAATAGGTATTGAACTTTCTTGAAAAACCTCAAATATGTGTGTTTGTAAATTTTTATTGTTAATTAATAATTATTTTTATAATTTAAGTGTCGATTCTGTGAGGCAATCATTGTTTCTGTCCCTGACAATAAGTGTATATACAGTATTTTAGTTCACTTTATTTATTATAAGAGATTTTTGTTTAATTTTATAGCTTATTATTTACAAGTACAATAGTACCCTTGTTTTATAATTTCAAACAAGTACAATATTGTAGGTAAGACTATGTGAATAAATATCAGTTTGACTTGAACTTGTGTCTTACTTTATTTTATTATTTTTGCCAATGAGTGTAGCGAATTATTAAAAATAACTTATAAAAGTAATTATTTTCAATTGATTTTTCACATTTATCAAACAAACCACTCGGTATATTATAAATAATGTTGTAAAATTATTAATAATTCTCAATTAATCAATTTACCGTAAGATATATAATTGATGTCAAATTAATTATGTATAATATGCTTTATATTGTTTTTACCAAATAAAAAAATATCGATTTAATTTGACTTATTTTGAAAAATTAGGTTTTAAAATAATTTTACTTATTTTTTTTAATTATATGATGCTATTTAATGTTGTATTTTATATATTTATTTGTAATTACATTTTTTTATTTAGTATCTCTTACATTAAAAAAAATATAATAAAGCATTTTACATTTCTTAACAGCCAATAGTCAGCAGTGCGTCCTTAATAAATATAATATCAACCGGTCAAGCGTCTTCTCCGCAAATTATTCCAGTGAGCAAATGCAAATACATACATAAATTTTATATAAGCATTTCACCATACTAATATTATTATATTACGTTTCTTATGTTTTCTCCTCGCTTGTATTAATTATTGTAATGTTCATTTGCAATTTCATATTTATGTTTAGTGTTAAAGAGTCTGTTACATATTTTAAAATGTCGTACATTTTCTCATTAGATTTAAAATAAAAATAAATAAATTAGCTTAATGCTGTGTCCCGCACACAGCAGGGTTTCTGGCGAATTCTGTAGGATTGCCTGTTGAGTGGCAGAACTCAACGCCGCGCTTAGCCTCGACACCAGAGTGAGGAAATGGAAATATAAATTTAAGTAAATATATCATCTCCTCGAGTGGGATCGAACCCACGACCAGTCGATTTTACAGTCACACTTCGTGAGGCTGCGCCGCGACTGGCCTCCTCATTAGATTTGAATGTTGTTTTCTCCATGTTTTGATATTATATATTGGTATTTGTGTAACGGTTTCTTCTCCCCCTACAGCTTTCATAGTTACTTTCTATTACTTTTGTTGCGTATAATGTTAACCTTTCAACACTTTAGATATTTATTTATAACATATTTTAAAAGATATCGGATTATATTTGTTGATCAGAAAATATCTATCATTTTGCTCTATTTTTTTCTTTTTAAAAATGTGCAAGTCAAAAATGTATGTTGTATTGAACATTCTTTTTTATAAACATTTATAAACGTTTATTTCTGGATAATATCATTATTTCTGCTGATATGTTTTTGTGCAAAATATATTGATTAAGAAAAATCGATTTTGCTGCTTAATTCTTAAAGAATCGATTCGCTCCATTATAAGATTTCAATCAGGTAATAATCCGATATCTACTCATTATTATCACTAGCCTCTCCATTCATTGGTTTTTGGGCTTTTCGATGTCGTCTCAACATTATCAATTGTATGGATATAATACGAAAAAAAATAATTAAATTTTAGAGTTCCTCAAACCCGACGAAAAATTCTGGACAAGAAAATAGAGGACAAAAGAGGCTATCTGACGGCACTCCAAGTCAGTTGCAGTTAAGGCCTATAGCACCTGCCGGGTACGTCGAAAGTTGTTATTTCTATAAAAATTGAATAATAAAACGAACATTTCAGGTTCTTCGAAAAGTCCTTTATTTTTGGAAATTTATATAATTTTACAATAAAATTATTTTAATTTTTTTTATTGGTTTTTATATTGTTTTTTATAACTATTTTTTGTTTTTTGTTTTTTATAACTATTTTGACAAATTTCCAAAAATAATTAGCTAAGCTCGTCGTAATCAAGCTTCGGTGGCTGTCTTCGTGTTGATATCTAAAACAATTTAAATTATAATATCGTTAAGGCTTGTTTAGATCTTTTGGGTTTTTAAATACTAGTTCAAATTTTAAACATTACAAGAAACCATAGACGATACGTCGTTTTTTTTTAAAATTTAATAATAATTAAGTGCATGAAAATTAACTGAATGAATTTAATTGATTGAATTTTGATTGAATGAGTTATTTAATTGATATTTTGTGTGTGTATTGAAACGATACGATGCCGCAGGTCACATGTAAGCCAGGACAAGGCCTCTACGAGAGATTCCCGATCGTGGACCACTTCTACAGGTATATTGAAGATTTAAATAACACTTTACAAGCGAGACTATATATAAAAAAAACTCTTACTTTTTCATCTACCTTTGTAGTTCTAAATAAATTCTAGTACTTTGACCCTACTTGTGACACTTAACTTTTAATTGGATGTTACGGTTCGTATTTATACATCGTTCTCAAACCTGAGATCGATCTTGAGATGCTGTTTTCATTCATAGATAATTATCATTTATGAATAAAACGTCTTCTCAAGATCGCTTTTAGACTTAAGAGCGTTTTAAACAATGAGCCTAAAGTACTCCGTCTTCAATTCTGCACCTATTCTTCTTTTACAAATATAAAAATTGACATAAAAATAATTTTAGTCTCGTTTTTAAATTGTTTTAAATTACCCAAGTTCTAACTATTTCTCACTCAGTAATACGTATAAATAATATGGCGTTGCGTAAAATATGCACTGTTATAAGTCGAGACGATGCGAAGCGAATCTCTTTCAGGTTACAGATCAAAATATTGAAAAGGATATACAAAATGTATGTAAATAATGTATGGAACCATCATATTTCTTTTTGGATGTATTTTTTTTTTAATTTCAGTGTTTTAGGTGATTTTAAAACATAATACTGTATATCGGATGTTCGTCGTTCTTTATTTTACCTGTCTTGTATTTTATGTTCTTTTTTTTAAGTAGAATTTGTATTTATTACCTTCTTCATTTGGAAAAGAAAGGAATTCGGAGGATGAGGTCAATTTTTTGTTATTAGTTTACAGGTTTTACAAAAACATCAACAATTTTCTTCGAAGTTTTGTGTTTTGGCCATGATTCCAATAGTAGAAGAGCATGTAAAAATAAAATTTATAATAAATATAAATTTGTAACAATTGCATGCTTATGTTCATACTTTTGCTAACATTAATATCTCTTCTCTTTTATATAATGATAATAATGATATTATTTTTTTTAGATTTAACTTTAGTGCGTAGTTGCGTAGAGCGTCTATTAAAAAAATTAAGCATTTCATGAAATATATTCAATATTTATTAATTGATATAATTTTTTTATAACTTTCGCGTATATTTTTGACGTATTTCATTTTGGCGTAATTTTCTAAGGCGATTATGCTACATATAAAAGGTCTATGGAACCATCGTAATATATTCTCTTTGTACTAGTGTAAATTTTAGACGACATTTAAACAGAGTATCAATCCAATAGTCATTTTTCCTGATTGATCTGTTTTAGATATATTTCATCACTTATATGATGAGATCAGTTTTTTTATAGAAAATTTGATTTTTATTGCTTTAAGTGGATTCTCAGGAAACTAACTTACATTATTCTACAAGTTCTAGATTCTAATATCATTATTTTATAAGATCATGAATAATTGCATGTTTTCACAGTTTTGCTTGACTTTATATCTGTTTTATATGACAATTGACAAGGTGGTGATGCCTCTTTATTTATTTAGTTAGTTTGTATATAGGTTATAAAGGATTTAGGGCGTACGTGCGTAAAGCTTCAAGTATTAGTGAAACATTTGATAAAAAATATTCTTAATTTAATGTTAGCGTACATTATTCAAGCGATATCATATCATTTTAGCGTCAAATTTTTTGAGTTTTTTTATTGCAGTAAATTCGTGATGCGATAATTTTGGCGTACACTTTTAGTGCGATAATGCGTTTGGTGTATTTTTATGCGATATTTTATTTTAGCGTAAATTGCTTCACTTAAAGTGTGATGGTGACACTTGCTTCATTGTGAAGGCGATGGCGGTGCGTGAAATGATTCCTTATTATTATTTTTTTTCTTTTTAATTTTTGTTTTACTTCTTAGACCTTATGAGAAGGAAAGTTTACATTCTATAGTAAAAGATGTTCATGGAAAGCACGACCCTTAATAAAAGATGAAAAGAATCTTAGCAGAAACCATTTTTATAATTGATGTTTTAATGATATTTACATATTTCTATTTAGCTTAAGCTAAAATGATCGATGTAACATCCAGAGATCAAACCAAACCGTTTGATGTCCGAGGATCCGGTGATCTGCAGGGTAAAAAAAATATATATTTTTTGGGTAATTTAGTAGAAATTCTGTTTTGTCCCGAGTTTTGGTTATCGCATTTCGACCGTGCCAGTTGAGTTCGTTGGCAAATGTCGGCTGCAAAAGTGTGCTACACAATAGGAAAATGCATGTTAGAAAGAGATTCAGTTACAAAGAGTGTCTTGTCTTAACTGGATAGTTAAGACACTGCTTTCATTGACAGACGTCCAACGTTGTTGTTGTTTATTTTTTTATTTTATGGAAAAGACAAGGCAAACGAGCGTACGGATTACCTGATGAAAAGTGATCACCACCGCCCACGACCCCGTGCAACAATATAGGAGCGTTGCTGGCCCAGCGGTGGAAGTTGGATGTGCTGGAACCTTCAACAAGTATTTTTTCAAGGTATCCATGAAGATAGATGGAATCTTATGACATCTCTCATCTGCAAATTAAGGAAATTATGCATAATATAATTTACATTATTTATCTATGATTGATATAGAGGCGCAAAGTGGAAGTGATGCAACTACGATACTGGTGATATAGCCTACAGCACCCTACAATGTATAAATAAATATTATTACAATTTACAGGACAAGATTAGTGGTATGACTGAAAAATTTTAAATTGAGAGAGATTCGAGATTGGGAAAAATTCAACATTCGTCGAATTCCAAACTTTCTTTGTAATATAAAGAAAGAAAACATCACGATTTTATCTTGTTTTATGGATTTTTAGCTTCTAGGTGCAGATCAAATACTGAAAAAGCTGAGATTCATAAAAAAATATGCATGAATACGGTTATTAATTTAGTTTTTTTATTGCAGGTTCCATTTCAGCCGTTCTTCGTTGCCGAATTTCTTCGACACGTTCATCCACATTTGTTATATTATGCATGTTTTTAAAATAATACGAGAGCGTAGTGTCTTTGCGTAGCGTATTCTAATATAATATTATCGTACTCTGTGGAATAAGGCGACCAAAAATTATATTTTATTTGAAAATATCAACATTTATAAAGAAAAGGGCTTTATTCTACAGTTGCGAAGTTGTAAGTAAATAATTGACATAATAAATTTCGATACAGCTAGAGACAACACAATGGTCAGTATGGGGATGAAAATCAATCCAGCTCACGGCACCATCATCCACGTGTCTTCGGGACAGCAGACTAAGTGAGTTCTCTAATGCTTTCATATATATTTTTTTATTTTCGTCTTATAATTTTATTTTGTTTGTTTAGATTTTGAAACATTGCAATGCGTTCTGCTTTATTAGAAATTTGTTTTTAATTGAATGGGAATAGGACTTCGTATTTGTTATAATAAAAGTTATTTTCAAATCACCTATTAATGAATATGTTTAGTATTTCTCCTGTCATGAGTTACCAAACAAAATCATTTTATAATGTTTAATATTATTTTATGTTTTCCAGTGTATCAGCTTCCTCAGTGGCACAAGATGGATCTGGCATGTACATAAAACAGATAGACAGAAACGCCATACAAATACAGTCCACAAAAGACGCGCAAAAGCAAGATTTGTCTGCGAACAAATTGCAAAATGCCACACAAAATGTCCAAATGATCACTGTTCCTCAAGGAATGACTGTTTTACAGAATCCCCTAAATATAAGCCAGATGCCAACTGTCATTGGTCAGCCGAATAGCCAAGTGTACATGATACCAACGAATCATTCCAACCTCGTCCAAGGTACACTACCACCGGGACTGATCGGCCAGCAGGTGCTGCAGCCGGGACAAAACGTGACCGTGATGCAACCAAACCAGCTTGGCATGCCAGGTGGAGTGCAGTACAACGTGCCACTCATGCCAATGAACATGCCCAACTCGCAATATATGCCAGGGATAAATCTTAATACGCAATTGTCAACACAGCAGTTGAATGCAGCTCTGGCCGGACAACAGCTTGCTAATTCCAACTTAACTGTCTCTGGCACCATACCAATAGTCCAAGCTCCCCCATCCTCCCCTATGACTAATCCAGCGATACCGGTGTCACAACCTCCTCCCGTACACCAAATTTTACCACAAAACTCCAATTTTATTACGCCAACCTCGCAATACGCTGGAATGCCACCGCAGTATGTGATGCAAGGCAACTCCGGGACGATAACTATGCCCGTAACCAACCCCAATGTGCAATATACAATGCCCAGCCAAGCGACCACTCCCGCCCCGACCAACGGCAACGGACAGACTACTGTAACGGAAACCGACGCGAACGGCACTAATAACCAAACTAACTACATATCTTCCTCATCACAAGATGCATATTCTATATCTGGAACGACTCCAGCCCAGACTCCGACCCAGAGCTTTACTAACGATGGAACATCAGCTGCTCCCTATACTGCCAACCAAGGGACGCAAAGTTATGGCACAAACGGCAATGGCACGCAAAATTATAATGGCAGCCAAACTCCGACTCAGCCGCCGAGCTACCCGCCAAACGGATCGAACCCCCAGACAGCTACTCAATCGTACTCTCAAACGGCAACTCCAAGCTCACAAAATACTTCACAAACGAGCTTCTCACCATCAACCACACCCGCTCCTAACCAGAACTATCCAGCACCTAACATGCCAAACGTGGCATACCCTAATAACCCCCAGAACCCCTACCCCAACGCCACTGGCCAGAACTTGGCAGCCTATGCCAACAATCAGTACCAATACACGAGTAGACCATGGTTCAGGCCGCGATTTGCATCTCCGCAAGGCTCCCCATACAATTCCGGCGTTGCCAACGCACCACCGATGCCAGTCCCGCCTCCGTCTGCCAATTACAACTACTGGCAGGACAGTTGAGATTTGGAGATCATCGAGTCGGACATTCTGCCGGACTCGTGACATCAGGCCGAGCTCAGTGTCTATTTGTTGAACTAGACACTGAACCTCGAGACATTGTAAATAGTGATAAGTGAACCAGTGGACAATTATTCGAACAAATATATAGTGCTGTGTAAAATGGCTTCAAATACGTGTGATTTTATAGATTTATCTCACAACTGAATAAAAAGGGCTCTGATCTTATATATTTCTAAAGTTAGTCGCTGGATATTGTTCTCGAAGATAAAATCTCAATCAAAATATTGTATATGTTATAGAAAACTTTTTATTTTTCTTTCTGATATGGTATTTTTTAGTTTCACGCTGTATCCCGCATATCGCAGTGTAAATAGAGGGAACATTAAGACACTCCGTTCTACTTGCGCCGCCCAGCTTGTGTGACAATTACAGAACTTGATGCCGCGCTTTGTCTTGTTACCAGAGGGAGGCAATGAAAGTAATCCTTGTGAGAATCGAACCTACGACCGCCGCGTTTTTACAACGTACACAGTGTATGTGAAACGGAATTGAAAGTTTTTATATAAATGTTAACATCTATCTAAAGAACATCAAGATAATATAATAATAATAATTTGTTTTATTGTTTTTTTTCGTTAGTTTTTATTCATAACATATACTATTTAGTACTTTATAATATATTTTTAACAAAATATTTATGTATAGTGTATATAACATGTTGTCCGTGTACGTCAAATAGTACTCTAATATATGCATAGCTCCAGATTTAGGTTATTAAGTAAATGTGAATTGATGTTAAATGGATGTTTTAAAAACTGAGTTTTTTTTGCGTTGCGCCATCTTTTTGTTATATCTATAAAAGTTAAGACTAATGCTACATCAAAGGAATTGTAACATATTAAAATTAACTATAGCTAGATAAACATTGTTTGTTTAATATATAAAAATACATATTAATAATCGATTCTGTAACCGTAAGTCAATATTATTCCACGATCGTGTACAAAATGTTATTGAATATTATAAACTACTATACTATTTATATCGGAGCCCTTAATATGGAATATAAATAAAAAAAATGTCTCTTCTAGACCCACTCACTTGTAGTCTCTAAATTGTGTGCCTGAAGACGACATTGTAGAATATAATATATATTTAAGAGACTGCTTAAATATTAAAATTACATTTATAAAATGTATAAATAAATATTAACATATTGAACGTCTAGATTCTTCTGTACGCTGACTACGCTTTGTAAATCTCATGGACCTGTATTGTATGTAATAGAATAAAAGATAATAAATGAGGAAGTTTATTTAAAACGAACTGTTTTTGTATTATTTTTTGGTCATGTTCATTTTTTTATAAGTTTTTGTTTAGGTTCACGTTTCTCGCGCATAGGATGGTAGGCAGAGGGAACCTACTGCTTAGACACCGAGTTTTCCCATTTTCCGCCGAATTCTGAATTGCATTGTATGTTGAGTTGCAGAACTCAACGCCGTGCGTTTTGTAAGTTTTAATAAATATTTCATTTCCTCAAGTGGGGACGAATCCACAGCCAGTCGCGTTTACAATCTCACGACTGGCCTTATCGCTTTATACGCCATAGTCTTATCCTATCTATTTGATTATCACGTGCAATGATTATCGTAAGAATTTTATTATCAATAAAGAAATCAGGTCAAATATAAAAAATAAATACACAATAGTCATTTACGTTATTAAAACTCACATTTTATATAAATATAATCAGCTTCACGCTGTATCCCGCACGCAGCAATGTAGACAGAGGGAACCTAGTGTTAAGAAACTCCGAGTTGTGGAAGCATTGCGTGTTGAGTGACAGAACTCAACGCTGCGCTTTGCCTCGACACGACAGGGCGAATCGAAATATAAATTTAAGCAAATATTTGATCTCCTCGAGTGGGATTTGAACCCACAACCAATCGATTTAACAGTCACACCGTACCCCCACGCCACGACTGGCCTCGTATTTTATATTAATGTTTATAGTTATGCATATTTTTTTATTCCATTCATTTCAAAGCTAATTCAGGAATTCCATTATAAACAAATTGAATATAATATAAAATAACAAAAACCAAGTACTGGATAACCGTTTATTTTCTGAAAAAACTTGATATGCCATCTCAACCGTAGATAGTAATACCAAAATATAACAGTACCATTTCTAACACATTTATATTTAATATAACTTGTATTATTCATATTATTATTTTTTAATTATAAATTCGGTAAAAACATACTTATGTCATGTAATCTCACTTTTATATAATATATGTTTAAGTTAATTTTTCCACAGATCTTTAAGGCTCAGGCTCGAAAGATGATTTTTCAACTGTTTTGACATACGTTCAAACATAGGTTTCTATCATCCGTTTTTTTTTATATATAATACTTCTTAATAACTTAATATACATAATATTAATGGTAAAACATTGTAATATTAAAAAAAGTTAGTACTAGTGAAAAAAAAACGCAACTTACATTAAAAAAAGGGTGGGATATTAAAATTAAGTAGTGAAATCGATTATTATTTAAACTTAATAATAGATTGAACTTAATAACCATTATAGCTAATAATCTAAAATTTTAGATTTAATTATAAAAACGGGACTAGAAGATAAAAAAAATCAATATTTTTAAGTACGGACGGCGAATTTTCAAAGCTCATTCAATAAGTTGTTAGAAAAAATAAAAAGATTTTAGTGGTCGTCAAAGTGCATAACATTTATTTTAAATTAAAAAAAACCTTTAATAACCAGTAAAAAATTAAAGAAATTTTATTAAATAAATATTCAAATATGAATTTTTCTATAATTTCTCAGATTTACTGACATACTTGGCTATATTTTTTGTGTATTTGCAAGGTGTAAGTTTGATTTTAGACTTAAAATTAATGTATATTAGGAAATATAATTACTTTATTCTCTTTCTAATAAAATTATAAAGTATTTTTATTGAAAACAGCTATTATTGAAAGTACTCAATAGTTGGAATGGAAAATTTATAGTTTTTAAAAAAAAATTGAAATAATTTAATATTAAACTCATTTTTGTAACATTTTCTTGTCTATTTCTTTATTTTTATTGTCTCTTCTTATACAGATATGCAACAATTAATATTTCGCGCGCTAGCACCTGATACTAAATATTGAACACATTTTGATCCAACTATCTGAATATTTAGGTGTGATTATTCAAATCCTTTTCCGATTTACCCTTAGTGTTGCCAGATTAAAAAGTTTTTATAAGTAAACATCATAATATTTTCGATCAAATAAATCCTGGCAACTTGGCACTCATTAGGAAAGGGCACTAACGTTTTTCCTAAGCATCACAATTTTTATGGAAGTGGCTATATCGTTATAAATTGTAAAATATATTTATTCTTGGACAGTATACCAAATATAATTATAATAATAACAACAATCGTAATCCAACGCTAATACTAATCTAACATTTCATTTTGTTAATACTAGAAACGCTGTTTTATGCAATTATATGTCAATATGTTTATAAATTTTATATTCATGAAAAAAAAAATTGCTGTTTCAATAAAATTAAATGAAAAAAAAAAGTTTGATAAAAATAAATATTTTCTTTACAAAGCTTTTTTAAATAATATATGTTTAAAAAAAATATATATCAATAATATTTTTAGGTATTACACGTACACGTATCTGGGTAGGCAGAGAGCAGAGTGCTAAGACACTCCGCTCCCCATTTTTCCACTGAATTAAGGTATTGACATAGAACTGGATAAAACAGTTATTTAAGCTAAATTTTTAAAGCATTAATAATAATACGTTCATTTAAAATAGCCTATAGTTAATATCGATTATGACTAAATTAACACTTGTTTATTAGGATTTTACACATTATTAATAGGAAGGTAAGCGGAACATTAATTTGGACTTTTCAATTTTTAATATAAAAAAATATCGATCGATGGTTTACATAAATCGATTAATAATCGATTAATGTAAACCATTTGTAATAATTCACATAAAATTATAATATTGCATTCCATGTATAGAAATGTAGTTAATGATATAACTCGAAAAATATTTTTAAATACATATACATACGTAGGTACATGTAATTGGACATTAATTCAATAATAACAATATTTAATGTTTGGAGGTACTTAATATTAATATTCTTATAATATTAATATTCATATATATATAATTTTACCTTTTTATGATGAATTAAATTGGAAGCACAACATTTTAATTTTCAAAAAAATATTGTTTTATATGTCTTCAACATAATAAATACTTTAAAACTTTTGACTGTAACGATTTCATAAACAAATATTAATAAATATAAGTACTCAATATATTATATTTGTAAGAATTATTGTAATAATTTGTACGTCTGGTTTGTAGTTAATAATTAAGATTATTTTTAAGTTAACCAGAACAGTTTTGTAGTAACTTTGATAGAAAACTTAATTTATTTTAGGAAATACCAAAACTAGAATTACACACTACTATACTAAGAATTAAAACAACATTAGATTATAGTATGCAAAATGAAAAAAAAAATAGATTATAAAACATATTACAAATTAAAAAAAAATATAAGAGATGCAAAAAAAATACAAACAAAATGCTCAAAAAAAGTAATATTATGCATACTTAATCCAATATTAACAACAATAATAACAACAAGCACAACTGTAAACTTAGCCCATTTAGAATACCTCTGTTTTCTTGGCAATGGGAGCCAAGAAAATTATGATCATAATAACAATCGATCGTCATAAAAAGTTGACTTAGATAGGTAGTAGGTTCGATCCTGTCCAGGTCTTACAGATTTCACGTTTAAAATCAATTATTTTTTGTAATTAACGAAACTAGACCTACACACGACTATGTTAAAGAATTGAAGTAATATTAGATTATAAGCAATACAAAAAAAATACAGATTGTATAAAATTTAAATTACAGATAAAAAAGAAAGATGCAAATAAAAAAATAAAATAATGCTTATAATCCAAATATTAACAACAATAATAAAAATAAAAATAACCAATAATTTACTGTAACTTAGCACATCTAGAGCAGTAATCATTATTCTCCGGACTTCCATAGTACATACACAGCGGCGCCCTGCAGGGCTTCGGTGATGGCGGACGGTCGTCGTAGAAGGTTGATTTAGAAAGGTACAAGGTTCGGTCCTGTGCAGGTCTCACAGATTTCTGGGTTAACGTTCTAGTCATTTCGTGTGCACTTTTGTCAGCCTCTGTGTAGAACTGTGACCGGCCTGTGCCGTAGCGGGGCTGCGAGGGCTGGGTGTTGGTGCTTTCTTCTTTTCTGTTTTTTTCTGCTGTATATCTGTTATGGGAAATTGAGTGTTATAGTTTATATATATATATATATATATATATATATATATATATATATATATATATATATATATATAGTAAGCAGGCAGAGGGGGACTTGGGAACACTTCTGTTACCCACTTTCCGCCGCATTCTGGAGATGGAACGCCACACTTTGCCCCGTTACCAGTGTGAGGAAATGAAAATATTAAATCTTTAATTTCCTCGAGTGGGAATCAAGCACACATTATCGTGTTACAGTCGCACGCCTGTGCTTCTGCGCCACAATGAACCTCATAATCACATTTAATATTTTTAAACTGTAATAGTAAAAAAAGAACAGCGTTAGTATATAAGAGTTGGCAAAATAGCTAACGAATGTTAAGAATGATACCGAGTGCAAAAGGTACCAAATATTGGTACACTGACAAATAACGCGATGGTTGTTGGTTCGATATCCATTTGGCGTAATAATTGTGTATTATTCGACAATACTGCGCTCCAGTAAGACAATGCGTGGCATTCACTTCTACAACTTAACAAAAAGTTGTTGTTTTTAAAGGATCTCTATGGAGAACAGTTAAATAAAAGCTGTTTACCCAATCCAAGCTTCATTCAAGTAGTTCTTGACCATCTCCTCCTGCACGGGCGCCCTCGCTGCCAGCACTCTGCAACACAACACTTCGCACGTCGACTGTCTCCTCAACAGACCCTCCTCCGGATTACTCTGACTTCCCGACTTCCCTAACTTAGCCATCGACCCAAAGTTCTTCTTGAGCTTACTACTCATAGATCTTCCTATGCTACCAAATTGCTTAGCAACAGAGTTCAATTGCTTGGAAGATTTAGTAGAGAGGGCGTCTAAAGATCTTCTCAGTTCTTCCGAAGGCTGGCTTTGTGTCAGACATTCCACTCTCTCTAGATCTAGGTAAGCTGCCAACATGGCGGACCTTTGGTATTCGTCGGGAAGTAAGTTGTTTATCGTCTTTTGATCAGGTTCGATGTCCCATTTGAAATCTTCGCCTGGATCTACGTTGAAGCTACAATAAAATGTTAAAAATAAATTAAAAAGAACGCGGTATTACTTTTTTTATAAGAGTTTTTAACTTATTAAAAGTCTCCAGTCATTGCAGATAAATGTATATATATATTGAAATTTAGCTTAGATTTAATTTTATTATATTAAATTTTAAATATGACGCGTATTACTTAAGTATAATATTTTTTTCTTTGCAAGCTTTTAGTGTCATTGAAGTAACCAAAAAAAAAAAGAAAAAAATATATATGTACATATGTTTTAATTAAAACTATTCCCTCGAACGACGATGGTTGTGGATTCGATCCTAACGTAAAGAAATAAACTACTTTTGGTTAATAAGAATAAGCTCTGGTAAGCCAAAGCGTGGCGTTGTGTTTCGCTACTGCCACATCACGTTCTGCGTAATATAAAATAAATAAAGGTGAAGTTTAAAATATACCAAATGTAACTCACCGTACAGGCATCGGGTTCCCGGCCTGATCTTCCAAGGGCACCCTCGCCCCGTCGGTGGGCAGCGGCTCGCAGGGCACCAGCGCCGAGAAGTGCCCGGCGTCGTACGCCAGCAGGATGGGCGCCTTGCTGCACAGCTCGGGTTGGAGCTCCAAGGGCAGGTAGATACCGCCGAAAGGTATTGGTGCTATTGGATCGCCTCGAAAATCCTGGAATTAGGAGGTTGGGGCTTAATAAAAAATAAATAAATAAATAAATAAAACGCCTTTTATTGACCATTGCCCTAGCTACAAACTTAATGCTAATTTATAATAATTATTTACAAAATTACTTATTATAAATGTTCTTATCTATATTTTGCTAGTTATTAATATTTATTTTACGCTACATTTTTTTTTAATCAATTAAAATTAAATATTAAAACACTCCATAGCCCACACACCGCCGCTAGAGTTATTGCGTGTCCCGCATCAATCACCAGAGCAAAAAGATGAAAATATTAATTATTTCATTCCCCTGAGCAAAAATCGAACCTGCAGTCGTCGTGTTTACAACCGCACGTGTGTGCCACTACACCACGACGGCCCTAAGAAAAACCTAATTGTTATAAACGTCTAACTCAGTTTCTTGAGATTTCGTAAAACTGACGCATTTGTGTTTTAAAATAAATGTAGCTGAATATAATAATTACAGTTTCTATTTAAGAAAGTGGAAAACTAAGAAATTTATACTAGATATGAAAATAATATGGGTGAATTTATAAAATATACTTATTATATACAAACATATTTAACTATTTTTGCTATAGTAATATGATTATGTAAATAAGTCGTAAATCATTTAATCTGTTTAGCGCGTTCTTGACCTCTATATTGACACCAATAGAAACCAGTGTGAACTTGCCCTACATTCCGGACACGCCTCCAATCATATTAAACGAGCTACGTAAACGTGTGCACAAATTATATCTTTAGATCAATATGAACAATATGATCAATTCAATATTAACAGTTTTTTTTTTATATGGAAAATACGAATATCACTAGAACCATTAAAAAAAATAAGTTAAATATATGTTAAATGTATATACATTGTACATAAGCACAGCAACACGAAATATAAGTAAAGACGGGCACAAATGAAAAACGGAGTGTTCTAACACTAGCATTATAAAACCGTGAACTCACCCGTAAAGCAACATCAGCGAACACGACCACGGGCCTCTTCATGACGTGGGCCAGCGCGAGCACGTGCAGCTGCTCCAGGCCCGCGTAGTGCGGCGCGGCGCTGGGCTGCGGGCGCGGCCGGGGCTCCGCTGACGCCGCCAGCACCGACTCGTGCCAGTCCCTCTCCCACTCCGACTCAGAGGGCGTGAGGCCCGCCGAACGGAGGCATAGGCTTTCCGACCAACGCCATCGACGTTTTATTGCTCCTGAAATATGAAATATTTTAAAGTGTTATTTCACACTTAGTGGAGATTGTGAAATCTTTGTGAAAACGTATAAAAAATTGAGCATAACAGCAATTCTATCTTCTCATCTCTTTAAAACTAATTGTCTAAGCCCTCTCACCATTGACTATTATGTATACATACATCAGCAGTAAATGACAAAATCCTGCTACGCTAATTATTGTTATACATTTTCTAAAACAAACAAACAAATTTCAATATATAATTCATTAATAAATACAATTAAAAATATAACCAAAACATATACAAATATGTACTTATATCTTAAATTTAAATCTTTTAAAACTTACGTGTTAATGCATCTCCACCTTCACCGGACAACAAAGCTTGTACTTTCGTTCTCAACGCCAACAATCTATCGTGAAAGCCATATGCTGCTAACGAGGCGGCGTGAGGCAAACAGTTTCCGTCCCCTGACGTCGCCAGTGGTAACAGCCGGGGAGCCCCCGGGACACGACCGTGGCGCCACCAATTTAATATACTAGCTGATTCCAGCGTTACCAGTGTAGCTGTCTCGAGAAGATCTTTTTCTATGAATATTCTGAAGAAAAAAAAAAACTAAAATATTAATAATCTGAATTTAAAGTTTGTTTGGTTACACGAAAATTTTAAGAGGCGCGATTTTGCTTTGTTGCAAAGACGACAAAAGGAAATATTGATAAATAATAATTAATTTCCTCGAGTGGGGAATAGAATCCACAACTGTCGTGTTACAGTCGCTCCCTTGTGCCTCTGCGCCATGACGTACTCAATCAGATAATACAACGAAATCCGATATTGATGGAAGCGAATGACGCTATAAATCATTAATATAAAACATTACAAGATTTTGCATACAATCCAACACACACACACACACACACACACACACACACACACGTCCTATACAAGTAAGTACATTGACACCTGAAATACGTTATTTTGTTTTGTACAAAAAAGCTTTGCTTAAAAGCCTTGCGTGACTATATTTTCTATTGTAACGACCGTGAAGTCTAAGCTCCGATTACTGAAGGTTAAAATAGTGAAAGGTTCAGAGGTTCAACGGCTGAAAATGGGAGTGCCAAATGTTCGTATGTGGAGGACCGCTTCTGTTATGATACCTTATCATAACAGAAGCGGTCCTGTAGTTATATAGTAGGTTCATAGTAATTTGTGTAGAAAGACAATGGATTTTTACATTTTAAATTAAAAATATTCTATTTAGATTTTTTTTTATTTAAATAGTAAATACATGTTTGCATCTGTTTTGATTTTAGTTTAAGTTACTTTTTATTCCTCTTATTTAATGAGGAATGAGTTAAGGATGACTTTAAATATATATAGAAAAAAAATCTACAATTCATACATCAATATAAATGAAAGATAACCAAATCCAATATATAAAATCCGGTTTAACTCATTTCACATAATCTAATCTGCAAGAAAAACGAAAGAACCCAATATAAATACATTTGTATAGCATTTAATAGACTAGATTTGTATCGGACCGAAATTTACGAGCCTCTCTAGTGAATTGGCATTATGCCGAGACACGTGCAAAGTGAGGCAAAAGCAAAGCAATGTCACGGTGACTTCTTATACAGTCCAAAAAAATCCTACTAATACAAAATGCATCAGCGTAGCAAGGGAGGGGAGCCGGGTGGCCCGTGCCCACTACAGAATAGTCTGGTGCCCACCTCAGAAATTTTACTTATAAAAAAATTATATCATTATTTTGACATGTGCATGACATATTCAAGGAATTGTAGAATTTTTTTTTACATTTTTAAAGTGTTATTCCACACTTAGCGATACCTGGAGGCGCGGGTTCGAATCCCGCTACGTTCAAATTTTTATACATTTTCTAAATAAATAATTATAGGATTTGTTACCATTTCGTTTTCTATTTATATGAAAATGTATGAGATGAAGCACACGGTTATGAACTATAGAATAATTAAGCACCTCAACATTTTCTTTTATAAATCTTCTAAATTAACTAAAACAAAAAAAAACAACTTCACGTTGTGTCCCGCATACAGTAGAGTAGGTAGAGGGAACCTAGTGTTAAAACCCTCCGTTCCCCACTTTCAGCCAAATTTGGGAGATATTGCGTGTTGAGTGGCGGAACTCAACGCCGCTCTTTGCCTCGAGACCAGAACGAAGTAATTAAAATATAAATTTAAATGTTTCCCACAAACTAAAGAAAAAATATAACAAATTTGTAAAATTTCCTAAGATATAAATAATTGAATGACATTATACTTAATGTTCATATAAACGAACGCAAATGCAGTGATATTTTTATAGTATACAGATGGCGTTATCAGATTTGATCAAGAGTTATTTCCGAGATCCTAGTAAGTTAAATTCGTATAATAGACCTTTATCTTCTTATCTAATCTTGATAAATTCTTTTGTACGATTTGTTGAGGTTATTATTTTGTTTACTAATTTAATTAAAGTACATAAATTAAAATTTACAAGAAAATATATATTCAGTGGAATATAACTGTTATAATTTTTAACTGTTTTTTTAATGGAGTTTTCAAAATAAACGATATTACTATATTTTTAACAGTCACGAGCCATTCCTCGTATTCATTCGTTAACGTTCTTATACATATAAGGCGATAGAATCAGAAATATTTTAATAAGTACAAAATATTCATGACTAACTCTGAAGGCCTGACTGTAAACTGCGGTAACGGGTGACAGTTACGAGTGACGATTGTGGGTTCAATTTCCACTTAGAAATTAATTATGAACTATTTTATTTTTTCCTCCTTGTAACAAGGCAAAACGCGGCATTGATTTCCTCGATTCAATCGAAAATTCGGCGGCAAGTGAAGAAACTGTGTATAGACACTAGGTTCCCTCAGTCTACCCTGTTACATTTGGGATACAACGTGAACCTAATATAATTTTAGGGATCTGGATTTTACAAAAATTATCCGTGTTTACACATTTTATTTACATAGTTGCGTCATCGGCCTTGTGTAATGTCCATTACCTTATTTGGTTGTAATATTCATATTGTATTTATTCGGTAAAATTAACTTAAAATTTTATGACTGTTATTATTTCTTTATAAATTTTATTAATTATATTTTTTGTGATTTTTAACATTATCAATACTGACGAATACCTATGTAATGTATAGTGTTTTTTATAAAAAAAATTAGAAATAAATTCTGGTTTTAAATCAAAGGTTTGGTTTTAAATCAAATAAACGTGCCAATTGACTTAAAAATTATTGAAAACAGTGCGATGCGAGAGTTCCTAGTTAAAAATAGTTAACGTAAACTCATTTTATATTAGAAGAGAAGAATTAGTAATCATTTTATTTCAAATATATTTTTTCCTTGTTGAATTGGAAAGTTGCTGACTACCTAAATTAGTTATTTTCATATTAATAACAATTCGAGAAGTTATGTTTGTTTATGTAAAAATATTAACGCATTCGTGGATAAATAAGGGAAAATTCTAAGATAAGGTTGCAATGCTTTAATATTTTTTATATGTTATAAAATTATATTATAAAAGGCCATTAGTCGTGAATACAATTTACCAACAATGTTTTTTTATGGTTAATATACAAAAATACATGTAAAATCTATATATCTGAGAGAGGATCGAATTCAGAAACTCAAATTTAGACTTAATGGAAAATATAAGTGCATAAAATAAGTATTTTGTAACCCACCACTTATTAAGCGAGACAAAACACATACACAAACAGTACAACATTTAAAAGCAAAATTTATTACTATTAAGTCTTAAAAATACAAAAAAACCTAATCAAAATGTCATCTCACCTGAAATCCGGTGGATACACGGATATATCTGGCAACAAGAGAATGTGGTCGGACGACAGCGTGTTAGGTTCGGGTTCAGTGTTGCTCCGCAACGCCCACACCAGCCCCTCGTTATCCGTCGCCCTTGATATGCCACGGGAGAGCTTGCGACCTTTGAATTTTATGAGAGATCTTGAAAGACAATAGACACTTCACTTGATGATGTGTGGAGATAAATAAATGAAATATATCGATGTATAAATATTGCTGTCTAAGCGTGTGATTGTTAAGACGACGGTAGTAAGTTCGATTTCCACTTAACGGAATGGATTATTCAATAATTAATTGCGCCAATGTGTGGCGGAATGGATTATAAAGTACTCTGGTAATAAGATAAAGAGCGGCGTTGAGTTTCCACCATTCGATGTAATATTTTGAAAATTCGGCAGAAAGTGGGGGACGGAGTGCCTTAACACTAGGTTTCTTAAAAAAATCAAAAAACTATGTCTGTCTAACTATATACGGGATACAGCGTGAAGCTATACATAGCTAGCTAGCTAAGCTATATATTTGATCATATATATAAGTAAGTCAATAAGCATTTGAGTCAAGTTTAAACTACAATTGATATATTTATTGGGGCTTAAAATTACGCCATTATATTTTTAATGTTTATTTTTAATGGCCATTTTATTATAAAAAAAAACACCAATAATATCTAATAATAAATTACAGTACAAACTGTCACTTACACTCCGGTGCCGGCGTGAGTACCAAGTTGGAGGGCGCTGAATACGACATGTTGAGGTCGAGGGTACCCACTGAGCGCTCTGGAATGACGTCACCTCCAGCTCTGGGCCTCAGAGAGGAACTGTGCACCCTGTCTAAGAAAATAATAATAACTTTTGAAAATATTTTCTTAATACAACTGCCTACATTTATACTACACATCGTGTAGAAGAGATTTTTTTTATATATTAAATATGCGTTCAGTTGCGCTCCTCAAAACGCAAATGGATATTAATTTTAGCATTTCTCGCCATAACCATAGTCGCCATTGTAATATTATTATTATTTTCAGCACAGCAATTGACAGTGTCATTGTAAAAACACCGATAGTTGCGGGTTCAATTAAGTGATCGCAATACTGGCAGCACATTCGCATTACAAACCACAGTGCATACTACTCTCCGCCCTCTGTTCTCTCCGTACAACAATATCAATATACAATTGAACATGACTTTATCCATGATTGCCTAAGTAAGGTAAAATACACGATTTAGATTCATTCTTATTCAAAATAAAAATTTAATATTAACTAAGCCTTATAATACTAAAAACGAATATTATGGGTATTTTTGTTCAATTCATTTAAAAATTAAATAAAATCTTAGTCGACGATGAATGTACTGAAGACGCGTGTATAAAGATATTGCGCACTTGACCTTTAACTATGCCTCATAATATTAAAAAAGGTATATAAATAGGAATATTAGTATTTTTTATTCATATCACGTCAAAAAAAAGCGAATACTAACCTTCTATTATATAGATATTCCTTTTTATATTTTATGAGTTTATTTGTTTCGGCGATAAGTAATATATCTTGAAAAATAATTAAATTTTTTATTACCTTTTAAAATCCTAGTCTAAAATTTATAAATTAAAAACTTCATTTATGTTTTGAATACACAAAGAATATATACTTTTCGTTCTAAAAATATTATAAAACTTCGTCCTGTGCGTGGCACGCTGTTCAAACATGATTTCAAAATATTATTATAGGCAAGCGCCATCGCCAGTGCCAAGACTCGTCATCCTATACTCATATAAATATCAAAGTGTTATACTTTAAATATAGTTAAACAGGTCATGTATAATAATTAATTAACATAGTTTTAGTCCAATGGGAACATGGGAACCAAATGTTAAGATAATTCGTTCCTATTAAAATATTTCCATTTCCCACTTACCGCCAAAATGCAGCATCATATATTGAGTGGCTGAATTAAATGCCATGCTTGATAATATTAAATATTTTATTTCCACGAGCAGGAATCTAACCCCACAAGTGGCGTTTACAGCCGCATGACAGGCAACAGGACAACGTAGCACAGTGCGTTACTGTCACTGCGCTGGTATTGAATTTGATCTCCACTCAGGCAAGAAATCATATTTATATTGTTTTTATTACTTCCACTCCCGTAAAACAAGGCGTGGACGTTCTGAATTGAATTGGTTTGCAATTCAAAACGCAGTAACTGCAACTTGAATGAAACGAGAAAAACGCTCTATCATTCACAACGGGTTGTAAATTGAATCAGAAAGGCAAGGGTCACTAGTAAAATACAGAATAAATAACTCTTTCATTATTGAACGACTGGTAGACAAGGCGACACAGATAGCAGGCAACCGATTCTCTGAAATTCTTACGAAAACGGAGAAAAAAAAGAGGACTTTTTTATTTTACGTCGTAAGTCAATGGAATCAAGAGTTATGGGAGACGACTAGAGTACAAGGCAAGCCAAGCTAGTGCTTGAAATATTAAAAAGTGTTTTTAATTTACAGTTTATATTAAAAAGATATTCTTTAAAAATATATAGAATATTAATTTCGATATGTATTTTATTATATAATACTATATAATAAACCTAACAATAATTAACCTTTTTTTGTAAATAAAATTCAGATTAATAGCCTATTAATGACTATTTATAATATTAAAGACATTAAATTATACATTTTTATGGTAATGAGGCCACGGGCGGTCGTGGCGCTGCGGCACGATGTGTGACTGTAAAACCGACTGGTTGTGGGTTCGATCCCCACTCGAGGAGATGAAATATTTACTTAAATTTATATTTCCATTTCTTCGCTTTGGTGTCGAGGCTAAGCGCGGCGTTGAGTTCTACCACTCAACACGCAATGCCTCCAGAATTTCGCAGGAAGTGGGAACGGAGTGTCTTAACACTAGGTTCCCTCTGCCAACCCTGCTGTGTGCGGGATACAGCGTGAAGCTGATTTAATTTAATTTTAACACTTTTATAAGTCTTATTGCGTCGAAATTGTTATATGAAAACATTATTCAAAATTAAATGCAAGAGCGCAATTGATTTTTCGTTTGATATTATAACATTATTTTAGTTTTAGAAGTTACCAATTCTACCGTATATTTGTTTTATGTTTGTTACCTCAGAACTTGACTAGGACTAGGTAGAATCAATTTTGATGATACTTTTTTATTTAAAAGCTAGTGCTTTCCTGTGCGATCCATTACTGATAATGGTGTCCACGAGAAAATCATATAAGTCTTAAATTTGCATTTACGATAAATAACTCAATATCCCGCCCACCGATTTCAATTTTTTTTTATTGGAAAGGATAATGAAAGTAGTAAGGTAGGATAATGAAAGTTTGGTTCGGTTCTGATTATGAGATCCAATTGAAATTGAAGAAGTCGTTTATATTGTTAAAAATTATAAACAAAAATCATTTTATTACCGTAACGTAACTAATATTAATGTTTTTTTTTGTTTTATCACAAAACCTTATATCTGGTTTGAAAAACGAAAAAAAAAAAAGTGTAGAATGTTTTGTTATACGAGAACTAAGACTGTAGTAGTTGGAGTGTACTAAGGGAGGCCTTTGATAATACACAAAAGGACCAATGGAGCGCAGCAGGCAGGATGTGTCTGATGTGAATAGACCACGCTTCAACGGGTTTGCGTAGTATAATATAAAAAAAAAAACTTTATTTAACGTGCAACTAAAACATATTACGTGTAAAATTGTTTTTTTTGTTCATATTTACCTATCGTTCCGTTCAAGGTGTAGAGAATTTATATTCAGACTCTATTCGGCTTCACGTTTTATCCCGCATATGGCACGGAAGAGGGAACTTGTCGAGACAATCCGTTTTCAATGCAAAGCCCAATTTTTGGGTCCAGTGCGGGGAAATGAAATTAATTAATTCCTAATGGAATCGAACGGAAGAGGCTTTGCCACTGCGCCACGACGGCAACCATAAAAAAGTTAATATACCTCTACATTAAATGATAGACTATATTATGAGAAATTCAGCATAAATTTAATATTCAATAAACAGTAAAGCTCTAAACTAAAGCAATAATTCAAAACTAAATTGCTATTGAAACACAATTTATTTTGGTATTAAATTTTAAAACATACTCATATTCTACAAATCAAATGCAGTCATTCATATATCTGATAAGTGATTCTTGTAAAAGTTGCTTTTGTTCTTTGAGTCCGACTATAAAGATGTATAAGTTTTAAGGAAAAGTATATTGAACGTAGGATTCAATATCATCGGCTTAGGCCTCAGACCCTACAAACTATCGTTGAACATAAGTTGATATTACTAGGTTATTGGCGTGCAGACTAGACCTAAGCATGTGGAACAATCTAGGATTGACCGTCAACTGGAGTTTGGAGGTTCATTAGTAATAAAGAGTGTTAGAGTGTAAATCAGTTTATTGTTTTGTCGTATATGTACATTTTTTTACCATTCGAAGTGTAAAAAAATATAAAGTTGACCATTATTTATTTAATTTCATATTGTGATGAATACAAACCAATTTTCGAAATTGTGAAAACCTGATAATACATGTATATATTTTATACATGTACTCATCGTTTTTCAAAGACATTTTTTGTCTTTCTAGAGAATTTGTATAATATAATATTCTGTTAGCAAGTTTAATCTCTAAGTTATAAATATTTTTTTATAGAAAAAGATAAGGCAAATGAGCGTACGGGTCACCTGATAGTAAGTGATCCCACGACTCCGTGTAACACCCGAGGAGACCACTACAGGTCGTGCAACCTGCTCAGTAGTCTTTGAGGTGGAGATAGGCGCTCTTTTTGAAGGTAACCAAGTAATCTCAAACTGATGGTCAGAACATAATGGGGCTCTGTACATAATGTCATGTAACACTTATGTCGCCCTGCTTGTTTCCTCACCCGTAAATACCTTCACCTACCACAAACCAGTTTTGTATCTTGAATGAAAGCTAGTACTACAGTAGTTTTCTCTTATCTCCTTTTTTCATTCTCGTATAATATTATTTTCAAATCGAAATCACAGTAGCGCATTTGGGATGTTTTTTAGCATCATTTAAGCTGGGGAAACCTAGTGTTAAGACACTCTGTTCCTAATTTTCCGCCGAACTCTGGAGGAACTACGTATTGAGTAATTACTATATACCTGTAACCGTATGTCAAAAAATGGACTAAACGAGAAAAAAACCGGACAAGCGCGTGTCTGAATCGTCTAGCGAGGGTTCCGTACAATTCGTGCGTGCGTCATAAAAAAATACATAACTAGTAACATCTGTAGATGCTCGCTGCCAAATTTATATGTCCCCAGTTGTTTGAATGAACGAAATTTATGATACTTTAATCGTTTCAGCAGCACATTGCCGGTCAAAAGACCGAAGAAACGTTTGACGAATTAGATTAGGGATGTTAATAATAATTCAAAGACTATATAATTAATTAAACGAAATAAATATAATATAATATTTAAACTAGATTAATATTTTCTGGGTATGTTAACTATGCCGTGACGATAACTATTTACATTTTATATATAAATAGGAATAGTGTTTTAGGAAATATAATATAGAAAAATAGTTCTGGAAAAGTCTAGGAACTTATGTTATTAGGATAATAGTTAAGTATAACTCATTTGGTTAAAATTGTGTTTAACTAAAAATATGTAATTTATCTACATTAATAATAATTAAATATCATTTGAGCTCATAGCCTGGTCAGAATGCGGCAGTTAGTATGTAAATAGTGCTTTAAATTATTAATCTTGTAATGTTTGGTTAGGTGAATGACTGCTTTATACGTATTTACGTATACCAAATTATATGAAAACTAACGACTCGCTCGCGGCTTCGACCTCTTGATCTGATGAATTTACTAGTGTATATTAGTTTTTAATAACTTCTACGGTCTCTACATGCCACGTTCGCCTCATCCACTGTCATTTACCTCTTCACACAAGCCTCCGGGGGTTCTCATGCTTTTTACGTGACCCTCCTTCAATATCTTTGATACTGTGTTTTTGAAGGTCAACCGAGGTCTCCCTCTACCTCTCCTTTAATATTAATATCATTTTAAAAACATTATATAATATCTATATCGAATATATTTTGTGCCGTGTGATCCCGGCCTAGAATAGGATCATCCTGGTACTGGTGGTCTCGTAAGAGGCGACTAAAGTACGTGTGGTAGAGTCACGTCGCCAGCAATGGCAACACGCATGGGCAGACTCGACCGGATCATTACCACCCCCGGCATTTAAAACCGGCGTGAAGTAGTGGCTTTATGCAACTGCGTTTCGCATCAGGTAATGCCGGGCCCCGGCGCCCAACCCATCTTAAAGGCCGGCAACGCACCTGTAGCTCCTCTGGTGTTGCACGGGGCCGTGGGCGGCGGTAGTCACTTACCATCAGGTGACCCGAACGCTCGTTTGCCGTGTCTTTTCCATAAAAAAAAAAAAAAAGAATAGTAAAGTTCCAGCCAATTCAATAAAAGTTATTTATTGCAATTTTGTCAAATCTTTAAGATGGTATGTTTACCTCCTTTTTTTTTAACCAGACAAAAATAAAACAAACACTAAATGCTGAGGAAAGCTTCTAAAAATAAGATAGCAAAAACTGCACTTGCAACTGCAATTAAATTAGAAACTGCTTAAGTTTCTCAGATTAGCGTGAACAAACGCACAGACAAACAAAAATTTTAAATTGAAAAAATCAGCTTCACGCTGTACTTTGCGCACAGCAGGGAAGGCAGAGAGAACCTAGTGTTAAGACACTCCGTTCCCCACTTTCCGAGTTCTGGAGGCATTGTGTGTTGAGTGGCGGAACTCAAACCCGCGTTCGACACCAGAGCGAAGAAATTGAAATATATTACTTACTTTACTTACTTACTTAACTTCACGCTTTATCCCTAGCGGGGTAGTCAGAGAGAACGGAGCGCCAAACGCTACGGTCTCTACATACCTCTTTCGCCTCGTCCACTGTCATCAACCTCTTCATACATGCCCTCCGGGGGACCCTCATGCTTTTTACGTGACCTTCCTCCAGTATCTTTGATACTGTGTTTTCGAAGGTCAACCGAGGTCTCCCCCTACCTCTCTTACCACTCACTTTTCCATCATAAATCTTTTTTGCCATTCTTTCCTCGCTCATTCGTTCGACGTGCCCAAACCAGCTGAGCACGTTCTTCTTCATTCTCACCGTGACATCCTCGCTGGTACCTGCCATTCTGTGTACCTCTTCATTGCGGATTCGATCAGCTAGGCTGACTCCGCATATCCTACGAAGAGATCGCATCTCCACAGCATTCATCTTTCTTTCATTCTTCTTCTGTAATACCCACGTTTCGCTGCCGTATAACAGGGTCGGTACCAAAACTGCATTGTGTACGGCCAAACGCGCAGCTGTGCTGACGTTTCGCCGTCTCATCAATGCAGCCAAGGCTCCGTTAACCTTGTTACCGGCAGCAATACGCCTTTCCACATCCATCTCGTATCTTCCATCTCTACTGAACATACTTCCCAAATATACCACTTCATTCACCTGTTCTAATATCTTATCATTTACACTGATCTTGCATTCCGTCCTTTCTTCATCTCGTTCAAAAATCAGAACCTTTGTCTTATTCGCATTGAGGCTTAGACCATTATATTCACACTCTTCTTTCAGAGTGGTGACCAATGCCTGCAACTCGCACTCTGATGATGCAATAAGCACTGCATCATCTGCGTACAGCAGGCAATTCACATTCAGGTCACCTACTTTCACTCCTATATCACTTTGTTTCACTCCTTGGAGACAGCTATCCAAATACAAATTGAACAACCAAGCTGACATGGCGCAACCCTGTTTAACACCCGATCGGATGTCAAACCAGGGCGACATGCCAGCTCCTACTCGCACGCAGGCTGAGTGGTCTCTATAAAGAGACTTTACAGCCTGCAACAAGGGTCCACTCACATTGTACCGGGGTAGTATCTCCCATAATTTCGCTCTGACAACTCTATCAAACGCCTTTTCCAAATCCACAAAAGCACAGAAAACTTTTTGGTTAACGGCCAAAACTTTTTCCGTGATCATGCGGAGGGAAAAGATCTGATCCATACACCCTCTTCCAGGTCTAAAGCCTCCTTGGGCCTCCCATAACAGCCTTTCAGATCTCTCTTGCATTCTTCTCGCTAAAACTTTAGCATAAACTTTACTACCTAAGCTAATCAAACTGATAGCCCTATGGTTTGCGCAGTCTATCTATGAACCTTTGCCTTTATACAAAGACCGCACCTCGCCAATCGTCTGGGACCTCCCCTGATTTCCAGCATAAATTGCACAAAAACCAGAACAAGTCCAAGACGCGTGGCCCACCATATTTGATCATCTCGGCAGTAACTCCATCTGCTCCCGCTGACTTACCACATTTCAGACTTCGTATTGCACACTCAACTTCTTTTACACTGATTTCGCCATCAGCTACATCAAGACTCAGCGTTTCGCTGCTACTTGAGACTGGGGCGTCATCACATTCATATATCTCCTTGTAAAATTCCGCCCATCGCTGCAAAACGTGTGGTTTTTCTGTTAGAATTTCACCGTCCTTCGAAAGCACCCCTTTCATTCTACAAGTTAGCGAGCAACCTCGAGAAACACTAACTTCTCGCCAGAAAAGCTTCGTGTTTTCCCTGAAGTTGTTCGTTAACCTCTCATCTCTTTCATTCTCTGCCTTTTCGCGCTTCATCTTTATCAGTACTTTCGTCTGGTGCTTTTGCAGCTTATACTCTTTCTTTTTTATCTCTCTCATACTTTTATCCTTGCCACAGGCTTTATAATCCTGCCATGCCTTCTTCTTTCTTTCTACAGCATCTTGCACTTCATCATCCCACCATTCATCACGCTTTTTACTAAAGCCCCTTTTAACTTTACCACATACCTCTATCGCTGCTTCCTTCATACAATCCCTAAGGTTCTGCCAGCATACTTCAATATTTCCATTTCCAGATTCACTGCTGTCTAGCCTTTTGGAAACTCTTTCTTGATATTCCTTTCTAGTTGGTGGATCTTGAAGCTTCCAGCTTCTTATGCGATAATTCGACTCCAAGTCTGGACACCTCGTGTAGTTGCGCCAGCCCGTGAACAGACCCCTTATTCTAGCAACTACTAGATAGTGGTCTGTTCCCAGATCAGAACCCCTAAACACTCGTGTGTCCATGACTTGGCTTCGAATACGCTGATCCACTAGGAATAAGTCAATCATACTTTTCTCTTCCATTCGCTCCCATGTATACATGTGAATTTGTTTGTGGTCAAACATAGTGTTTGCCACAAACAAATTCCTGTCCTTACAAATTTCCAAAATAAGCTTTCCAGCCTCATTTATTCTCTTGTCACCATACTGACCTAGCACTCCCTCGTAACCGCTTCGCGCAGTTCCGACCCATCCGTTCAAATCGCCACATATTATTAATTTTTCATTCCCTCTAACGCTACCTAGAACATCCCTGACACTCTCCCAAAACTCCTCGAGTTCGCCTAAATATATATTATAATAAATATATTAAAATAAATATTTCAATTTCTGTGGGTATCGAGCCCACAACCAGTCGCATTTACAGTCGCACTTTTTGCTCCTGCATTGGCCTATATAAATAAAATAATACGGTTTTCAAAATAGGGTTAGTGGTTTTTTATCAACGCTACAAACGCAAATGAAATATGATGCTGCTAGATATTTTTAGGCATTACGCTTTATTTAGGGCAACGACTGTCCGTGGGCGAAAGTAGGATGCGTTTTATTTCTGTTTCGGAGCAAATTAAAAAAGCGTCTGTGTAGATGAAAAATAATTACATGAAAAGTAGGACTGGAACTGTTTTTTTTTTATTATTTCATATTACGACACAAATGTTGATTATCAAATATATTGAAATTACATAATACATACATATTTAGCTAAAACAGATTCGTATATGGAATGGTAGTAGGTTCATATCATCTATTTAACGCTTTTTTGTAAAGATTATTTTGATTTTGCTACACGGAAACAAACATGCGAATTTTCTAAGATAGTAAATCGAATGTATAACTTTTAAATAATTAAAATACAACATACAAAAACCAATAATCCATAATGACATCAAATATTTAACAACTTAATTAGCCTCAACAGAATTTGGTTTAGATAATAGACACGGAAAAATACCCATATTCATTACATTTATATTAATACGACAAAATAATTTTCGATGAGCTTCGTTCGACATTATGTACACATCTGACAAAATGTCTAACAACTGTCGGTTTGTTCGGAACCGCGTAAATCCAAACCTATATTTTAATATATGCAATTTGAGGCCAGTCGTTTGTATAACTCCAATTCCAATTTTTAGGCCAGGCGCAGGGGCACAAAGTGTGACTGGTTGTGGGTTCGATCCACACGATTTGATCGAGTCGAGGAAATATTTACTCAGATTTATATTTCCAATTCTTCGCTCTGGTGTCGAGGCAAAGCGCGGCGTTGAGATCTGCCACTCAACATGCAATGCCTCCAGAATAAGGCAGAAAGAAAGGGAACGGAGTGTCTGAGTCTGACTGAGGTTCCCTCTGCCTACCCCGCTGTGTGCAGAATACAGTGTGAACCTGATTTATTTGATATATTTAGTTTACAAAACCGTCGATAGTAAACAAAAGCTACATTGCAAAACACATTATAAAGAACGATTACATATATTATATAGTCCATTAGAGTCAATTACAATGTCGAGAGATCTAATTCACATACAAAAAGTCAAGGTCATTTAACAATGAACTCCTTACTTTGTAGTAGTCTCGAAATGAGAATAATGACAGAGCCGACGGAGACGGTCTACTGATGTTTAAACAAGTTAAATATTTAGTATCTCATACTGATGTTGTAGCCAGTCTTAATATGGTTAGTTAAACGGGTTTTTTCCAAAATTTCAAGATAATAAATATTAAAAGAGATGAGAAATAATCATATAAATATTATGTACGAAAAAATGTGTAAATTTTATTCGTCAATATAAACAGAGGCCAGTCGTGGTTCAAATCAACTTCTAAATAAGTATTTATCAAATCAACTGGTTGTGGGTTCGATACCCACTCGGGGAGATAAAATATTTACTTACATTTATATTTTAATTTCTTCGCTCTGGTGTCGGGGCAAAGTGCGGCGTTGAGTTCCGCCACTCAACATGACGATGTGTGTTAACACTAGATTCCCTCTGCCTACCCTGCTGCGTGCCGGATACAGCGTGAAGCTGATTTTTAATTTAATATAAACATCACGGAGGTGACTCTATAAAGTAAACCTCTTAAAAGGGAAGAATCACAGTATTTAACTTTGAACGTTCTATATTCAAACTGTATATAGTTAAAGTATAAATAAGTTACAATAACTGTCTTCTGGTGTTTACTACGAAGTAAACTTAAAGAATGCGAAGGTCGTCAGCTGAGTGGAATTTTGGCCTCTATATCTTAACAGTGTTTGGGTTAAGCTTCCATTACACTCAATATAAGCCTATATATAAATTTGATCTAAAACAGCGTGGTCATACATTTTTAAATGGAAAATGTGTTTTGTAAGATATCATTTTAAGAGAAGACGGGCAGGAACAAAATATTCTGCTCTCTACATTCCGTCCATGTAGAGATCTTACAATCTGTGGGAACCCAAAGTACAACAGTGATGGCGTGAGACCCATCCCTGTTGCAGTGGGAGTTCGTGGCACCAGATATCTTGAACATTTTCCATAGGATATCAATGAAGGAAAATCAAAACATGTCAGAAATGGCCCAAGTGCGCCCATGGACTTAATTTCTCTTAGTTTATAATCACTTATAACCAAGTACTTACCATCCGAGCGGTTTTCAACAATGGGATTTGCTTCAACCACCATAGCGATGACCCTGTAACAATCACAAATAACTTTGTTAGGATTTTTATTTAAACGATTAAGCATTTTCTTTATTAAGATTTAAGAAACAAAATATTTAAGAAACAAAAATAGCTTAACTATAAACATAAATAAAAACAGTACAAAAAGGAAAAACTATATTTCTCAGTAGCTTTTAGAGAACTGATGACATCTACTTGGGAACCTAGTGTTAAGACACAGTTCCCTACTTTCCGACGAAGTCTGGCGCTCTCGTGGAAATGAGAACATTCAACGGTCCCCCCAAAATCGGGAATTAAACCCACAACCTGTCTCGTTTACAAACGCACGCTTGTGCGCCTGCATCTCAAAAATTATCATAATGAAAAAAAAAAGATTTATTTATTATAAAAAAAATCTCAATGTATGTTTATAGAGTGTAAGAAAAATATGTGCTAAAGATAAAAGCACAAATTTTTCCAACGTCATTTTTATATTATTTCCTTTTAAATCTTGGCAACCCGTACTGTTTACGGTTGCCGTTGCCAAAACGGAAAGTGACGAATAAAAGAGAGAATGAACGCATTCAATGATGAGACATAATTCGCCCACGCAGAAACGAAAATAGCTCTTAAATTCTATTTATATTTATATATAAATAACGAACGAATCATGGCGATATTTTAAAAGATATTCCTATCAAAGGTTTTTCGTAAATGGATAAAAATTTCGTGATGTAAAGCATGTACATATATTTATATTATTTATTTTGTCTGTTTTGTATTACAGCACTGAATAGCTCCAATTTTATTTTCTGCCTATTTAAAAACATTGTGGGGGAACAATGCGATTAAAATAAATACATCTACAGTTAGTTAAAAATATCAAAAGTCTGGGTGGGATAGTAATTATATTATAAACCTCTCAACTCTCAACTCTGAAATCAATCTTGACATGCCGTTATCGTTCATAAACATAATCTATGAATGGAAATGGCATATCAAGTTCGCTCTCAAGATCGATCTCAGAATTGATAGCGATTTATAAATATTATACAATCACATTGTTATTACAAGTAAAAACGTAATATCTGAACCATTACTATATAAAGTCACGTCATTTGTATTCGCGACAGACAAATAAAAGACTATATTGTGGGCGGAAAATCATAGTCGGAGAGGCATGTTTGTTAATAAAATATTTCTTACACTCTATAAACATACATTGAAATTTTTATTATAATAAATAAATCTTTTTATTTTTCATTATTATAATCTTTGAGACGCAGGCGCACAAGCGTGCGTCTGTAAGTAAAACAGGTCGTGGGTTCAATTACCGATTTTGCGGGTTCCGCCGAATGTTTTCATTTCCACAAGGGCACCAGAAAAAAGTAGGAAATTGTGTCTTAACACCAGGTTCCCAAGTTCCCTCTGCCTACCTTGCTATGTACGGGATACACCATGAAGCTAAAAAATATTAAAAGATTCATCCGTAACAAACTATATGAAATGACGTATACTTTATACACTACACTATAAATAGTTTATTTTTAACTCCGTCGTGACGCAGTTGGTAAGCGTACGAAGGTTGCAGGCTCGATCTCCTTGGACATTCGATTTCGTATCCCATTTAGTTTGTATCTTTGAATTTTATGTATAAACAAAAAATATGATCAACTCGTTAAACAACTTATGTTAAACCGCCAGTTTATGTTTCGTTATGATTTCTCTACTGTCAATTTTAAACGCAAAAACGCGCATTTGATTACAGTAAATGCGTAGAAAAAAGAATAAATAATAGAGAGCTTCACGCTGTATCCCGCTGTATGTGGCAGGACTCAACGCCGCCTTTTGCTTGACACCAGAGCGAAGAAATGTAAATATAAATTTAAACAAATATTTCATCTCCTCCAGCAGGGATCGGACTCACAACCAGTCGGTTTTACAGTCCCATTTTGTGCCCCTGCGCCACGACTGGCCTAATACATAAATAGTAAACAAATACCGTAAAATTACAAAGTAAGTATCATATTTTTAGCTCCCTACCCACAGCCCATTTTTCGAGACATTGCGTGTTGTGTGAGTTGAGAGTTCAACGCCGCCTTTTGCCAAAAGGATTATTTATTTTCCTAGAAATCAAACACACAACCAACGCATTAAAAATCAGACTCACGACGGCTTCCTCAAAAAGTAAACATATCACAAACTTTACCAACATGTGAAGAAGATTGATTGAAGTTTCGCAGCGTATTTCAAATATTATTTAGGCCAAGGGCAGACCCCGTTCTAGTCAAAGCAATTTTCGATCGAGTCGAGTGGAGAAGCCGTATTTGCGAATGTTAATCAAGTAAAGCCGATTATGTTTACTTATGTAGTAGTAGGAGCAATTTATTTTATATAGACACAAATTATGTTGTACAAACTACGTATGTATGGCTTAGCTGTTAGAGCGCTTGGACGGCTTCCAAGAGACGCGGGTTCAAGTCCCGCTACGTAAAATTTTTTATACTTTTTCTAAAAAACTATTTTTTTTTCTTAAGTGTCTAATAACACTTTATAATTGTAAATAATACGCTAGTCTACTTTTTATCTAAATTCATAATGTTTTCTAGGTATACGTACCGTTAATTTCTTAAAAGTGGATTATTTTAGGACCCTGTATCCTGGAGATGGAAGGGTAGGCAGAGGAATCATGGAAACCCAGTGTTAAGATAAACCTTTTTTTATTACAGATACTTCCGCTCGCCACTTTTTGCCGAATTCTCGAGGCATTGCGTATTGAGTTTTGAAGCCCAACGCCGATTTGCCTCGTTACCAGATCGGGGAAATGAAAATATTAAATATTTCTTTAGTTTCGTTAGACAAAGTACGGTTCTGGTTACCACCATGCAGCGACAGCAATAGACTGAGATCCCAGGTCCTCCTGTGTTCTCCGATTCTCGTCTAACTATTATGTAATTAAGCCTGTATGCGTGCTTACTAACTTCAAAGTGACCTTTTATAGTGGTATCCAGCAGATTAAGTGTGCAAATTTGAGATATACATCGAATTAATTGGTTAATTAAATAAATATATAATATAAAAAATTTACTTAGTTTAGATAAGCGAATTTAATTTTAAAAATTAAGGTTCACGATGTAAAAGTCCAAAATTAATCGAAGACATTAAAAAATATGGATTTTTGTAGTTTTTTAAACATAAAATCTTTTGTTCTACATTAAGAGGTTCCATAGACACATAAATTTTTTTTCACAATCAAAAATGGAACCTATTAAGGACTTTATTCTTCATAAAAAGTTATAAGTACTCAATTAGCTGTTTACTAAAAATTATAACAAACTAAGCAAATAAAGTAAAAAAAAATCTTCAATTATAATCATTAATATGTTATAATATATAGTCTACTTTAATGGTAGACTAATATATTTCATTTTAATGAGCAAATTATTGTAATGATAACCATTGAGAAATAAAAATAAAATTTCTAAAGCATTTGATTCGCCGTTTATGTTGTGCACTTAAATACAAATATTTAAAATATTTCTTATAACATGTCAAAATTAACCTATATGAAGAAATATCTTCGTATAAAACCTCACATTTTTTTCGTTAATACTAACTACACTACTGTCACTATTTCGATCTCTGTATTGAAAAACAATGTTTAATTTAATTGATACTTTAACGGCGTTTCTCTGGCACGGCAATGAGGAATTAAAGAAAATAATCCACAATTTTAAATTCCAAGTGGATTCACCTAGGTACTTAGAGAAAGCTTTGCGCCCAACCGCGCTCTCTGGTCTTCAAATCATTCGCTACGTTAATTTTGATACGTTAAATAAGTATAACCCAACTACTTTTATTGTTATTTAGTTTGATTTTTTTTACTTTCAACACATAAATAAACCAGCTTTAATTCACCATAAAAAAATATGTATGATAATATCTTCATAATAATAACAATGGTATGTACTAATGCAATTTCGCTAAGGCAACTACGCATGTTTATTATTCGATTTGAATCGTATGTATTTGTGTACAGATGAAAAACTAACTTGCCATAATAAATACTTGTATGGAGAAACTAGAAAGTATCCTTACTAGAGCTATATTAGAAATGTTGCATTTAACATTGATGAAATTTCTGTCATTATACATCACATAGCAGATATATTTTTTTTGGCTCACACTGTATCCCTATACACATAGCAGGATAGGCAGAAACTTAGTGTTAAGTCACTTCACACTCTCGTTCCGTTCACTTCAATTGCAGAATTCAAAGTTGTGCTTTACCTCGTTATAAAAGCAAAGAAGCGAAAATAGTAAATATATTATTTTTTTGAATAGGAAAGTAACTTTGGTATATTAGAAATGTTGCACCTAACATCGGAGTCACTTCTATAGTTGTCCATCACATAGCAGATAATTAATGGATGCAAAATATTTTCGAGTATTATATAAAATCAATAAATAATGTTTAATTTTAGAAATAAATATATAGTAAAAACAATTATATCATTAAGTTTAGATAAGCGAAATTTTTATAGATTACATGGAAGGTATAAAACTTAATGTAATAAATACAAAATTAATCAGAACCATTACAGACAAGTCTGGCTGTTCATTGTATTGTTTTAACCCAAAATCTTTTGATTCTAAATTGAGACAATGTTCATATTGAAACCATAATTGTTTTCACACTCGAGTTAGAAAAACATATTAAGGACTAATTTTCTCATAAAAAGTTATAAAGTAACTCAATTAGCTGTTAAACTAAAAAATTACAATAACAAACAAAGCAAATTAAAGTACAAATAAAAATCTTACAATATATATAATTACAAAATAAATAATGTTATCAATTGTTAGTAGTCCTACTTTAACATGTGTATGACTAATATGATAACATTCTCGTAAGTGACGCATTTATTGATAAATGATAACAAAAGTTGAAGTTTTAAATGCAAAGGAATACATGATTTCTAAAGCATTTGATTGATTGTTTATATTTTTTGGATTCATTTTCAATCCTGCATATAGCAGTATGTGATAAACACATTTAGGCAAAAAGAAACCGGTGTCTAGACACTCCTCCGCTTTTTACTATATGCCAGAATTTGAGACATTGTAAGTTGAGTGATGGAATTGGCCACATTTTGTGTTAAAAGTGAAGAAATAAAAATAATAGCCTCAATAATAGATTATTGCATTTTGTTGCAATATTCAATTATTGCATTTTTTTGCAATAATATATGATTGCAATCTCAATTTTATTATAATGTTTATAATCATGATAGATAAATATCATGGTTTGTTATAGCAAAGAAATTAATAAAAAATTTAAAGCAATCTAAACATTTTTTATTCTTTTTAGGTAACAAACAGAATTAATATTCTGTTTTGTTTATTTTTTATTTAAACTTTTAATTTTAATAATTTTTATAATTATTGATAAAGTATTAAAATTTATTCATTCGAAAATAAATTTATTTAAATAATAAAATAGAATAATTCATTTAAATTGAAAAATTTAAACATATAAATATCACAAATTATTATTTTAAAGCAAAAAGAAATATTCTTTGTTTAGTTTGCTCGTTTTTTTAAATAATTTTCTTGGTATGGACGATTAATTTTTGTATATGTAAATTAAATACATTTGGTAATATAAAGTTTCCATATTATAATTTTACAACGCACGACTATAAATGGCACTTAATTAAAATGCACACATTAATATGTTTTGTTTAACACAGCTGCCGATTTTAACGATGACACTTCTGAGCTCAAGGTTACGCGGAACAGTTTTTAGTATTTATTGTCTACTGCATTTTAAAATGTATTAAATAATTAAGAAAAAATATATCAATCTAGCTGTCCCTAAATTTTTTTTGTTGTATTATTTTGCATAAGGAAATGAACAGGTGTTAAAAATATTACGCGTAACACAAAATTTCTTACCTTAAAGGGTTTAAATTAGTTTTGGTAGACAAATATATCCATAAAACACCGTCTTTAATACTCAAACAAAAAACTTTTTGTGTTTAGCACAACGCACTTGCAATATTTACAATTTAACAATATTTACAAATAGAGCACTTTCTACGTACGATTCACTTGTGAAAAGTCATAGACTAAACAGATGTTTAAGACGTATAGTTATGCTTATGACAGTTCTTCAATTAGTCGATGAAGTTTAATTATGTTTAAGTTTATCTATATTTTTTTCTATAAATTTAACTTATTACTATATTATATTTACTAATCAAATATGTTATAAATATTAAAATTAATTGAGCGTATTTTATATTTAGAAACTATTTTGTTTTTATCGATATTTCAATAAAAATCCATTTTGCTCTGTAACATCACTTATCTATGGTAAAAATGTTGCAAGGTACGTAAATTTTCCCATTTAAAATACTATTCAATTATAATAAATACATACTTTTAATAGTTTTCACTTTGACTTTTTTACATTGAAGACATGTAAATTAAAATATAAATTTATCATCTAAAAAAATATTCTTCTGTGAAAGCAAAATATTTTACATACATATAAACATTTTGAAATTAAACATAAAAGTAAATGATACGTACATAAAAGTCATAAGTTTTCTTTTTATTTATTTATTTAGAGAAACTGAAAGCCAGCAACGAGAACAACGAAGAATAAGTAAAAGTGGTTTATAGCTATGGCAACTCAGATACAACTTCCGTTCCCGGCCGGGGCGGCTAGCACAGAAATACACCAGCGGTTGAACGGAGAGCCTTATAGAATTATTTCATAAAAGCTTAAGCTACTGACCTACGTGGGCGGGATCAAAACATTGAGTACGATCGTATGTTGATAGACTCTAAACTAAAACAATAAATAATAACAGATAAACGTTCATTTGTGAATTGAAAAATATTAAAAACAAATATTAAGTGAAAGGCCGAAGTGAAATACGAGGCGTTTATTATAAATTGACTTTAGTGTTACATTTTAATTATTGAAGAAAATATGACAGCTTCAACGATGATTGAGCTGGAATCCTGGATTATCTACCAGTGTGTTCTAAATGAGTGCCATGTCTCCAGCTCATGTACGTATTTTCAATTAATTTTATTTAACTCACTTTAATATTATTAGGATGCAATTGCAATTTTTTGTAAATTATGTACGTAGCTTTACTTCGCACATAATACATTATAAAAAGAATAATAACTTATAGTTTTCATCGTATAGTTAGTTAAAAAGACAAGGTCCAATTGCAACATGTGCTGGTTCTGCACCAAACACTAAAAATATTTAATTAGAGTTAATTGGCGATGGTCTTCGCACGACTAGCTTTTATGTATTTTGATGAATGGAGGCAGATGTGTTTTAATTGAGGTCGACAATTTTTTATTATCAATCATTTATATTAACAATTTATTATGTAAAAAGTTATGAATAGCTTGCTTATATACTTATTTATTTGCAATTATTAAAATAGACTGTAATAATGTAATTATCTAAGTATTATTATTTTGTATGTATTATATTATGTATAATATAATTTTTAATATTTATTCAATGTTTCTTTCGCTCATTATTTTTTATCATGTTCGACGGTAGTTAATATTTTATTTTTAATAAAAGATAGGAAACAAACGTTTGTAGTTAAGTATTTCACTTTTATTTTTGTATTGTATTTTATTTTATTGTATTTTAATTTATGTCATGTCAACTATGAGCCTATGTTGCTTGATAATAAAAGATTTTATTTATTTATTTATTTATTGAATTGTAAATATTATGGCTGTATACACGTACGTATATAATTGTATTTAACTTCGTCTCTTACTGTCTGTACTTTTAGGAATATAATATAACGTAATTACGACAAATTTACTATATTATTTATAAAGGATATATTGGATGAAAACGTCAAACGGCAAAGTTCAAAATTAAATAAGAATTAAGGAAAATATATCATGTTAAATTTGTACCCACAACAACCACCACCATTGAGTCATTACATGCAAATCTATCAAACAAATAAAAAGAATAAATTAAATTTTAGGTTCGTTTGGTTTTTTTGAGCCATCAATTGAATCAAAAATTTACGTTCTTTTTCGTCTATATTAAATAAAATAAGTTAAAACAGCCTCTATGACCTCAATAGTATATATCTACGTAGTAATAAGTGCAAGCATTGCGATTTTAAATCGTGTGTTTGGTGCAAAAACGACATAATTGAGATTTGTGTTCAAAATAATAATAGGTTCACATTGTACGCATGTAGCAGGGTAGATAGAGGGAACCTAGTGTTAAGACACCCCGTTCTTCAATCAGTTTTCAAACTTAAATATGTTAATATATCCGTAAAGACTCCGGTTATTTGACGTTGAATTGACGCACTAAATTAGCGAAATATAAAATTTTCTCATAGAGGACTTATGAATTATAGTTTAAATAAATTAAAAATTTAGGCCAGTCGTGGCGCGGGGACACATGTGTGACTTTAAAATCGACTGATTCATTTATATTTATATTTTCACTTCTTCGCTCTGGTGTCGAGGCTAAGCGCGGCGTTGAGTTCCGCCACTCAACACGCAATGTCTCCCGAACCTACTAAACACCATTAAATTGAGTTTAGTCACCCAATACTCTATAATATAGAGTATAGAGCTTATATCAACGGAAATCGCGGCGCGATATGAAATAACTTACCCCGTAGTTGTTTTTTTTATTTCATGTAGTCTACATGAAATAAAAAAAACTCTCTCTCTGTCTCTCTAATGAAGGAAATTAAATAATAGACGGCTAAAATCTATATAATATTCATTACTTTTGGAGAGTGTGTGTTCATATCCAATAATAAAAAAACAAATTAATGGATTTTAATGTTTCAATATTATTATATTTCTAATGATGACTATGATATAAAATACATTAATCCAAAATTAACATACTATAACTTCCATTTTAATTATACATATATTTCAATTTAATTTAACAACCTATCATTTACAGAAAACGTGGTGTTTTTCCTTATTTGTGTATAAATTGAATAGAATCATACATACATTAATCGATCCTTCATCATGGCCCATGGCGGGTCCAAGGACAAGCCGCGACCTTGCCACGAATCCATTGAGGGTACACCCTTAGGTGCGTTTAAAATATAGCTGTAATAACTACCTTGTGTACGGAATGGTAGAGTGGCTTAGTTATATGTTTGTCGACGGAATATATGTTTTTTTGGACACTTGTTTACTGTTTAATCATTTTTAAAGAGTTATTCGACAAGCATCGCCTCCAGAACTCGGTGGAAAACAGGGAACGGAGTGTCTTAAGACTAGGTTCCCTCTGCTTCCCCTGCTACGTGTGGGATACAATGGCGGATTAACTTGAAAAAATTATTTGACTACTTTGTTCAATGGCTTTTTTTATGTCACACACACACACATAATGCTGTTTCTTAATTCTAGAGTGGGAAAACGTAGTAACATCTCTTCAAGAATATGAAAAAGTAAAAGGAGGCATTGAGTTTGTCAACACACAATTCAATTCGCATTCGGATAAACAAATATTGTCTATAACATTTTTATAGTATTATTTATTCCGTACGATAAGGACCTGAAAAGCGCAGTTCAAATTTTTATACCTTTTCTAAAAAGTAATTGCAATATTGTTTGATTCTGTCTAATCGAGATCACGCTGTATGCCGCACACAGCAGTATAAACAGAGGGAGCCAAGAGTTAGAACACTCGGTTGCCCATTTTTCCGGAATTCAACACTGCGAGTTGCCTCCACAACAGCGTGAAGCGTGGGAATCAAACCCACAACCTCTTACGAATGCAGTCATATACTTGCGCCCTTGCGTCTGAACTGGCCTTTCTATCTAACCAATATGATATTGAAATAGACAACCAAAATAGCAGAAACTATAATAGAATGATATTTATCTATTCCAACGATATACTTCAATTTTAATATTAAAAGTAGACTAAACCAAATTACAAGTCGACAATAGTGTATTACCTAAGAGACGCCAGAGTTCAGATATTAAATGTGATACACGTGAGGCACGTGACTTAAACTATAAAGTAGTTCCCGTCCCGACCCGACGACCGGTACTCCCGACCTCCAACTCCCAACTCCCAGAGGCATTGCGTCGTTAATTAAGTTTAAATAATTGAAATCTTGTAACAACAATAATTATAAATTGTCATTTATTGTAAAAATTTATTCTAAATAGCTGCATATAGTATAGTTAAAATCTTTAATAGAGATTTTACTTACTATTTACAAATGCTTAGACAATTTGAAGAACGTGGGATTTGAACCTACACATTGAATGTACATTACAAGTCTAACTTGCGCAACGATCAAGTAGAACATAAACATAGAACGAAAAATTCAATACATATTTCTCTTTAAGTTATCTTAGTTAGTTTGGTTGAATGAGCTAATCTCCGTAATTAATGGCTCTAATTAATAAAATCTATATTTGTTTATAAATTTCTGCTACCCAAAGATAAAAATCGCATAGAATTATCATTTGGCAAGAAAATTAATCCTAATGACCTAACTCAACGTTACGCTTTTGCCTAGGTACAAGAGCGAAGAAATGAAAATATAAATTTAAATAACTATTTCATTCCATCGAGTGGAAATAGAACCCCACAACCAGTCGCTTTTACAGTCACACTTTGTGCCCCTGCGTCACAACTGGCCTCAGATTCCATAACTTATGAGGCTTAAAATTATAATAACAGACTTAAAACGGCATTATTATATAAAGCAAATTAAAATGTTTCCTACAAAACAGGATTATATAGCGAAACGGTCGTAATCTCTCTGAAGGAAATCTTTTAAGAGTCTTAACCTACTTAGAGATTGTAAATATTTTATGATTTACTGTAACTGGTATGGTTATTAATTAAGGCCGTTGTGACTCAGTGGCATAATATTTGACTATATACGTATTGTAGGTTCGATATTCGCTTAAGCATATTAAAGGGAAGAGGGAGTGAGCCCGCGCTTAATGGAGTGGCATCCACATACAACGTCTCAAATTCAGACGTAAACCCGGGAACGGACTGTCTTAATACTACGTTTAAGCAGTCAGTCTAAGCTGATATTCGATAAAAATTGTGAAGCTTTTTTTTTTTGTATTATCAAAGAATTTATTTATAAAAATAAAAAATATAACAAATAACCTTCTTTTCTTCTTACACATTTTTGCAATCAATTTATTCTTAATATTTTAAAATTATTGAAATTATTTAATATAATATCATCAATATTCAACTAGGAACAAAAGTAATCACGCAAGTACGGAAACTTTCTCGATATTTGCCGTAACAGATGTTCCGTAAGTCAATGTCGCCCAAAACTTGGGTTTTGGGTGACTCCATTGTATATCCTCTTAAATTCCCTTCGTCACTCCAGCCCCTACAAACTTTATAAGCTAAATCATTCTGAATACGCTCTTATGAGTTTCATGTATAATCAAAATTTTGAAGTGAACCCAAAACATGATGAGACAGTTTTTGTTGAGCTTTCTTGGAAATGTCATATTAGTCATGTTTTAATTCTGGTTTGCACAGACGGAGGGAACACTGTTTATCGCTTTCCTTCCTAACTAAATAAATATCTATATGGTTAGCTTTACGCCGTGTCCTGCATGTAACAGGGTAGACAGAGGGAACCTGGGAACCTAGTATTACATTCTGTTCTCCATTAGTATATTTCCGTTCCCAACTTTGCTCCGAATTTTTGAGGCATTCCGTGTTAAATAGCGAAAATTAACGTAGCTCTTTGCCTCGCAACCAGAGCGAGGCAATGACAATATAATAGAGGTAATCGAACCCACAACCATTGCCATTACAATCGCAGGCTTGTGCCTCTGGGCCAGGACGGCCTAAAATACCTATATGATGATCAATAATATTCATTTGCTTTCCTTTCTCTACATACTTAAGCCAAGTAGAAATGACACATACGAGTACGTTGTAGTGCTTGTTATCTTTCAGTTGTGTGAATTATATTTTGAATGACGAATAGTTAGTCAGTGCTACTTCCGGAAAGTACCGAATGTTAGTGTATCAATATATCTATTACTATAATGATATTTGTATGATATCTTTGGCAATTTAATTTTCTTCGTGATTAAATTGGGTAAGGTCTTCATCTACTTGGTATTCTAATTATTTTTCTTTTAATCTCCACTCTCATGTCTTAAAAAAAAAGCTTTAAAAATGGCAAAACACTATTGAAGAGTTGGCTCCATATGAAGAAATAGATATTTCTACCCACAATGCCAATGGGTGCATTAGCTAATTGCCAAAGTAACTGGGATTTTAAGTATTAAACATTCTGTCGATTAACGCCATGCCACAACTTCCTCTGCACTACCCAATTTGAATCACGTGACGTACACTTTCAATAAAAGAAACTCTTTAGTGATATTTATTATAAAAAAAATCTTTTTCTTTATTTTTTGATATATTTTTTTCTGTTAATCTAGAAAAATATATAATTCTAAAATAAAATATTGAAAGCATTTAAATAAAAAAATAATAAACAAATAGATATTTCATCTGTACATGTAAAGTTATGACATTGAGCTTAATAGATTTGTCCTCACATATCACAGCAAGTACCCGCCAGCCGAACTTAGGATTCCAGGAATGTGGAATTAAGACGGAGGTTATTACTATGAGTTCTCACAACGCGACATTCCAAGAGGCGAACCTTCAAAAGAATATATGTATTAGTAGTAGATATAACATACATTATGTATCTGAGGCCCTAGGCGCAGACGTACAGGCTTGTGACCGTAACGCGATGGTTGTGGGTTCGATTCCCACTCGGAGAATGAATTATTAAATTAAATTAAATTACCTTCACACTATATCCCGCACACAGCAGGGTAGGCAGAGGGTACTTAGTGTTAAGACACTCCGTTCCCCACTTTCTGCCGAATTCTGGAAGTATTGCGTGTTGAGTGATAAAACTCAACGCCGCGCTTTGCCTCGACACCAGAGCGAAGAAATGGAAATTTGGCCTCAGTTGAATTATTATGTATTCATATTTTGATTTTATCAATCTGGTACCAAGGAAAAAGCGCGGCGTTGTGTTCCACCACGCAACATGCAATGCCTAATAAAATTAAGCGTAAAATGGGGAACGGACTGTCTTAACACTAGGTTCTCTCGGCCTACCTTGTAATTTACGGGACACACAGCGTGAAGCCGATTATTTGATATACATTATACTGCGCATATAACCATATTTGATATGAGCGATATAAAATTTGGATCTTTCGCATAAACTACGAATGTAAAGTGGCTACCCCAATTGTCTCTATGGTAATAAATATAAGGTATTTTCTTACTTTTCTTTTTATACATAAGATTTTATATCAACACATCTCCTTCTCGCTTAGTAGAGCTATATGTATTTTGTCGAAATGTAGGCGATCTTAAGGTTTTACGAAAATAAAAACATGAAAATGTTAGAAGTAAATCTCGACGTATAGCGTATTGAGTGACGGAAATGAACGCGATTTGCCCTGTATATTAAAATATTTAACTCCCTCAAATGGGAATCGAACCGCCAACCGTCGCGTTAACACTCGCTAGACGAGAGGCTCAGAACAAATTTATAGGGTTGTGCAGAAGTAAAGTAATCAATAGAAATAAATAATACAGCCATATATCTACAATTAATATGCAAGGAGGCCAGTCGTCGCGCAGCGGCACAAAGGAGGACTGTAAAACCGACTGGTTGTGGGTTCAATTTCCACTCGAGGCGACGAAATATTTACTTAAATTTATATTTCCATTTCTTCGCTCTGGTCTCGAGGCAAAGCGCGGCGTTGAGTTCAGCCACTCAACACGTAATGCCTCCAGAATTCGAAAGTGGAAAACGGAGTGTCTTAACAGTAAGTTCCCTCTACCTACCCTGCTGTGTGCGGGATACACCGTGAAGCTAATTTAATTTTTTTATATAATTAAGAAATGTGTGTGTAAAGGTGCAAACTTAAATTTGGAAATTAAACAATTTTACAAATATTTGAAACCTAGATAAAAAGTACAGAAAATTAAATAAAACGGAGTAATAAAATCATCAAACATACAATTAATTATTTAATTATTTATAATTAATAATAATATTTTATTAATTAAATTATTTAACTGAATTAATTCAAAAACAATAAAATCTCTGATAACGTCGAGACGAGAATCAAAAAAAACTAAGACTCGCTTTGTGCCCCGGTGCCACGACGTCCTCTATTTTATAATAATAGCAACTTTTTTTATACATAACTCAATATAACGTGAACAAAAGTCAATAAGGGTGAATTTCGAGTACAAATCATCCCCTCAAGTAAAAACGACGGAACGTAAAAAGTGAAGATGTCCACAGCCGGCGCGGCAGGTGCCAGAACAGCTGCTAGCTGTTACCAACGGCCCTTACCCTGCACGATGTTTATATACTTGTCGTTACCTGCGAAATTACCTTTGTTATTGGGGTCGTAACCTTTTGTCTAGCTAGTACAAGTAAAGAACTTTGTATTTCTTAGCTATATTTAAACTAGGTTGGTACCTTTATAGCCGGTAATTATATTTATTTTTGGAAGGAGGACGAGGAAGGAGAGGCCTCTTTATTATGTATAAACATTTTATGAGTTAGCGATGAGATTTGAATCTGCATCTATCGTAGTTGCTATTTCCAAATAATGCCTCTGGCGTTTTTGTGATACATTATCGTGATTTTAAAGCAATAAAAGTAGAATAAGAAAAGAAAGTCTTACAACTTAGTAACTACATTTTTAAACTGTTATTACACACTTAGGGAAAAAAAGAAAAGTCTCTTGGACGGTTTCAAAAAGGCGCGGGTTCAAATCCCACTACGTTCCAAATTTTTATATGTTTTCTAAAAAGTTGTAAGTACATTCTTTACAATGTAAGTAAGTAAGTTGAGGCCGTCATTTCGCAGCGGCACAGTGTCAGACTGTAAACGTGAAAAATGTGGGTTCGATTGTCACTGACGGATAAAAATTATTTTCATTCCTGGTTATAAGACAAACAGTGGCGTTAAGTTCCGCCAATCAACACGCAATGTCTCCAAAGTTGGGCTGTGGAGGGGGAACGAAGTATTTTAACACTAGGTTCCCTCTGCCTGTGATATTTAGGATTACAACGTGAACCAAAAAAAAACTTTTACAACCCATGGTATTTTAGTATTAATATTCCAATTACGTTTCATTCACTACGTTATGTTACACATATAATATGCTACGACATCAGAACGACAAACGTACGAGTTTAAATGTAAGTCCTGTGACATTTCGTGTTATGAAAGCACTACAGCAGATTGGGTTTCATTTTTAATATGATATTTTAGGTTGCCGTTCAGACTTCAATTACATTTCTAGCAGTGGCAGCTGAAATCCTTTTTGTGACAAAATTATTAGAACAGTAAGACTATTTATATATTTAAGAAATATTTTCTTCTAGATATTTATTTTTTACTTAATGCCTGAAAGTATAGGTTTATTTATTAATAATGGTACTTTCTTCGTCGCTTGGCTTAGTTACGGATTACGGAATATAAAAATGTCGATTTTTTTGGTGATTCACCTCATGTACTCTCCATACTCTGCCATACAATCACACTCTCCAATAATATTTTCTATTTATATTGTAGAAGATAAATTAATAAAAAATATTATATATTTTAAAAAAATAATAATAAGTTTGTCAGTAATAAAAACAAAAACGCTGTATTTTTTTTAGAAAATCGTTCACATTGCCAGTAAATAAAATCATAAAGCTTTACTCTATATAAATGAGCTTCACGCTTTATCCCGCACACAGCAGGGTAAGCAGAGGGAACCCAGTGTTAAGACACTCCGTTCCCCACTTCCGTTTCGCACTTTGTGCCCTTGCGCCACGACTGGACTTGTATTCAGTTTTTTTTATTCCACACATTTCTTATTCTATTAGAACGGTAACAATTGTAGAAAGGCTAGATCACAATACCTACCGCCTTTGTTCAGGTAGACAAAAGAGTCAGCCTATACCGTCTCACAATGTATAGTGTATTAATAAAAAAAATCTTTGCAACTGTCTGTTTGACTCGTATATTTAGATAACATATATATATTCTTAATATGTATATGAGGCCAGTCGTGGCGCAGGAGCACAAAGTGTTACTGTAAAGACGACTGGTTGTGGGTTCGATCCCCACTCGAGGAAGTGAAATATTTATTTAAATTTATATTTTCGCGTCTTTGTTCTGGATTCAAGGCAGAACGCGGTGTTGAGTTGAGCCACTCAACACGCAATGCCTCCGGAATTCGCCGGAAAGTGGGGAACGGAGTGTCATAACACTAGGTTCCCTCTGCCTATCCTGCTGTGTGCGGGATACAAATCGAAATTGATTTATTTTTATATTATTTATTCTAAATATGTCATGATAAAACATTTTTTACACTTAAACGTATACATAACATATTCTTGTATTTACAAATCAGATGACTAACTTTAATACTGAAGTAGTTATATTAACAAATTGAGACATTTGAGTCATAGTAAAGCAAATAAATACTTAGGTTATTAATGAATATGTTCTGTTGAAATTGATAATTTTATACAAATAGGAACGTTAAACGTTTTTTTAATGATCGATTTTAATAAATTTTCCACTTGCTTCATTAATAGATGTATGATGAAGTTGGGAAGTTAAATTTCGGTACGAGACCAACATATATGTATATTTATAGAAATTAATCCATCACTCGATCTTTTGTATCCAAAAAGTTTAATTTTTTTCACTATACGTTTCCCTATACGCAATCTTGAATTCGAGAGGAAAGCTCTCTTGTGCTGCAGGTGGTCCTAACATATTTACAAGCTATCGTTCTCTGGTCCTGTTATGTGCTTTTATGGTGATTATGCGTGAAGCTGAATAAAAAACAAATTGCTATATTTAAATCTGTAATTTAAAAAAACAGCTTCACTCAATATCCCGCACACAGCAGAGCAGGCATAGGGAACCTAGTGTTAAGACACTCCGTTCCCTATTTCCCGCCGAATTCGAGTGGTAAATCTATCTAACTGATATGAAAAATATTGTAATTTTCGATGCTAAACGCACTCGTATATGATAATATAGCATTCGGTGCTAAGCCAAACACCACACTAACATGGAAACCGGTACGTGATTCAACAGTGATTCACTGTAGCAGACAATCACTGAGTGCCTTTGACGCAAATATTTACGTTAGCTTAATTCTATATAAAAATGTTATTGTACATATTTATTTTTTATTATATTCTATTCATAAAATTTTATCTCTTATTGAGAAGTTTTTTTTTTCGGTTTTGTGACCATAAAAAATAATTAAATTTACATAGAATTAGAATGTGTATATACAACAAAAAAGCAGAAGGAACTTAGTGTTTGAACACTCTTTTCACATCACCCAGGCTACTTTTCGGACATTGACTGTTAAATGGCAGTCTTTATTATTCGATATAACACATCAGTAACAAGGTTTCGTGTAACAAATAGGTCACAAAACTCCCATGTCACCTCCGTCCAGCCATCCATCAAAGTGAAACACGTCGTGGACGACATTCACGTAGATCAGCCCAAAATATGTACCAAATGGGCATCATCTATAACTGTTATAACGGTGTCCATTCCGGTTGCTCGTCGGTCAATTACTTGTGTCATGCTTTATTAACGGTCCGAAAATGTCATAAAAATTGTCAAATCAAATCAGCTTCACGCTGTATCCCGCACAGAGTAGGCATGGAAAACCTGTTAACGTGTTGAGTGGCGGAACTTAACGCCACGCTTTGCCTGGACTCCGGAGCGAAAAATTGGATATATAAATTAAAATCAATATTTATTTCCTCGAGCGGGAATCGAACCCATAATGAGTCGCGTTTATAATCACATTTTGTGCCCCTGCACCACGGCTGGGCTCAAAAAAAGTTTTAGGAGAGCGAATTAGTTTTAATCATTTTTATATTATTTTATTAAAAAATATCAAGTGGCAGTCGAGACGCATATGTGTTCTCTAGTTGTTTCCATATGTGACTTGAGGAAACATTTATGATTAAAAAGTCTCATGCATTAGTTGATTAACTTGCGGCTGTTTGTTCATTCTGCCACAAAAATATTATTTTATTTTCTCTCATTAAGATTTTTCCGTTCCCCACTTTCCGTCGAATTTTTAAGGTATTTATTGCGTTTGACCAGAGCGAAAAAATGAAAATGTTAAATACTCAATTCCCTCAAGTGGAAATTGAACACATAACTGTCGTGTTTACAATCGCGCGCTTGTGTCTGCACCACCACTGGCGCAACTAAGCAAATAAAATATCCAAATTGGAACGACATTTTATTTGACAAAATGGAGGAATTGCAGGAAGTTAACAAATAAGAAATTAAACATAGAACCGGGAACCTAAACATAATTTTACTTCACAAATAAGCACTGTATACAGTTAGATGTTGTAATACCATCTACATATATCGTGTATAGGTACACAGACAGACAAAATAAATCAATTTCAAATTTTCAGTACAAACATGGTATAAAGGAATAACAAACTGAATTTGATATCTTTATTTATTCAAACCAACCGAGTCCAACGATATAATAACGACGGGCACTGCTGCGCTCGTAACATTGACTACTATTTTATAGCGACAATTACCTAGAAGACTAAACATTTTTTGATGATGCATATTATATAAAACGGTTGTTTGGATTGCGGTACTTTAAAATTGTAATTGAGGTTATCCGTGGCGCAGGAGCACAAGTGTCTCGGTGGGTTGATCGTGGGTTCGACCCCACTCGCGGAATGGAAATATTTACTAAAATTATATATTTTTATTTCTTCGTTATGGTGTCGAGGCAAAGCGTGGCGGTTAGTTCCGCCACTCCACAGGAATGCCTCACCGCGTGGATACGTTATACAACCACGTTCGACTTTGTTGACGAAGTAATGTAGACGAAGACAGGCGTCAGCAAATAAAATGAAAAAATAAATCAGCTTCACGCTGTATCATACATATATGAGTTTTGGAATTATTGCGTGTTAAGTGTCCGAACTTAACGCCGCGCTTCCCCTCGACACCAGAGCGACGAAATGAACATATAAATTTAAGTAAATATTTTATCTCCTCGAATAGGGATCGAACCCACAACCAGACGATTTAACAGTCACACTCTGTGCCCCTGCGCCACGACTGGCCTGAAACATACATTTTAATTATAAAATATTATCATTTCATATATTGAAATGCATTCAGTAATGTTATCTCGATGAGAACTTATACGTATAGGGCACCTAGATATGAGCGTGACCGTAATTCGAAGCTGGCATTGTTACCGCGAGCCGGCCTTTGTTGAATTCGCTTATTATGTTTCATCTAGATTGTTTTAATATATCAATTGGAGAATGTCATTTATATTATATTAATTTGAAATAGTTTAAGAATTTATTTATTGTGTCATAGTCAATTATTTTCATTTTTTTTACCGGTGAAGGCGAAAAAAATCTAAAGAAGTAGATCTACTTCTTTTGGAAACGTTGCATTCTGTGTGTCACCTAGAACTCATTTTTTTTCGCCATAAGACCCGTTCCCGATCCGATCTCACCCGTTTTAAAGTGAACCGAAAGAATCTGGTATAAAGACGGAGTGTAATTAATTTAGGTTCCTTCGGTTAACGGTAACCCTCTAAGTTTCAAGACGACGGAACTACTAGAACAAGGATATCATATATTTAAAATAACGTATAATAATTTCTCCAAATCGGGATCGTACCCACAACCATCACGAAATTGAACAAAAGTTATAGAAATACAGGTTAGAAGGAATACTAACATAAATCTATTTAAATAGCTAATTATGCTAGTTAAGCGTAAACACGCACACCGTAGGTTAAGAGGTTTTAATGACTCAACATTTCGTTATTCAGAATTCAGAAACGATGTCTACAATTATAAACTTTTTTTCATATATAACCTAATTTTTCCCCTCGCTATATGAAATGTATTTTATTATATATAGTATTTCTAGAAAATTAACTAATTAATAAGGCCAACCGTGGCGCCCAAGCGTAATGCGACAGGTTTGGATTTGATTCCCACTCGAGGAAATGAAATGATCATTTTTATTTCGTCTCTCTGGTGTCGAGGCAAAACGGCTGAAAGTAGGGAACGTGAGTGTCTTAATTGGAACGGAGTACCTTAATACTGGTTCCTAGGTCCCCCTGCCCACCCTAAAATTATTATTACATGATTTACGTTGATAATAAGTTTAAAAGTAAAACAACCAACTATTTAAGCCAAAACTACTATATCTTTTGATGTATTTCTACAATTCTCTTTAAAACTAAGCTAAAAACCACGACTTGCAATAATTATCGAGTTCTTATGTTTTACTAAAGTGTTGTCATAGAAATGGGAATACCATGTTGTGGGCATAACTCATTCGTTGTACACACTAAAGGAATTTCCAAGTAAAAACAGTGTTTCAACGAAATTTCTTTTGAAATGAAATCTAGAATCTAGATTTTGCAATTATAAAAATATAGGAATAATAGGAAATTAGGTTTTGTGTCAGTATGTTTGAAACCATTGTTACCTTCGCGCTGTATCCCGTGTACGTAGAGAGAACCTCGTTTTGTACTTCCCCCCGAATTTCAAACATTTGTAAGTTGAGTGGCGGAACCCAACACCGTGCGATATGCCTTTGAGCGGTAACATAAGAAAATATTCCTCTAAATCGAAATCGAATAATTTTTGTACGTTTTATACATAGTTGTTTACATTTATTAGATTTTTTTTCTCAACATTTTTTATACATTTTGTTTAATGTTTTAATTAAAATATACACAAAAAGATTGTAAAGGCCAGTCGCGGCGAAAGAGTATAAGCGTGTGATTGTGGGTTCGATCCTTACTTGATGAAATGAAATATTTTATATTGTCGCTCTGACGTCGAGTCAAAGGGCGGCGTTGAGTTCCGCTACTCAACACGCAATACCCCAGAAATCGGTGGAAAATGGGGAATGGAGTGTCTTAATACTTGTTGAAAAAATGTATATATTTAAGCTGGTGCGTAACTAACATTACAAAACGTACGTAAAATATTTTTTGCTGAGACATAACCACCATTATTCGTATTCTTAATGAATAATAACATTGTGGTAGCAGTTTTTAGTTATTGTAATAATATTCACACGGTTTTACTCTCTCGAAAGTCAAGTGAAAATGATTTGCTTGTGTCCCATTGAATGTCTGTTCACCGACCATAACATAGAAACAAATTATTACTGGCATTTAAACTTAATAGTTAATATTAATATTGAGGCCAGTCGTAGCGCAGCGGCACAAAGTGTGGCTGTAAAATCTACTGGCTGTGGGTTTGATCCTCACTCGAAGAGATGAAATATTTATTTTAAATTTATATTTTCATTCTGAATTCCGCCTCAACACGCTATGCCTTCAGAATTCGGTGGGAAGTAGGGAACGGAGTGTCCCAACAGTAATACTAGGTTTCCTCTGCTTGCCCTGCTGTGTGCGGGATACAGCGTGAAGCTGTTTTTTTTTATTTAATATTAATTTTGACGTAATTTCCGTCGGTTCCTCCTCTAGTTTATATTTGTAAAAATAAATAAAATAAATAAATCAGCTTCACGCTGTATCCCGCACACTGCAGGGTAGGCAGAGGGAACGTAGTGAAACACACTCCGTTCCCCACTTTCTGCCGAATTCCGGAGGCATTGCATGTTATGTGGCAGAACTCAGCGCCGCGCTTTGCCTCGATACCAGAGCGAAGAAATGGAAATATAAATTTAAGTAAATATTTCATCTCCTCGAGTGGGGATCGAACCCACAACCAGTCGGTTGACAGTCACACTCTGATTCGCGGCGCCACGACCGGCCTCTTATATATTTATTTGTAGCAATTATTGATATTGTATTTGTTTTGTTGTTGTTTTAAAACGAGATACATTTATATAAAGAAAAACTAAATATTCTTTGACATTTTTATTCGGTATGTACTGAAGATCTTTAGAATAATCTTAATAATAATAAGCGGGACAACAAGAGAAGTACACAGTAATTTCGTATTTTGTATTCTAATACAAATATCATTTACAGATTGTATTGAAGTTTCATATATTAAATTTATTATGATTTTATATAATTTTATAGGCGTCATTGGTTTAATAGAGGAAACAGCTGGTCGAAATACAACTAAAAATAATTTGCATTTAATATAATTAAATAAGATAAATTGCAAATTGAGAAATAAATAAATGTATAAATAACATTAACAAATACGGTTTCCCGCTTACTAAATATATTCGTTATAATTTAAATTTTCTAAATAATTGCTTAGTTCAACGAGTCAAAGGTTAAAAAGTAGAAACAGCTTTCTTTAGAAATATATAAATATAGTACTTTATTCTACATTTACTATGGAGTAAACCGTTTTAAAACTATGTTTTAAAATATCATATTTAATTTATTAATCATAATTACGTTGTGATGATAAGTTCCTACGTGATGTCTGAGGAAAAATGATGATGTAAACAAACCATCTGTTGCACGATTTATATGATTTTACAAGCAATGTAAAAACGAATATTGTTAAATTGCTTCTCCTTACTCATAACTTTATTTAATATTGATATTAATAAACCCACACTCCTGAAGTGATGTATTATTCTGTTCTCCGTGAGACGCCGGTTTCGGAAATAGTATTATATACAAATATTCATCAAATTAGAATCGAATCCAAAGTATACTTCAAAATTTCCTAATGATTTTGTTATTTCACATTTGGAAAAGGGAAATTCCTTTTTTCAGGAAAGGTATCAAAATTAAAACTTAGCGGTATTTGAACCCGCGCTTGTTGGAAACCATCCTAGTACTCTACCTACCATAGACCATTAAGCCATACGTCAAAATTATTATATACTGATTAAAACTCATTACTTAACCATTATAAGCAACAAATATAATGGATTTTATGTAAAAAAATAAGCAAATATTTTTCATATAAACAAAGGCATACAATGTAATTAATCTTATAACAAACGTAAATTTAAATATTGAAATTGACGAAGGATGCTTAAGTTGTAAAAAGACGAAAAACAAGATTTTGCACTAAGGCTTTAACACCATTAATTATAAATTCAACATAAAACGTCCATAATATTAAAAGCAGTGTCCTGTTTTTTTAATAAAATCTTTATAAAATGTACAAAAGAAACTGTTAGGCGGCTGTTAGTTTATATATGTTTTTAGCTTGACGCCATGTTCCCGCTGTTTATAGCAGGATATGTAAGGGAACCTAGTGTTAAGACACTTTGTTCACCATTTTCTGCCAAATTTTAGAAAAATTGCGAGGCGAAACGCCTTGCCTTAGTACCGCAGCGAGAAAATGAGAATAATTCAATTTCTCAGTTTTAATCGAACCCATAACCGTTGCTTTTATAGTTATTTTATAGCACTGTGCCGTTGCGCCACGACAGCCTCAATAACAAATCACTCTGTTTTTCTCTTTTATTATTGAATTATAATAATTCATCTTAATATTGGCAGGGATTCATGATTCTTAGAATTTTTTTTATTAAAAGTCACAGTGACCTTTAAGGCGACTACCAAGTACCGAAGCTTCAGAATTAAATTCATTTTAATTTATAAAAAGCTTTATTACTTTTAAATACATTGACTTCGATGAAAATAAGTTCAGGGTTGCAGGCATTCAGAGAAAATTATGAATATACCAAAGGTTTTTCTGAATACATATATTTAGAATGTATGCTCTTATTTTCTTCGTCAGCTTTTTAGAAGCAATTACTTGTTATATAAATGTTAATTTTCCAAATTATTGACGGACTGCGTATTGAATGGCGGAACTCTACGCCGCGCTTTGCCTTAACTCAATTGGTCTTATGTGGACTTAATCATTATAATATATTTTGTTATAATATTTTGTTATGCCTATATTATAAATGTGGATGTAAGTTCGTTTGTTACGCTTTCACACCAAAACTAGTCGTTCGATTGTCGTGTAACTTTTTACACATATCTTTAGAGATATTAGAATGAACATAGGATACTTTTTATTTAAAAAGAATTAAAACAATATACTTTGGCTATAATATAAAAAATAAGTTTAAGCGAGGCAAAGTCGCGTTTGAATCTCAAGTATTAAATTAATAAAGATATCTTTGGCTCAGTCACGCATTATAATGGTGGTTAACATAAAATATATTGCAAAATGGTACACTGTTACAATTTAAAATAAGGAAAATTAATTGAACCTTCTCCCTACTGTTGTTTTTTAGATGAATTCCTTGTCGGAATTTTATTTATGTACAGAATACAATACTAACATAGTTTGATTAGCTCCAGCTTTTAAATTTAAATAGTAACTATTATATTTACGCTAGAGATTGAATTTGCAAAATTGAATTTTACTTTTTTAAACATTTTTAAAGTGTTAATCCACACTTAGGAAATATAAATACTTATTTAGAAAACGTATAAAAATTCGAACGTAGCGGGACTCGAACCCGCGCCTCCTGGAAACCGACCAGGCGCTCTGACCACTGAGTCATACGTTCTCGCCAAGCTACGTCGAAATTCTTATACGCTTGTTACAACTTATGTTGTTAGCATTAGTCAGTGGTCAGAGCGCCTGGTCGGTTTCCAGGAGGCGCGGGTTCGAGTCCCGCTACGTTCAAATTTTTATACGTTTTCTAAATAAGTATTTGAATTTTACTTTTATGTGCTGTATTTACAATTAGGTCGTCGCGGCACAGTTTACAGCGTTAGATTGTAAACGCGACGGCTATCGATTCCTATTCACGAGAATGAATTATTTGTATTTTTTCGTTTCCTCGCTCTTGTAACAAGAAAAAGCGCGGTGTCCAGTTCAGTTCAGCCAATGACAACCCAATATCTCTAAAATTTAACGGAATATGGGAAACAAAGTGTTTTAATGCTCTTTACCCTGCTATATGCGGGATAGAGCGTGAAACTACATAAAATACAACTAAACTGAACTAAACCCAGTTCAGTACTTGTACTCACTTGTACTCAGACACCGGAACAGAGACGGTTATAGAAAATTAAATATTCTCACGCACGTACAAGATTTTACAATTTTATGCCGTATTTGTAAAGTGTGATTTATTCGGAAATTTAAATGAGCCGGTACATTTCCAACCAGTATCGTCATAGCGGTAAAGTGAATATATTTTTATTTAAATCTTGTGGCAAGATGTGGAGGATGTTGCTGACATGTACATTCATACTCAACAGTATGTACTTAATACTATTAATGTGAAATCATAAATTTTTATTTGTCTTTATCTTTATTAACATTCATAGAGGTCAGTCGTAGCGTAGGAGCACAAAGTGCTATTGTAAAATCGACTGGTTGTGGGTTCGATCCCCACTCGAGGAAACGAAATATTTATTTACATTTGCATTTCTCCGTTCTGATGTCGAGGCAAAGCGCGGCGTTGAGATCCTGCTACTCAGCACGCAATGTGTCCAGAACTCGGCGGAAAATGGGGAACGGAGTGTCTTAACACTAGGTTTAACTTAACTTAACACTGCCTACCCTGCTGTGTGCGGGATACAGCGTCAAGCTGATTTTTATTTTATTATAACCATTTGTAGATTTTGTTGAGCTATTAGGTGTGAAATTTTATTTGTATTGAACTTATGATAATTCATTCAAATCAATTTTCCTTTTCTACTTTATATGAAAACTTATGTAAAAATAATATATGGAAAATTCGACACGATTTCCAACATTTTTTCTTACAATGGTATTCTTTCTTATTGCTATTCCTGCCAAGATGTTATTCGATTTGCATTATAAAAGAATTTCAATATCATTTCTATATGGATATCAGATATCATATATTTTTTGAATCCATCGACGCTATGTTAAAATATTTATATTTGTTTTATATATATATATAAAAACTTGCTCAGACAGAAGAATGATCGTTTAAGACTCAACGGTTATTAGATCGGCTTGTGAATATTTAATGGCGCATACGGCGCTATCGCTATCGTTATATAGAAGTGAACGCTGTTTAGGTTCAGTAGTAGTGTACTGTTATAATATAATTTTATGTAGGTACAAAAAGAACATTATTATTTGTTAAAGTGTCTTCACTCTCACATAATTCTCTAAATTAAAAATTGCTAGCGGCCCACACGCGGCTTCGCCCCCTTAAACCTATATATGTTATATTGTAGCCAAATACAGCATACTACATATTAATATAGCTTATGTGTTATTCTAGGGTATAATCTATATTGATTACTGTAATCTGAGAACTGAGTACTGTTTGAGGCCAGTCGTGGCACAGTGGCACAAAGCGTGACTGTAAAACCGACTGGCTGTGGGTTCGATTCTCACTCGAGGAGAGGATATATTTACTTAAATTTATATTTCCGTTTTTTCGCTCTGGTGTCGAGGGAAAAGCGCGGCGTTGGTTCTGCCACTCACGCAATGCCTGAAAAATGAATTCGGCAGAAAGTGGGGAACGGAGTGTTAACATTAGGTTCCCTCTGTCGTGCTGTGCGGGATACAGCGTAAAGCTGATTTTGATTACTGTAAAGTCTCTTCTAAATTTGTTTAGTAGCTTAGGAGTGAGAGTAAATAGGAATAAACATATATCCTCACAAACTTTCATATTTATAATATTAGTAAGATTTAGTTTTCTATTATTTTACTAACAAAGTCGTGTTGAATAGTAAGATTATAAACTATTATTAGAATAAATATCAAAACCCTCAGATGAGATTCGAACCGACTACCCAACAGTCATCGCGTATCATAACATCCGATGCACTGATAAATATTTACTAACATTTACGAACTACCCTTTTATTATATACATCAAAGCGAATAATTATTTATATTGTTTTATATCTCGCACATAAGTGAATATCCCAATAACGTTTATAGCTACCACCTGCATGGCCGTCCTGGACATCGTCAATGTATTTTTACCTCTTCATAATGACTCACGGTCTTTAATCGATGGTATTTATAACTTGAAACCGGTCAAAAACCGCGCTTTAAACTGCGCTTTGTGACGATATAACAATTTTGATTATTATCGGCTTTATTGTTTTTGTTGCTTTAAATATATTAAAATATTTACTTTAAATATATTGAGGTCAGTCGTGGCGCAGGGGTACAAGGTAGTGTAATAATTACTGGTTGTGGGGTTTGATCTTCAATCTCAATTAATATTTCCGTTTATTCGCTCTGGTGTCGACGCAAAGCGCGGTGTTACAATGTACATGGAACATAAAATTAAATGTCTAATACAAAACAGTAAACAAACAAACTCTTCAGCTTATCGTATCGTATATATACGATCACAAAATACAAACAATACAAACAAAATTTCAAATTTTGTTTAAAATCTGTGAAAATAAAACCAAATCATATTTTGTTCATATATTTTATGAGTTGGTAACACGATTTCAATTTAAATATGGAGCGATATAATAAATACATATTCTTTTTTCATATTTAATCTTTACAAATCTGATTTTTAAAGAGAAACCAATTACACTTCTTTATTCATGCATTTTGGTATTGTTTTATTGATAAATTCCAATTTTAGGAATTTTAATGAACGTAACGTAAGATTTATAAAAAAATATATTTAATAAAAAAAAAAAAATATATATTGCTTAAGATATGCAAGATATACACTATGAATTATATATCAGCGAGTCAATATCATTTAATAAGTAAGTATATGTAAGTAAATACTCATCCAACTGTGTTGTAACGTTTCTTATGGATTGAAACAAAAATAGATTTTTTGATTATGGTAATGCCATACAAACATCATATATATTATGTTAAACGAGGAAAATGAACAATAACATACAAAATATATAAATCAAAACATAATATGCTTATAAATATATTATTATATCGTAATTTCCTTATAAACGGTACTAATTATATAATAATATAATATATAATAATATATTTCGTTCAGTATAGGGTGGAAGCGTCAGCGCTCCTTTGCGAGAACAGCATATTGGGTAAACAATTTCAAACCCATACCTAAGGAAATCAATCAAGATTAGAGACGTAGGATTTTTTTTCGTTTCACGATGTTTATCCATACCTGTATATCGTGTGACGCAGTTACGCATAGACACCAATAACTATTCGCATAGTTACCAATAAATACTACAAAAATACTACTAAAGGTTAAATAACTTTGAACTATACCGCCAATACTTACGACTCAATTTCGGAATGAGGCGTATGCGGCGGTTTCCCTTTGTTAGGTTTATAACTGCGTGCGTCGTTCTTGACAAATGGAGTTTTATTTTACAACGATAATTTTACGATTTATTTTGCTTGAAAAAATCACTTTTTCATTTTTGTTAAAAAAATCATTTTTTTATTGTATTAGGCTTTTATAGAGTAGTTAAAACTGTGGTTTCATTTAAAGTGGTGCTGACAAAAACACTCTGTATAATTATACAAATTATTTTTAGTCATTGTAAATTTAGAGGCTATTATATATTAAATAGCATGCCACAAGGAAGTCGAGCATTTAAAATTTCGTACACACACACACACACACACACGCACGCATGCACATGCACACGCCTACACACGCACACACACACACAAACGCCAAGACAAATCAAAATATTTATTCGATAAGTACATCATCTCATTGTCTTCCTATATTCCAAACGTATTGCTATCGTAGTACAGAAATCCTGTCACAGGATATATATAAGGACTGATATAGAGCATAAGCTTTTATCAACCCTCAAAACGTATTGTATTTCCGCTAACGGATACGAAGGATATTATGATTTGTAACTTCCGTAGTACGAAAAGATATAACGTAACATAATTTTTAATAGTTAAATAATTTACGTCTATGTATTATTTGTAACTCTGTATATTATATATTTAAATAAACGTTACTTAAATTGCATTTGTCTACATAAGAAACGACAAAAAAGCTATCTTATATTATTTTTTATTCCACTATATCATTATTTTCACTAGTGAATCATTATTTGAAGCTATTTACGAACACTGTAAACTTTTATTGTTATTTGATTTGTGTTATTTCTTCACAAATCCCTTCGAAATAACTAAGGTTTGAATGTGCATGTGTTCATTCATTTTTACGGCATCCGGACGGGAGAAGATAAAAGGATTTAAATATAACGCTAGGATATAACTGTCACGTACATGGTACAGTTTAGTTTACGGTTCCACGTAACATTTTTATTCAAATGTTTGCTTTTTTTTAATTAATTTATTTACTGTGTGGCATCGGCATTTTTTTGCTTTGCGTTGTATGTATCCGTATGCAGAGGAAACCTGGAAAACTAGAATTAAGGCGTATGACATCCGTTCCCGTTAAGACACTTCCGTTCCCAATTTACGCTGAAATATAGACCCATTGCTCGTTGAGTCCGCAACTCAACAAGCTATGCCTGCTTCTCGTGGGATTAATATTATAATTTAAGCTCAATTAAATCAATTATTATTAGTTTTTATTTTTTCATAGAACCGTCAATACCGAAGCATGATCCTGTTTATTAGAAATATACATTATTTATATTATATTTATGATTACTTTATATGGTATTATTTTATATTATATATATTATTACTTTATATGGTATTATTAATTGCAAAGAAAATATAATTAAATATTTAATTAAAGCTATAACCACTTTTATATGACTTTTACGTCAATCAAGTAGTAAAAGACATTTGTCTTGTATTTTACTTTCTCATGAGAAAACGTATCGACTATAAATCCATTCTCTAAGCAGACTTACGGTCTTATACGATGAAGAAAACTGCTTTACCTTGTTTCCACACTTTTATGGTTTAATATTGATTTTTTGAATAACGTGTGAACGTTACGAAATCAACCCATAGAAGGGTTGTTTCGTAAGAAATTATGATTTGTATAAAGAAATATCGAATTCTTAGCTTTTAGTAAATGTTAAATTGGCTTAATATTTTTTTAATTTCATGGTGTGTTCCATATAAAGCAGTGTAGACGGAAAGACTCCCATTCGACTCAGTTTTCAAAAAAAAAATGTGTTGAGTGACGAAACTAAACGCCGCGCTTTTTCTTTTTTGTCAGAGCTAAGAAGTGAAAACTATTCGTTCTCTCGAGTAGGAATCAAATCCACAACGATGCGTTAATTTTCATACACTAGTTCTACGCCACGACATTTTCAATTGGCTTATTTATATGTATGTATAAATACTTGTATAATATGTATATGTATATAATGTTTATAATAAATCTACATATATAATGTTTTTTAAATTTCTTTTTATTTAAAATTATTATTTAATTTTTGTTATTTTCTTTATTTTCTTTTGTTTACAGGAGCTGAATGTGTCGCGTATTATTTATTGGCACGAGTTTTTTTAAGTTATCTTCATGGTAGCCACTTGTAAGTTTTTGTTTTTTTTTATTTAATTTAATTTTTATTTCATTTTTTATATTGGCATTTTAATAGTCTTTTACGTTATATATTTACAGTATTATGGTTGTTGTTATCCTTAAATAGTTAAATGGTATTATTCATTGTTAGAATAATATTTTCCTTCATCGTTCATATATATCTAAAATACTTAGCAAATATAGAATATTCTATAATTTTCAACATGTTTAAATTGTAATTGCAAAAATACTTAAAAATCACATAAAAATGTAAACATAGCGGGTCTCGAACCGGCGTCTCTTGTTCATCATCCAACTAACCACAGGTTCTTATCGAGCTGCGTCGAAATTACCCTGCGCTTGTTACAACCTATTTTAATTTTATTTAAGAATGTTTTCAATATTCTATAATCTTTTGAAAAATACAAATCTCTTTATATAAAGTCGGTTAACTAAATAGAGTGTATCGGGTCAGTTATGATAACTGGCTTTCTACTATTATGGTGGCAATACGTTAGAGAACATTGAATTAAACATGAGCAAGCGAAAGGAACACTGTAGTATGGCATGGTTTGCAATTTTTCCTGGAAACTATGTGTTTATTATAAATAAAATGTAATGAAAAACAGTTAAAATATGATTTGTTTGTATAGGTATGTATGGTGAAGGGTAAGTAACTCTCCTACATTAAGTTTATCATCTCCATACTTTGAAATCCAGGGTTATAATCCAGAAAGCAATATCTGGAATTTTGGTTTAAAGCCAGAACCTTTCTTATCATATGGAATACCTAATTGCCTAATTGGTTGAAAAGAAATGAAAATTTCATCAGTTTTAACAATGTTTTCCTTGTAACTGTTACAGTAAAAGTACATTATTACAACTACGTAGGCCAGCTATGGTTTTAACCCTCAGATTCATGTCATCAAATTGTGCTTTCCCAAAGCAAACACACAAGTCAGTATAAAATTATCCGAATCCCTTCATATGTGCCTATGAAATTTTAAATAGTTCCGTCGATTTCTCCAAGATCCCACCATCAGATATTGACCTGGTCACCATAGAACCACCTGTGGTGTATATCCTTTCAACAAAAAAAAAATATCCAAAATAGACATAAAATAAAAGATTTCGATGAATTGAGAACTTCCTCTTTTTTTAAAGTCGCTTAATAAAAGAATATTTTAAGATTACTTTCAATAACATAGAACAGACATAAAATTTATGTATATAAAATATTTTAATTTTCAACGGACTTCAAAAAAGGAAAAAGTTCCCAATTCACACTTCACACAAAGAATATTCTTCTTTTGTTTGGAATATGGCTATCTCTGTCTAAACTACGTACAATTAAGTTAATACATGAAGACCAAACACTGTAGTTTTCTTTAAAACAACTATTGAATACATTTCGGACATAGCTCGAGATAAAATATATATTGTATCTCAAGCTGTGTCCGAAATGTATTTATAAAGTCCGAAATATATATATATTTCGTAGACATCGAAAAATGTCACCAAGTCCAACCCTAATTTATATCAGCGGGGACGTAGATTCAATTTCATCTTATTTTCCGCCTGCCCGGCCTTTATTCTAGAATCTTCGATTTGCCCCGAAATTGCTCCTCGTTGTGATGATAAAAAAAACGATATAAAAACGGAGGGCGAAGTTTTCAACAACATAAAACTGAAACTCGTTACCATGTAATACATTTCTATATGTTAAAATTTACATTGGATGTATAACTTTGGAAATGAAATAATAATAATATTTACTTTTACTTACTGTACCTACATATGAGTACTTTATTCTATTGCGTAATTCGTAGGTTCAATTCCTAACTTAATAAAATGTAAATATATATCAGCTTACGCTGTATTCCGAGCACAACAGGGTAGACAGAGGGAACGTAGTACTAACACTTTCTGTTCCCCATTTTTCGTCGAATTCTGGAGGAGTTGCGTGTTAAGTGGGGGAATTCAACGCGACGCTTTGCCTCATTACCAGAGCGAAGAAATTAAAATTTTAAAAAATATTTCATTTCCTCGAGTGGTGGCTGTACCTACAACCAGTCGCGTTTACAGTCACACTTTGAGCCCCTGCGCCACGGCTGGCCTCAGATGATCGTTGATTAATAAAAAAATACAAAATTTAAGCCTTATTATTACGGTTAAATTACCATATTATCATACTCTTACGTCATACAGCAAATAGCGGAAATCTAGGTCGTAATATATTTTTTAAATGCCAGCAATATATTCTAGGTAATAATGAATATGGATGCATTTAAGTTTTATAGAAATAAAGTAACGAAAACAGATTGTACTGCACCTACAGCCGCCCTGATTCCGCTGGTCAAGGTACAGGCGTGGTTGTCCTTGGTACCGTTCTGGTTCCCGTTTGAGATTTATATAATGTCTTAACTGAAATGTCTTATTCATATTATAGATCTTGTTATTACTTCTTCTTTTTTTTAGTTTTTTTTCTGTAGGTATAAGTATAATACGAGTATAGCAGTAAACATAGAATGAGAATAGCAGGGAACCAGTTAGCTAGCTAAAGCACTCTGTTCTCCACGCATCGCCCTATTTTCTACACATTGTCTGGTGAGTGGCGGAACTCAATAATCTTCTAACCAGATCGTGGGAATAAAAATTATTTACTAGCCTGAATGGAAATCGAACTCACTACTGTCGCGTTCACAGTCGCTGTGCTACTGCGTCACCATGGGAACGGAAGTGTGTTAATGGGAGTGGAGGTTCTTAAAACTATATTCTCATATTTCCTCAGCCTACTATGATATGTGCGGGATACAGCGTGAAGCTAAAAAATATTGATACTCGATGAAAATACAGATTATGTTATATTTAGTAAAACCGTGAGCAGTTGTGGCGCAGAGGCACTAAGTGTGACTGCAAAATTCGATTCGACCCCCCACACGAGGTAATTAAATATTTATTTACATTTATTAATGGGTAACGGTAACAGTTATGTGGGTAACGGAGTGCCATAACACAAGGTTCCTTTTGGCTACCCTGCTGTGGATAAGATATAGCGTAAAGTTTTTTTTTTTAGTAGAAACGTACCTAGAATATGAAACTTGAGTATCTTACGAATGCCGTATCTAACTTCTTCCGCTTAACCGAGTTCAGTGGCGTGACTTTGTGAATTTCCCTGTTCGAGAGAGGAACTAAAGTATTCATGTTTGAATTGACTCTTTGTACGACACTTTAGTCACTTATACGACGACGATCACTACACTTTTTCTATATCAGTACAATAGTAGTTTTATTTAGCTTGACGGTGGCTATCCCGCATACAGAGCAGGCATAGGCAGAGATAATAAGGCATACTCTCCGCCGAATTTTAGAGACGTAGGGTGGCGGGATTCAACGCCGCGCTTTGCCTTTTGTCGGAGCAAAGAAATGAAAATATTGACTAATTCATTTTCTCGACTGAGTATGGAACCCAAAACCTGGCTTGTTTACAATCAAACTGTGCTACTGCGCCACGACGACCTCACGACTAATAAGTACTATTTATACAGACCAGTGATTGTCATGACAACGGTTTTTAAAAGAATAATCGAAGGCCGAATGCGCTTTGATATAGCAGCCGTTGTATAATATATTTCTTAGAAAAGATTTAACATAATGATCCAGAAAAAAATATTTGCCTTGATTGCCTCAGTGCTCGAGAAATATAAGCCTTCACAAGGACAATCGAAGGATGATGAGATAGGCGCTTTTCCTTTTGAATTGGCTGTAATTTTTATTGTTTTTGGTATTTTTTAGGCCATTATGGCGCAGTTGGTGGACTATCCTAATATCATCAATGTTGATTTGAAACCCGTTCGGTATAAAATAATGGTACCCACGCCTAGAAAGAAATTTCGTTAAATCAAACATTGCCTTTCCCAAAAGATAAATATAACTATAATATATAAAGAAAGCAATTTTCTTAAATTTAATTTTTTTGACTTCATAACTACATAACTATAGGCATTATATATTATAGAACCGCCGGTTTTTTCAAAAAAAAATATAATATATATGGTTGACATTAAAAAATCTAATTTGCACCCCTTTTGTTCGGGGAATACCCGCATATAAATAAGCACTTAGTAATGTGTTTAAGAACCTAAAAGTAAATAGTTTCGTTGATAAGATCGTCGAAACTATTTACTTGTAGGTCCTTTTCCAATATATTTGTTACAGGTTCTCTACTACACTTGATTTTATGTACATTATGTGTTGTATCATTTTTTCTTTTATTTTATTTAATATCGCATGATTTTGAATACAAAGTAGCAGTATAGTGATTTATATGTTTTCTTTCAGTTTCCCGCCTTATGTCATATATATGTAGAGCGATAGGCAGAGAGATCCTTCTGTCAGACTGGTGTTCTCCGCCTTTTTGATTTTAAATTCGAGACTTAACTCTGCATTCTATCTTGTCAAAACGGAAAAAAAAATTCATTTACCCCAATGGAGGTCGTATTCACAACGATCGCGATTACCATCAGAAGCCGTTCCACTTCGCCACGGTAACCTCTACGCGAATTCCTATATAAAAATATAACCCTTAAGTAAACGTAATTTCAGCAGAATTTTTGTTTTATCATACATTTAATATGAAACCTAAACCTTTTGTTTCATCATCTTTGTACAATGTCTAATTTAAGGATACTAAGTAATGTATGAAGCAGGCCAGCCGTGTCAAGGATACTATACGTTCCACATTCTGAAGTTACAAGTATCCTAACCCGATTAGCTGGTTTAAGAATAACACTATTAAATTACTCCTTGGTTGACTGTGAGAATTGGGAACCTGAATTTTGGAGATGCATTACAATTTAGTAGTTGCCAGTGGTGGTGCAGGCGTGCGATTGTAAATGCGATAGGTTATGAGTTCGATTTCGACTCGAGGAAATGAAATATTTAATGTTGTCGTTTACTCGCTCTGATAACGAAACAAAGCGCGGTGTTTGGCCATTGTACATGCAATGTTTCCAGAATTCAGCGGAAAGTGGGAAATATAAGTGTATCAATGAGAACGGAGCGTCTTAACACTAAGTCATCAGGTTCCCACTGCCTACACCCTACAATGTGCAGGATACGGCGGCGTAAAGCTAAAAAACGGTAAATAATTCTCATTCAAAATAGATTTTTGAAAATATTTCATACAAAATTAAGAAGTAAATAAGAATAATGTAATAAAAAATGTATTAAAAGAAATAAAGGCTAAGCAATATAACAAAATTCGCTAAACGTGTCCGCCTAAGTGAATAAGTTTGTTGTTGTCTAGGCTAGCGGAGTGGCCACTTACAAAGTTAGCCGGCGACGCTGCATCTTAGCTTCGTAATATGAAACTAAAGACTTTATTGAAAAACATGGACCAAATGGGTAGTGGTCAACTAACAAATGGTTATAAACCGAGAATTAATGCTGGTTGTTCTAGGATAAAGCTTCAATTTTTACATGAACATTTTGCTGTATTGTAGTCAGAAATTTCATATAAATAACTTAAACATCAGGCCAAATTGAATACACCTATAAACTTATGTTTTGAAAATGTAAAATTAAAAACTTGTGATAAAAACATTAGAATATGCTAAGTTACATTGTTAATAACTCTATTACTCTTAATTTCATAAGTTTTACAATCCAAAAACTGTAATACATAAAACAAGTGAACAACTTTCTTATTAATGCGCATCTGTGCTCTAGAAACGTAAAGTAAGGAGACATTCCACAAAAAAGTTTAAGAGTTTGTTGCCTCGTGGCTGTTATCCCTCGTCGCGCAGGGTGCATATAGTGTGACTGTAAAACCGACTGGTCGTCGGTTCGATCAATACTCGACGAGATAATATATTTACTTAAATTTTATATTTCCATTTCTTCGCTCTGGTTTTTGTCTTTGGATTTGTTTTTGGATTTGTGGTTTTGACTTTAGAGTTCTGCTACTCAACACGCAATGCCTCCAGATTTTATCAGAAAGTGGGGAACTTTATTCATGGAAAACTTATATTCTTTTCTCTCTTCCAGAAGAGGAATCCAAATATAGAAGAAGGTGATTAGATCACCATTTTAGATAAACCGTAGATTTTTACAGTTCATATTTCATAACTGTAAGTAACACTTTGTACACTAACCTTGCTTACATACTAACTTCTAATAATTTCTTCTTGGTCCTAATTTTTTTTTTATCGATAAAGCCTTAGATGGTTGTTCCTTCATTATAAATTTACTCAAGACATTTATGGCGCCTTAGTGCTGGCTGTCAATTACAGCGTATAATGTTTCTATTAACATTACGAGTTACCTTAAAAGTAGTAATTACCTTCAATTGAAGTTTATTTACCGTTTAATATATCTATAATATACATTATTTGCTATAAAAGAGTATTATGTATATGGATATATAGAATTTAAAAAAATATGTTAAGATATACGTGAATGGAAATTTTCAAATCAATTAAAATATTAATAATTTATGGTCCTATCCTGCTTTTATCAGGAGAAGCACAGGGTCTAGTGTTCTCCATTTGCCCGATTTCGCGATATTGAGTGGCGTAACTTAACCGCAAACTTTGTTTTGCTAGGGCCCTAATCAAATTAGATTAGTAGCGTTGCCCACCATTCAAGGTTGATTGTACTATGGTTACAGTGTGGGTGCTGTTCCACTGCGCCACGATGGCCTTTTGATATTATATAATAAAATATTTCATTATTCTTAAAACTACTAGTTTTTGATATGTGCTTTTGTATATTTGAAAATATATAGGGTATATTTGAAAAGCTAGAGGAGCTAAAATACATTTCAGCTGGTGTTAACATTAAACGAAAACTAAATCACAAGCCGTATGTTGTTGACATTTTTGGGCTTAAAAAGATTTAACTTATATAAATCGTATCAACAAAACGTCAAACATTTCTATTACAAATACGTTAATATATCATGGTACAGCGGCACATCTTCAGACTGTGAAAGTGATTGTGAAATCTGGATGTGATTACGAAATTGGAGTCCGTAGATTCGATTCCTATTCGAGAATAAATTGTTTTCAATTTCCTCGCTCTGGTGACAAGACAATTAATTCGGTGTAATCTTGCTACCAGGAACCACTCGGTTCCTTTACTTAGTGCACAATGTCAATCTATGGGTGATGCGTGGGGAACGGAGTGTCTCAATACTAGGCTCTCTCTGCCTATACTGCATATAACGTGAAGCTTAATAAATATATCGTAGTGGTTTGTAGGATTCATTGTTTTAAATACATTAAGATTTTTTTAGTTTGTTATTGAGTTAAAATATAACACTTTATACAGTTAAAATAAAAGTAAAGCTTTTATTTTAACTCGTTTATCTTTTTAACGTAGTGGGACTCTAACCGGTGTCACTTGACAGATTATGTCCATATTCGCGGGTTCGAGTCCCGCCACGTTAAAATAATTTATCTAAATATTGTTTTTGCTAACTGTGGGAATACCCGAAATATTAAAATGTTGCTTCTATTTAAATACCCGCAATTCTTCCGGATTACTAGGTTCTCAAATCGAGAGAACACACAAGGGATCCATCTAAATTACAAACTTCACCGCTGTGGAGCAACGGTATTCAATCAATCATATTTTGTAGAATACTATCAATCAACATCTACGTTGTTATAACATCTAAATTTAGCATCTAAAATTGTTGATTTTACTCATAATATTATTAATGATTTAGATTTTCTTGAAAATATATTTCGTGTTAATATAGTAATTGTGAAGGTATTATATTTGATGCTATATTATAAATCAGCTTCACGCACACGGCAGGGTAAGTAGAGGAAACCTTGTGTTAAGACACTCCCTTCCCGACTGCTATATTATTTTTTTTATGGGATGTCGGAAGTGCCGGAATTTAACACCGCGCTTTGTCTAGCATATAATATTTAAAAAAATTAAGTCAATTAACATTAGGCTTATTAAGTAGAAACCTTGAACGACAAGTATGCAGGGCTGTTTAACATAATAAATTAGAAGCGTTCTAATTAAGCGAAGGTAATTATTTAATGTCATCAGAAACAAGGCAGGCGGGATCGTGACCTTAGGATACAGTCGACATTTCACTTATGTTTATTATGTATAGAATTTTGTATGGAATCCTGTATGGAATGGTTACTGTAGCATGGAATTCACGTCATACATATGTAGTTTCGGTACAGTACGGTCGGCGAGTCTTGGCTGCATGGAAGTTAGCTTTAGATGGTTGCGCTAATTTGATTTTGAGATTTTTCTTACTTTTTATATGTTTTTTCTGAAATGAACAAGTTTCATTAACTTTCTCACAGCTCGGCCACGACTCGTCGACAGTACTGTAAATTTCTATTGAAATTATCAAAATTATGATCAAAATTGAGAACCCAGTCGTGGCGCAGCGGCACTAAGTGTGATCATATGGCTATGTAAATAAAATAAAAAGTATTTTGTATAAAAAATTATATTTTGTATATCTTTAAGTCCAGTTACATTTTTTGTGCTATTACCCAACAGCTATAATACCTTTCTTCCTTCAAAATGTTTGGGGCCCCAGTAACAAACACGCGTTAGTTTCATGATCGTTGCCAGCTTTACGACTGGCGGGTGGAAAGCGATTTTATTTCAAGTCTTTGTCGCTTTTGTTCGTAATTATAAGTAAAAAGTGCGAAGAGCAAAATGTAACAAGACTTTAACATACCTCTTCTTAATATAAAATAAAATATTTCACGGCAGATTGTGGGTTCGATTCCCATTCGAGGATATTTTGATTTTGTCGCTCTGGTGTCGAGCCTATTTTCGTCGATTTTCGCCATTCAACACGCAATGCATCCGAAAGTAGGGAGTGGAGTGTCTTAACACTAATCTTCCTCGAACTACCCTACTACATATAGAATACAGCGCAAAACTGAAAAATAAGAAAGAAAATCATAACTATAAAATCAATGTAACACTAGTATTTTTTAATAACTTTCATATAAATGCTTTCCCATAAGTTCCTTTGAAACTATAATATTTCACTATAGAAGCGTGGAAACGAGCAAGCGGGGACTTTGGTATTATTTGTGGTCACGCAATATTTTCATACACTACCTACTAACCACTATGTACAGGTATAAATCGAGTACCTGTTCTGTAACTTGAAGTTCTCAGTATTTATATACGTACATTGTTTGACATTCAATTTATTCCCGAGGAGGGTGTGTGTAGCACACTTAAATATTCAATTTTATGAGGTCGTCTGTCGGTTGGAGACTCATATATGTGAAGGTTTTGGTCGTAGCATGGAATATTACATTTAGGATGATAAATATACTTTAAAGTCTTATTTCTTAGTGTTTATAGTTGGACCTTGTGCGCCTGCGCCATGACTGGCCTCATCTAATCTTAATGCTTAATTAAAATTGTTAATGATTTAGAATAAATAAGATATAGGTCGAAAAACATATACGTTTATAATATGAATTGCTACAGCATATGATGCGTTTGATTTAATATTTAAATACCAGTACGAGCCAACGCACCGGTTGTGGGTTTGATTCCCCCTAGTGAGAATGACATTTTAATACTTCCTTGCTCTGGTAGCGAGGCAAAGCGCGGTGTAGAGTTCTGCCACCCGGAATGCCTTAAGAAATCAGCGAATAGTGGAAGATGAAAGTATCGTAACAGGAATGTTGTGTCCTAAAACTAGGTTCCCTGTGTCTACAGTTCTACTTGCGGGATACAGTATGAATCTAACAAAAGAGTAATTTAAAGTCATTTTTTTAAAACCTACATACACACAAAAGAAAATGTCCTGAAGAAAAGAAGATAAAATTCTTATGGGATTGTGATGTTTAAGACAGCGTTCCGCGTTTACACCTAACATGCAAATGCTTTTACAGTTGTTGATAGAAGTACCTACTCTACGTATAGTTCTTAACAGGTTTGAATTATTTCTAATGTAAAAATAAATCTATCGATGTGCTTCTCTTATTATTTTAAGTAAAAAAATAAATTAAATTAGCTTCACGCTATATCCTGCACACAGCAGTGTAGAGGGAACCTAGTGTTAAGACACTCCGTTCCACACTTCCTGCCAAATTTTGGAGGCATTGCGTGTTGAGTGGCAGAACTCAACGCCGCGCTTTGCCTCGACACCAGAGCAAAGAAATGGAAATATAAATTAAGGTAAATATTTCATCTCCTCGAGTGGGGATCGAACCCACAACCAGTCGGTTTTACAGTCACACTTTGTGCCCCTGCGCCACGTCAGGCCTCAATTATTTAAGTAAATTATTTTAAATAAAGTCTTAATATACAAATCAAAATAATAGAAATGTTTTCATTATGACACTCTTTTCTTTCAGCGTTCAGCTTTATTTAGATGGATTGTGTGGTGGGTGTCAGTCACTCTACACATATGTGTTAGTGTTAAAAGACGTTCAAAATAAATTTTAAATAATAAAACTCCAGAGTTCAAATCCACTGAAGCACGGCTTCCACCATGAAAGAGAAATGCCCAAAGGGAGCAAAGACTATTGTAGTTTATAATTAATTCGATCCGTCCTCTCGAACTGAGCAAGTTCATTTCAACTCTTTCTGCTCGCTCGGTTCTTTTCGCCCTACTATTTGTTGGTCAAAATATAAATATGTTGATATAAATACAAATATGGGTCCGTTCCGTTCGCGGTGGAGTCTGGGCTTTGTAGCGAGCACGCTTACAGGCTCTAGCATTTCGTCACGGCAATTTTCGATTTTATGATAGTTATTAATAATAACAACATCGTGCGCTTGACTGTCAACTTGATGGTTGTAGGTTCAATCCTCACGCAAGATTAATTAACAATATTTTTCTAGCTCTGGGATGTAAAGTGCGGGGTTGAGTTCCACCAACCAACTCATAGTGTCTCGAAGACGGAAAACGGAATGTCTTTACACTAGATATGCAGAAAAAAGCTTGAACTTAGTAATTTTAATACAACAACACTAATATAAACGATGTCTTGACTGTCTCTTAATATATGTAAGTACTTATTGAAGGTCAACCATTTACATGCGTAAAGCTCTCTACCAGAGTCAACGTTCTCATCTATCCGGGGTAAATCCACCCAAGTTAATTAGACAAGGCAAGGCAAGAACTGTCAGCAATTGCGGCTAAGTATTAAATTGATACCACGAGGATGCAACTTAGGAGTGAGGTCAATGACTCCATGTTGAATATTAGTGACTGGCTCTCGGGTGCCACTACTAAATTTCTAGATTTATAAATTATGCGATTTGCTTTTTTTATTAATATTCAACTGTGCAAATAAATATTTTATAATAATGTTTCAAAAATTAACAAAAATAGCCTTTAAGGTTCGATACACACTAGAGAAAATTAAATATTTAATATTTTCTTTGCTTCACTCTGGTTCGAGGGAAAGCGGCGTTGAGTTCCGCCACAGTGAAAATGGGGAATGGAGTGTTTTAAAACTACGTTTCTTCTGCCTACCCTTGTTGTGTGCGGGATACAACGTGAAATTGATTTTTAAAAAAAGAAAACATTTTAGAAATGTGTTCAGTATTCAGTAGAGAATGTTTAGTAGATTTGGGAAGTATGTTGTAAGTAAGTAAGTAAGTACGATGTTACATGGCAGCGAAACGTGGGAATTGCAGCAGAAGAATGAAAGAAAGGTTAATGCCGTGAAGATATGATGTTTTCGTAGAATAGGCGGAGTCAGCTTGAGCAGATTGAATCCGCTATGAATATATATACACAGAATAGCGAGGTAAAGGTACTAGCGAGGATGTGATAATGAAGAAGAACATGCTCAGCTGGTTTGGGCACGTCGAACAAATGAGCGATGGAAGGATGGCAAAAAAGAATTATGACGGAAAAGTGTCGAGAACACAGTATCAAAGATACTGGACGAAGGTCACGTACACAAAAGCATGAGGACCCCCCGGAGGACATGTATAAAGTGGTTGATGACAGCGGACGAGGCGAAAGAGGTATGTAGAGACCGTAGCGTTTAGCGCTCCGTTCTTTCTGACTACCTCGTTAGGGATACAGCGTGAATCTAAGTTAAATTAAGTTTTAAAAAAGGTTTTATATCCTAGGCAAAGCAGGCCTATTTTTATAAATGAAAACAGTACTAGTTTTTCTTCTATTTATCTTAATAATGTCTTAGTATTTTAACTCAATGTAATTACATTTACGTTTATTTACACATTAAGTATCACTTAATAAGTCGATTAACTTGTTAACAAGTTTCGGATGCATGATTTATTACAGCTTTAATGTCCTTAGAGTGTAATTCAAGGGAGTCCATTTACATAACTTACATTATTGTCATTGAAGTACATTTTACTGGAATGCTTTTTATACTGTTTCTATTTTAACACGAAAGAAATCAACTTCATGCCGTATTCCGCTCATAGTAGAGTGATGGAATTTATCGAGGCGGAACTCAATGCCAGGCTTTTGCTTTGGCGCCAGAGCTAAGAAATTAAAATATTAATAAATAATAATTCATTCCCCCGAGTAAGGATCGTACCCACAACCGTCGCGTTACCGTGTGCGAACTATGGCTTAATGAGATGAGTATGATACAATTTCTTTCAACTCCACATTGTATCTCGCATATAAGGGTAGACTGTGAGAACCTAGTGCCAAGACACTCTGTTGCACATTTTCGACCTAATTTTCGAGAAATTGCTCGCTCGTCGCTTTAATCGTGTGCAGTTAAACGCTGCGGCGGCTGCGCCACGACGACATCTGTATTGAATATCTGTTATGACCATAGCAACCATTCACCAGCCTAAGTATATTTCATAAAAAAAGCGTCAAGCTGTATCCCGCACACAGCAGGGTTGACAGAGGGAACCTAGTGTTAAGATACTCCGTTCTCCATTTTCCGCCGAGTATATTTTATCGACATTATACTACTATTTTATAGACATTAACAAAGAGATACAAATAAAATTAATAATTTAAACCACTCTTTAAGATAAAACTGTTTTCTGAATTAATTGTATTATTAAATTGTATTCAGCTCTTAACAAAACAAACAAAATTGAAGGCAATATCTACTAAATAATAATACCTAATACCTTCTTACATTGTCGGTCTTGATGTAAAACTGCTTATTTTAGTGTACCACTATCAAGGGGTTAATGGCGGCCCTGAGGGGTCATTTCCTGTGTCGGTACAACAGAATAATATATATAACCTAATGTTTCATGTTTCGCCCTTGGCCTAAGTTATATCAATATTGAGTTATGTATTAAACTTGTGTAGTTGTTTCGTTTTAATTTAAATTGTAGCGTTAAAATTGTTAAAGTTAAAAATTATTATTTGGAATCATTTGTTAAATTAAAAAAAGTCAGCTTCACGCTGTAGGGTAGGCAGAAAGAAGCTAGTGTTAAGACCATTATTTTCCGTCGAATTCGGAAGGCATTGCGTATTGAGTAGCGAAACTTAACGCCGCGCTTTGTCTCGTCACTAGAGCGAAATTAAAATATAAATATGTCTGAATTTAACTTTAAAACAGTGTAATATTTTTATTTTTCTAAAGCTCTTCTTAGATAAATCGTGTTCGCTTTTCCCGTTCGTAATGTATGTATGTAGTGAACATAATTCAGTCGCTTCCTCCACCTATTAATACATAATGTAGGTTCTTATATTATGATTTATGATGTAGGGTTGCGTAAATTATTCAATTCCTGGAACCATAAAAATGTCATATTACATTTTTACTTTGAAAGACTAACTATAATATATAGACTGTATTTATTATAATTTATAAATTATATTTATAAAATTCTGAACATACCTTTATAATCAGTTGGGGTTTTTTTTTATTTAAGGCTATATTGGGTGAGAGATAGACATTTCAGAAAGAAAAAATTGTATATTATTATTTTTAAGTTTCTCGCACTAAAGCGAGAGAGTCAGAAAGGAAGTAGAGTTGAAACTCTTATGTCTTAATACGTCTTGACCAAATTCGTAACACGTGTATTTACTAAAGTGGAGAAAAATATATTATAATAAACAAAACAAGAAAGCCACTTCAATTACTTCTATGGTAAAAAAAACACGGATTATTTGGAATTTGAATTCAACAAAACAGATTTTTCTGCATAAATATATTGATTTATCCCGCTATTATTCTTTCATCCCAAATAAACATAAGGGAACCTTGAAATATTATTCCTAGTGAAAATATTCTACATCCTTCTCCAAGTGAGTTTTTCTACCTTAAAATATTATTATATTTGAGAGTAAAGCGCGTTTGAATCGTCCTTAAGTACGCGATTGTCATCAGCATCACAATTCACTGTGTCGTTGACATTTAAGATGAAATAACCACTTTAGATTATAGTATCACGAAACCCGCAGATATTGGGTAACGTCTGATTTATCATTATAAATTGTTTTAGTGTTTAGTTCCCTTTTTTGTTATTTCATGCTGTATCCCGCACACAGCATATATATATATATATATATATATATATATATATATATATATATATATATATATATATATATATATATATATAAGATTAACTTTTAAAAACGTTCGACAAATACCGTAAAGTACCTCTCAAGACAGAACATTTGTTGGCTTAGTGTAGTATTTACTTGCGATGGATAGTTGCAATTATTGCAAGGTCATTGACCCCAGCCAACGACACTGGTTCCGTTGCGGTCATTTAAACAACAATTGAATCAGTGGTTACGACCATAACAGTCATTACCTCATTTCTTCCCCATAAATATACTTTAATATATACAGTATACTTGTAATTGTTTGTAATTTTTAGGGTTCCGTACCTTTTAAGGAAAAAAGGAACCCTTATATCATCATTTCGCAGGCCGTCCGTCGGCCTGTCTGTCAAGAGCTTTTTATATCAGGTATGCTTGGAGATATCAAGTTGAAATTAAACAAACCATATATTCAGATCATTTAGCCCGATGATTTCCTTAAAAAAATATTTCTACAGTTATTTAAAAAAAAAAAGCGTGTTTAGGATTTTAAGAGAAAAAGGAACACTTATTTTATGGCTTTTCTAAGCACTTATGGTTAAGCTAAGCTTGAATTTCAGAAAAATCTCGAGACATCGAATTTATGTACGGAATCTTCGGTAAGAGGGCCCGACTCGCGCATATCCGTTTTTTTAGCTTTTGCGCTGCATCCCACACATAAATGGGAAGCAAGAGGGAAATTAGGAAAATGTTAAGACACTACGTTCCTATTAAGACATTTCCACCGCATTCTGCACGTCGAATGGTCAAACTCAGTGCTGCAGCTTGCCTCATTTCGTTCTCCTCGTTATTTTCATTAAGTGGTAATCAAACCTACAACCGTTGTCGCACCCTTATGCCGCTGCGCCACGACTAGTCTCAATACTCAATGCTGCATTTTACTATTATTTTGCATTATTAATTTTCTATAGAGTAATTCTTATACTTTCTTAGATACCATTATATGCTAACAACACGTAGTGTAAGAAATAATAACAATAAAAAGAATTAGTAAATAATTAACGCATTTAGGAAATGTTTAGAGAGTTGTGTTTTAATGCGGTTCAAGGGAACCTGTTTCTAATTCAATGAACGCATTAGCAGCGTCAGCTGCTTTTTACTTAATAGTTTTTATGTCGCAATACAGGTTCCCCAAAAACGATTCAAAAGTTTCAATACTTAATGCAAATTTTAAACAGGCTTACTACTTTTTGCGCTTATGGCTTTTCTAAGCACTTATGGTTAAGCTAAGCTTGAATTTCAGAAAAATCTCTTACTTACTACTTTTTGCGTCGTGACCACAAAAACCAACATTATGTCACGTTTCTTGTTCCTCCTTAGCTTGGCCAGTGAAATCATAAATCATCAATTATGTTTTTATATATAGATCCAAATAGCCTAAGATCCCAGGGCCCCTAGACCTACGTCATTTTAGCAAAGCTGAAATATTGAGGACTAGTCTAATATGTAGTTAAGGCAGTCTACGTACTCACTAACTTCAAGGTGGGGCCCTTTCAGAAGTAGCGCCATATAAAGATACATCTCCGTCTGGGAGGATGATTGAGCCATCGGATTGGAATCGGTGCTAATAAAGGATCTTGAAATAGTCCGTAAATATTATATATAAAATTAAAACTTGCTAGTAAAACGTAGTTGCTCCAATTTTAAACAACTTTTACGACGTCTGCCAGGAGTCTGCCTGCCTGGTAATATAATTATACATTTTACATTAACATTTTTTTACATTATTCTTAAAAAATATGTATACTACCTATACGCTACCTCTGAAAGGCTGGGCCCTTTCAGAGGTCTACAATCTTAACTACATATTGGACTATTAACCCTAAATGACATAGGTCTGGGGGCCCTTGGATCTCAGTGTCAAATGAATGTAGGTGTTGTACCAATTAGAGTGACTCGTGATTAATTATAATTCATATGTTTTGATTGACAGCCAAGGATGTGTTGCGTAGTTGTCTATCATCATAATTATTATTTAACTTCATAATAATTATTTAACTTCTCGATGAATTCCGGACATAGTAGGGTGGGCAGAGGTTACTTGGGAACTTATTGTTAAGACACTTTCGTTCCCCACTTTGAGCCGAATTCTTGAGGCTTGCTTGTTAAGTGGTGGAACTCGACGTCGTGTCGCCGCGCTTCGCCTTCGCTAAACGGACGAGAGAGTTAAATTATTAAATAATTCATTTCCTCGAGCAGAGTCGAACCCACAACCTGGTTCAGGTAGCATCGATTATTACCTTTCTAATATACTAATTAAAATCAGATATTCATAGATTATAATTAATAGATATTCATAGAATTTAATATATAGAAGCCACTATGTTACAAATACTATTAAAGAATCAATTGGAGCTTAACAGAAAGGAAATAATTATTGTTTCATATGAAACTTGTAATACAGCTATGAACAAATCTCTTCGATCATTTGGCGTGTTGAGTGGCGGAACTTAACGCCGCGCTTTTTCTTGTTACCAAAGCGAAGAATCGAATTCACATCCGTCCGATCAGATCCGAAGAGAGATCTGTATTTTCTACTGAGCTATTAGATTAACTTAGGTTTACTATCGATGTTCACTACTTTATAGCTTTATACATATCCTATTTTATATAAGCTAAAAAGTTTCTATATTCAAGTTCTTCACAATATAACAAAAATATATACCTTTGATACCGCTTGGAACCTTCATTTCCTTACTTCCGCATTTTGGCAGGGAACGACCTTAGTACATGACATTGTGAGCCGTCAACTTGACTTTATGCCTGATTAGATCGAGTATCCCAAGCCAAGGCCGGCAGAGCACGCGATATGCTAATATACCTATAATATACCTATATCGAGTTCCGTCTAACTGGTATTGTATGTATTCGCACACCCCAAATTTACATAACCTAGTACTTTCGGTATAAAAGTTCTTTTATGAAGTGTCTTTTCTTTTTTTACATCTTCACGCTGTATTCTGCATACAGCACAATACGCTGTGGGGAGCCTAGTGTTAAGACACTCCGCTCACAACTTTCCACCGAATTCTAGAGGTATTGTGTGTTGAGTGGCGAAACTCAATGCGCTTTGCCTCAACACCAGAGCGAAGAGATATTTAATGTCTTCGAGGGGGAATCGAACCAGCTTGTGCCCCTCAACTTCGAACTGGCTTTCCAGTTCCTTATCTAACACCATAAATCATTATTATATGTGAAGAAAGTAACTCAGTTGACTCAGCAACTTTTTAAAAAATGGTGGATCATTATAAATGATAGTTCCTATAACAGTATAAGAAATTTGATGGAAAAACAGTAATATTGGGGTTTTGATCGATTATGGAATATGCAGTCATGAGCCCAGGGCACGAGGTTGCGACTGTAAACACGACAGGTTCTGGGTGTGATTCCCATTCGAGGAAATTAAATATTTCAATTTCCTTGCTCTGGTAACAAAGGAAGCGCGGCGTTGAGTTACGCCACTCAACATGCAATATCTCCAGAATAACGGAAGTGTCTCAACATTAATAAATGTAACGAAAGACGTAATGGTTGAATGAATGAATAATCAGTACTGCGTAAAATAATATTAAAACTGAGTCATAGACACAGTTACTTTAAAAAGATTTAACCTGTTTTAGTTTGTTTCTACCAGAGGTGGAAGTAGTACCGGGGAGGGGTGAAGGGGGGAGGTGATTTTGTTTTAATTTTCGGGAACCTCTTTCATAAAATTGGCGGGTAACGTAACATTAATTTTAATAATGGCTACTTTTCTTGCGAGATTTGAACCCACATATTTCATTTACATAATATATGTCCATATACAACGATATGCTATTTACTTTCCTATTCTTAGTAGTAGCCAAAGGTAGCACGTTCAAGTCCAACACACGAAAATGTTTGCAATAAGTTACAGCATCATTTCTATAGTTGCACTTACAAATAAGTATTAAATATATTGTTTATATATTTATTAGAAATAAATATTGGTTGAAGTGGTTATATTTATTATTCATATTTACTATTAATCAAATACAACGAACTGATATGCCTATTACGACATAGTGCCAAGACACTGCGTTCTCTGCTTTTACTCCAGTTGTCGAGGCACTCGAAGCTCACCAAAGTGGGGTAGAAAAAATAATCTATTTCACAGAATAGGGATCGAACCCGCTGTCGTGTCGCTTTTACCATAACAACGCGTCACGACAGCCGCTTAGCTAATTTTACAAGAAAGAAAAAACTTAATGAATTCTTTTAATTTGCCTTTTCACGACATTCGTTACTGTTTAATTTTACCACATTAACCCGTATCGCATGACTCATTTTGAACGATACCGCTTTTTCTTGTTATTTTACTACAATAAAGAATATTTGTGTTATATTGTTGCCATTATTTATAAATGAAGTATTTATTTAGAAGCCAGTCGTGGCGCAGTGGTACAAAGTGTGACTGTCTGTGAAACCACCTGGTAATGGGTTCGATCCCCACTCGAGGAGATGAAATATTTGTTTCTATTTCTTCGCTCTGGTCGAGGCAAAGCGCGGCAATGGCGAATTCTGTAGCCATTGCGTGTTGAGTTCTGGCTCTCAACACGCAATGCCTCCAGAATTCGGCAAAAAGTGGGGAATGGAATGTCTTAACACTAGGTTCTTTCTGCCTACCCTCGTGATTTCGACTAAGTTTTTATTTATTTAGATGAACTGGAACACTATTTAAGTTCATGATAACCTTACCTGGAGCGCTCAAACGATTCATCATACTTATCTAACATTCTAGCATCCATAAAAGAATAAAAGTTTATATATATAGGCGAATATAAAAGTACCGGAACATACGTTGCGGTAGTTTTGTATCCGCAAATACAAAACACATAGTGACTCGAAAATTCGGCGGAAAATGGAACGGAGTGTCTTAACACTAAGGTTCATTTTATCTATTCTGCGATATGCGGGACAGCGTGAAGCTAAAAAATGTAGATCACCATTTTTATAATGTTTACATACATACACACAAATACAAATATAATCAATGACATTATTATAAATTATCGACATTTCCACAATACGACCTTGCGTCAAATATGTCCAAATGTTCTTGAACCAGTTTACGTTGTAAACGCTATAATGTTAGTACCTAGTTGTGATCAGTACAATTTCCTTTCAATATGGAAAACGTCGTTACTGTTAATTGTATATTAAAAAGAAAATATGGTGTAGTTCATCTATTTTATATATCTTTTTATGTAATTTTATAAGTAATGTGTGTGGACTGGCAGAAAGTGGGGAACGGAGTGTCTTAACACTAAGTTCCCTCTGCCTACCCTGCTGTGTGCGGAATACAGCGTGAAGCTCACTTATGATTATTGTATAGGTACATTCTGTTGTTTTCCTTCTCAACTCCCTAAACTAGGACTACATATAATTGAGAATCATTGCAAATAATTTATTAATTCAGTTTTCACGTCTGAAATGAAAAAGTGGAGAGTAAACTCTATAAATCTGAATAACTCTTTACAGCAAGGACATAAACCTACGCAACAATTTCTCTACCTTTTTTTTAATTATACGGAGACGCTTCATCGAACAAGAATAAACTCGCAACTGTTTTATCCATCCATTAACTAGTATATAATGTATTTTTAATTAAAAATGTCCCTAGAGTCGTCTTAACCTGTAACATAAGTATAAGTATGTAGGTACGTAATGAATAAGCGATATAGTTTTGCGGTTGTAAACGGCTACAGGTCGTGAGTTCAGGGCGACATAAAAATATCTAATACTTTCATCTCTTCACTCTGGTAACAAGGCAAATCTCGGTGTTGAGCCTCGCTGCTCAACACGTAATGCCTCTAGAATTTGGCGAAAAATTGAGGACGAACAGTCTTCAAACTAGGTTCCTAGGTTCCCTATGCGGAACGCAGCGTAAAGTTAAGAAAAAAAATAAAAAAAAGATTAGGTTCTATCCTTACCTGATTCAATGTCGTTAACCTCGGGGATGTGAATTAATCATATGCATATAAAAATCGCATTATAGCTGGTCTGGCAAAAGGTGTATGACCTCATTCTGATATAAATAAGTACATTTAAGCGATTCTTAATTTATTTGTCTTTAATACCTTTAAAATTTCAGTTTATATTATTTTCTTTATGATTGTAACATTTTTTATTAACAGAATGTACTCGTATGTATATTGAACGAGAATTTATTTTATGTTTTTAGCAAGAGATTATAATAAAATACAGTTATAAGTTATTTAGTTAAATTTCTGTATATCGCCGGTCTGAAGTGGCGTTTGTTTAAATTAGTGGTAAAATTTTGTAGTATAGTACTAGCAAAGGTAAATAAATAAATAGATTATTTATTTATATTTTAATAGAGAACAGAGTGTCTCAACACTAGGTTCCCTCTGATTACCCTGCTATGTGCAGGATACAGCGTGAAGCTAATAAGATATTTATTACTTCGATTAAATAATTTAATTAGATTTTAAATGTCTGATTCTTAAAAAATATATATTAAATAATAATTTATATTATTTTAAGGAGAAGAAATAAATCGTGTTTTTTTATAAACATATCATCAAAAAGGACAATATAAAAATAAAATTGTAAAAAGAAAAATACAAAAAAGCATTTCCCGTACCGGGAATCGAACCCGAGCCTCCTGGGTGAAAGCCAGGTATCCTAGCCACTAGACCATACGGGATATGATGATTACTCCAAACTAGTGCTACTATTATCATATCTAAATTTATTTTACAACATTTAATGCTTATTAATATTTGTTTTGGTTTTAAAATTTATAATAAAAATATTATTTTACTTTTAATTTGGCACAAAGTGTGACTGTAAACCGACTGGTTGTGGGTTCGATCCCCACTCGAGGAGATGAAATATTTACTTAAATTTATATTTCCATTTCTTCGCTCTGGTGTCGAGGCTAAGCGCGGCGTTGAGTTCTGCCACTCAACACGCAACGCCTCCAAAATTCGGCAGAAAGTGGGAAACGGAGTGTTTTAACGCTAAGTTCCCTCTGCCTACCCTGCTGTTTGCGGGATACAGCGTGAAGCTGATTTTTATTTTTTATTTATTTTACTTTTAATGTAGAATATACTAAAGATAGCGTCTCTATTGTGAGTAAATGAGATATACCTGTTCAGTAAGTTCTTTATTACTGTATTTTTTAAGAGCAACTTATGTTCTTACAAAAAATATTTTTAAACTTTATACAAAGGACCTAAATAATAAACAAATTAGTGTTAATTGCAAGTCTTATAACTAAATTGGGTTAAATGGTATTTTAATTGATCGACTAATTGGAATAATTCCCACAAATAACAGTTAATTATTAAATTTAATAATACATAATTTTATGTATTTTTTTAAATGTCGTATATGATACATCATTTATTTGTTTGTCATATTCTTTTATAATATGTTTATAAACAAATTCACACTGTACCCCGCGTACGGCTATGTAGGCAGAGAGTACCTAGTATTAAGATACTCAATTCTTTTCTTTCTGCCGACTTTTTCGAGGCACTGTGTGCTAAGTGGCGGAACTCAACGCCGGGCTTTTGCGTTGGTGCCAGAACGAAGAAATTAAAATATTAATAATTAACATTAATTCCTTCCTCATAATTTCTTATATTAACGATAATAAACTAATTATAATATATTTTCTACCAAACGATTACTTTATGGCCCTACAATATAAAGGGCCATAAAGTCATCAAATTAAATAGAATCAAATTGGCCATTGTCGTAGTGAATTGAGATAAATTCCGTAGACTGCGTATTGCGAGGAGTCACGCACATGTTGAAAAAGACGGTTGAGCCAAGGTTGTTATATAAAAATAGACATTTCTTAAAAAGGTATCATTTAATTTGTATCATAAATAGATTTTATACATATAGAAGTCAATATTGGGAATCGAAGTCACAGTTAAAGCCTTATGTGACCGGGCCACGAGGGTGAGACCCTTGTAGTAAGTAGTCATAGTTTTGTAATGAAATTATAATAAATAATTATAGGCAAAAATACTGAATCTGCCAGAGAGTCTGCCATATATTTATGAATATGTAGGATTTTTTTATCGTTGAACACAAGGTGTCCGAATGAAAACACACATGATGTCCGAACTCCTTATATTAATCATTTATAAGAAAAAACACTAAAGTTAAAAGTATATTTCTTAACTTCCAGCGATGGACGGCGGCGCGTGGTGCGCCCGCGATATCTCCCTGCGGGCGCAGAAGAAGTTTCTGTCGCGAGTGGGCGGCGCGGCCAGCGCTCGGGCCCTCGTGCTGGATGAACACGCCGCGAAGCTGCTAGATCAGGTATTATTATTGGTCTTTTCCCCTTCGTCCCTCACGCTGCATCTCGCACATAGAAGAGTAGGCAAAGGAACCCTGGGAATCTAGTGTTAAGACACTACGTTCCCCACTATCTACAAAATTTTGTAAGCATTGCCTGTTGAGTGGTGGAACTCATCACCATTCAGCATCAGATACTATTTTTTGTTTATTTATGTATAATATATGATTTTCAACTAAAACAGCAAAGTATTAGATAACCCAAAATATTTTAATTTTTAGTTAAATAAAAAAGTAGCGAACTTGACACTCTACTCTACTGTTTGTAGTAGTAGAGTAGAATCATTATTAAAATCGTTTTGGACAACATGAATCAGGTATTTTGAACTTACGTCAAAATAATTTTGTGTGTGCGAGCAAGTCGTTAAGATTAAGTAAGTAGCCCCTAAGGGTTAAACATATTTTGTTTCAGCAATTACACTGTTCGGTACTTGTGTTTTTACAATGTAAAGTATGCAAAAAAAATTACATTTTAAATATAATGTATCATGGTACTATTGAATGTAAATGTAAATGTATATTCAATAATACCACAATTACAAGTTATTTTTCTTATATATAAAAATGTTAGACAAATCACAATTTATTTTTAGTTCTTGTGTGTATTACGCGAGCGCGTTGAGAAGAGAGAAGCGGAGAAGCTGGTCAAGCACGTGATCAAAGCGGCCGTTAAGATAGGAGTGTTGCGGCGGCACGGCCAGCTCTCGCCGGCTGACGAACGCGCCCTGGCCGCCTTCCGTTCTAAGTTTCATGTGAGTTACTTTACATTAATTGCTATGAGAGACTAAAATGCGAAAATGTAAGCCAAGTTCAACATTTACAATTTAGTATGTGTTTCTTCTATGCTTTGGCTTTTGCATTTGCTAACTAAATATGTGCAAAATTCTATTAATAAATTTACTGTAAAACTACATTTAATTAACGTTTTTAAAGTCAAAGTACGACTGTATGGACCGACTGGTTGTGGGTTCGATCCCCACTCGAAAAGATGGAATGTTTACTTAAATTTATATCTCCATTTCTTCGCTCTGGTGTCGAGGCAAAACGCGTCGTTGAGTTCTGTCACTCGACAAGCAATGTCTCACGAATTCGGGAGAAAATGGCGAACCGAGTGTCTTAACATTAGGTTCCCTCTGCCGCCCCTCCTGCGTGCGGGATACAGCATCAAACTGATTATTATTTAATTAATTTCTCTTCACTTTGTTACTTCACTTAAATTTAATAACATTAATTAAAACATTCCAACCAGGAAATATTCAATCAGTTTAATTAGACCGAGGAATTGTAAATAATTTGAAATTATGTTTACATTTCTTGGAACAACATTGGAATAGAAAACCACTTGCCATATTGATTCAACCTTATAAATAGAAATGAAAGTCGATATTAAATATAAACAACATTATTTACATTACACATATTAATTACATTTACATTACATAAATTAAGGTTCCCTATAGTTTGTTTCAATCTCTACCTAAGAACATATATTTAACTTCCTTAAAAAAATTACGTATATATCCCGCATATAGCAGGGTAGGCAGAGGGAACCTAATATTTAAACACTTCGTTCCCCACGCATCGCTCAATTTTCAACAGATTCCGTATAGCGCTGAATTCAGCATCAGTTTGTCGGTTTGTTGTTACCGGAGCTAAGAAATGACAATATGACGTGACGGTTGTGGGTTCATTACCTCGAGCGAGAATCGACCCACAACCGTCACGTTAACAGTCCACACGCTGCGCCAATGCGCCACGACGGCTCTGTATACATATTTAACCTATTTAACAGCGTACATGAAAGCTTCGTCTGTTCTGAATAAACTCAATTAATTTTGTCGATACTTGCTAAGAAGTTTTTCTGTTTGTTTCCAGACGGTGTTAATGGCGATAGTATCGTTCTGCGAGGTGGACTTCTCTTATGATAGAGGGTTTCTACAGGATGCTTTACGCGAATCACATCAATCACTCAAGTAAGTATCTTTTTTTATTGTTGAATTCTTAGGCCAGTGTGCTGTTGTTTTTGTTGGACTCTTTTAATAGGAAACCTTTCTTTTACATGCTTAAGAAGTCGTAGAGGCCAGTCGTGGCGCAGTCGCAGGGACATGGGAAATAAATTATTTAATATTTCCATTTTTTTCGCTTTCGTTTCGAGGCAAAGCGCTGCGTTGAATGCGGAATTCACTTAACAGGCTATGATAGGAACGGAGTGTCTGAGAACGTGAAAACGAGAGAGTGTGGCAGAGAGTTAAAGGAATGCTAGCACGATTTGTACTTCATAAATATATCTATAACTATAAACAATATACATACACGTATCTACTATAGAAAGCTTATTTTATATAATTGTATTATAATTTAAATACGATAAATAATATACAATTTATCAATTATTTCCTGTCTAATTAAGTTCAGTAACTTGTCCATTTATTCATCAGTTATAATAAAATATTCTCTCACTTTCAGGTCAGTAGTGGAGCGACACTTGTCCGACAAGTCAGTGTCTCGACTGGCTGGTGTCTTTGCTCTCGCGTCCAGAGGAGAGCTCTTAGACTCTCTATTTTCCGGACAGATCGACGAGAATGTCCTGAAGTTAACAAGGATGCTGCGAAAGGAGCTGGATCGAGGCCTGCTATAATATAATTATGTTAATACACATGTGCCGTCCTACTTTCCAAAAAACAAATGTCTTGGGACTTGTGGTCTGGATTCTAGAATCCTTGCAATTTGCCCTTTAGGAATCGTAAATCGTAATTTTTAAATTTGCATAAAAATAGCTCCATATTTGAAATGTATTGAACTTGTATATTAATATATATCAAATATCAATGTATTTGTGTGTGTGTGTGTGTGTACCAAAAAAAATGTAGAATTGCGATTCCAATTGGTCTTATCAGCAAAAAGGTGATTTGATAAGGGATCACTGAAACGTTATCTCCACAAATGGAGATTGGACACTCCCGTATTGAACTAGGTTTTGTTACAAATTTGTGTTATTCTCACTAACTTTTGCCATTACATATAAAAGCTGAGTCTAGCAAAGTAAAAGGCGTAAAGCTGAACGCTAAAACTTATGACAATATATACAAACAAGTTTTCAAAATTGTTAGGTACTAATACTTTTTTTTTATTTTTCTCTTAAAAGAGCAAAGAAACAGACATATATATGCTCTCTAAAAATTCCAAAGAGCAGTAAAACAAGACTGTAACGAATACTCAACTAGAACTTTTGTTTACTTTGATGGTTTTTTTAAAAACAAATAATATTTTTCTGTGAAAATCTAAGAAATTTCGATATGAACTTTCAGTCAGTCGCTGAATTAAAATTTTTCGATATGAAATCTCACATGGTAGTGCTTTTAACGTCTATATAAAGACGATAATATAAATACCAATTTTACCTTTACACTATACGAATAGGTTTACACGTATAATTAAAAAAAAAACGTATAATTATAAATTGAATAATATTATAGAACTGACAATTTACAAGAACTTGCCGTTTTTTGCCGTTATTTTACCGATCGCTATGCCTGACTTTACTTACTATTAATTTCGTAACGCACAATTTACTATTTAAAAAGAAAAAGAAAATTTTAATTTATTTCTGTTATACTTAAGCTTTTATATTTATAAAAATAAACGATTGCGTATATAAGTTGTAGGAGCGTTACGAAACTTACTATTGATTTTCGACTGTATTCACTAGACGTCGTGTTTTGAACTACAAAATATATCTCTATTGTCATAAATTCTAAGTAATAATATTTTTCTTATACAAAAATATAAGAAGAATATTATAAGAAATTATATATAGACAAAATAAAATAAATGGACAAACAATAAGACTCACAGATCGATAGTTAGAATTCAAACTTAAAGCACATTGCACCGAAAAGCTTAAAAAGAGCATTTAATAAAGAAACTAAAATAATTTACTACCTAACTTAAGTAACAATTAAAGTTAAATAGTAAATTAATTAATTATAAAATCCGACGTCATTAGTGATTCGATTCTTGCCTCAAATCGATGTTTTATGAGTCTTTGTTGTGTTTGGCGTTTTGTAAATATAAAAATAAATAACATTTGTACATTCAATGGTTTAGTGTAAGGCAATATCTTTACTGTTACCAATATTTATAACGTTATTTAACGTTAAAACGTTACGTTTAATGTAATTCTACTTATTTTTTTTTATATTTGTTTTATCTATTAGCTTATTTTTGTGTAATTTTAGTTATTTTAAAAGGTTAAAAATAACAAGTGAGCTGCCAGTAACTCTACACTTTGTAAATTAAATATAAACTTAATCTATGAATCGAAATAAATATTTTAATGATACATTTCTCTATAGAACGATATATAGTTTTAACTTTTACTATATCTCACTCAACTTCTTATTTATATAACTTTTACATATATACAATAAATTTAAATTATTAACTATTATCTATATCACTTGTACACGATTTAAATAATATTTATGACACTGTTCCTTTTTAAATTCAATAACTTTGTGTATAATTTTAAGAATATTTTCTAATTTAAATGAACAAAACATGACAATTCGGACCAAAATATGAATATTTAGAATAGTTCGAGCATATCTGAACTACATCATATCGTTTTTTAGTAGCAATAAACGAATTTAGTTTCTAGTTTACAAATGTTTAGTATAGCGGTAGCATTTACGTTCTGCGCTTGCACAAATTTGCCACCGACTCCTAGATAGATATTGTTGAAGCACATTTTGTCATGAAAACCATTTTTTTTAGTCTTCATTTGCGCCGTACTTCATTTACAAAAAAAATCATTTATTATTTAAATAAAAAAAAACATATTTTTTTATTTATCACATGCTACACGTGGAGTAACTGACATCTATAAATTTTTCATAAAAAAATTCTATTATATGAAATTATAAAATTTATTTTTAAATAATTATTATAATAATAATATTATTGTTTTCTTAATTTGGCTGTTGAATATTTCCGAATGTGAGCGTCAGCTAGATGATATCAAAGACGTCCGAGTAGTTGTATTAAAATGACAATATCTTGTGTAATGTGTGTAGTGGCTCGGTACTGTTTATTGAATGTGTAGCGTTAAGTTACGTGTTTATATGTTTATAATAGTGTTGTATCATAGTTTGCATGTTGAATTCGTATTTTTTTTAATTAAAATTTGCTCTTATTATATGAAAACATTGGTGTTAACCCATCTAAGTTACACACCTAACATAACCCATCTAAGATATTTAAAAGGTCATAAAAAATCTGGTTTAAAATACGTCATGGTGGCTCCGGCAAAGTCAAAAACTTCAAATAAATTAAGCTAATTCTTCAATTTGAATCTCGAATGGATCATTTTATTAATAGATCTTACAGGAATTATAATCGAATAATAAATGTGCAAACTAAAATATTTACTATATAATCGATCGATCGAATCGATATCGATGCAGTATACATTGCATCGATATCAAGCAGAAAATTTATACATTTTATGGAACATTTTTTACTGTAGCATTTTCTGGCGTTTTTTTTTAGTCGACATCGAAATATATATATTTTTTTTTAAAACTACTATTTATAAAAAAAATGATTGTATTTGTAATGTATTAAATTGAATATTTTTAAAGCTGATTTTTGGATTTTGATTTTACTATGAATTTATTAATATTTTATACGAAATCTCATGTTTTACTTTTTCTGTGTCCATTTTGAATAATAATACTCATTCATTTTGGTTTCTTGATTGTTATTTTGTGAATTTTTAATGCAATTTTTATTCTGAAATGTTTATAATGTATTTACTATATTAATAAAATCAATATAATTAAAACATATTTTCGTACATCCAGTACGTCATGCAAAACACTATGTCGAAATAGTAAAAAATTAGAGAAAATAATGTATAAAAGGAACAAAGAAGGCGCATTTATTATATGAAAACATATATATTAAATTAGGCACTGTTAACATATCTACGAATACAAAATGTTCATAAACGACAGCGACAAAGATCTTTCAAAATCATATCTCAGCCGAATTAATTGAATTAAGATTTTTTATATTCTGGCCTATTACTGCTATAAGGTTATTTATTTTACATTTCACATACTTGTAAGAAATATGTCACGTTTTTGCCTTTTTGTATCACGTTCGTGTTCGTTTAAATCCAAATTCGATCGGATCTCACTCGCATCTCACGATAGCTACTCTCGATGATGAACTAGTTTAGTGTATATTTTAAATTTGTTAAGCTGTGTTATATGTAATAAGATTTGATATCAAATATACAATTAATAAATAAAGCGTTGTTTCATTTATTGCACTGGTTTTATTTATCACTGGCGACCCGCTCGCGGCTTCGCCCGTTTGTATTTTTTTTTAAATTTCTCTGAATCTGTTTTGTATTACTTTTGTGATCTAATAACATTATCATTCTAAAGATAATATCCACACATTAATAATTAAATTTTCAGCCATTTCAATAAAACAATCATTTTGTAGCAAATTTTTCGCATGCAATTCTTTATATTGACACAACTTTTTTATTTATGAATCGATAGAAATAAAATAAAATACTAACTAACTTTTAAGAGAAGTTGCAAAATTACATTTAAATCGGTTAAGAGGTTTACGAGGTTAAATTGATGTTGGAGGATTTTAAATTTTAATTATGATGTAGCACCATAACTCCATAGAGTCACGGGTGGCGTTACAGCGAGCCAACCGGAGTGCCTAGGAAATTACAAAAAATAAAAATTATTATAATAAACTTCAATTGCTTCTTCTCCGTTTCTCAATTGTCTTAATTTCGTCATATTAATAAAAACAATCGAAACTACTAATAATATGGGACTGGTTTAATATATAATATTAGATTTTGTAGAAAAAGAATAAAAAAATACTTTAAAATTATGTATTGTTACAATTAATGAAATGTATGATATTAATATAATAAAAATTATAGCCCTTTATACTCGAGTGTGCGAAGCAAATGAGTATGTAAGATAACTTCTGTTTCGGCATCTTAAGGCTCTTATTACTTTAAAATATTTTAAATTATTCTGAAAATTATATGATCAATTTATTTGTAGATTTATTATTTGAACCCTACTTCGTGATAAAATTTAGCTTTGCTTCTAAATCTGTGAATTTGCGGCCGCTATTATAGAATAAGGAGGTCTCGAGCTTTTCTGAAATTCAAGCTTAGCTTAGCCAGAGCCCTTTCATATGATACCTCACTTAAGCTAGCGGCTTTAATACCAAATTTTACCCCCTTTTAAGGCTATATTAATAAGAATTGTATAGTAGAAAGAGAATTGTATAGTAGAAGAAATGTATATTTTTTCAGATATTTTCCCGAACAAGTACTACCTGTAGCTGGCAAACGTCATAATTGTAGGTCAACCAGAAATATTTTGATTCCTTTAATAGTGTCGAAATACGAGTTTGCTGCCGCTTATATACGACCATGTCTTTTTTAAAAGTAAATATACGTTTTAGTCAGGAAATCATGAGGATGTAGATCTAAGTGTATGGATTGAATTTCAACTCGATATCTCCGAGCGTTCTTGAGATAAAGGCTCTTAATACATTGAGACAGACAGACAACAAAATGATCTTATAAGACATTCTTTTTTTCTTAAAAAGTACGACACCCTAAACACATTGACATGTAAAGGTTTTAATTGTAAATAAGAAAATTAAGCTGAAATCAGATTAACGACATTAAAGTTATTATACAAACTATAAAAGCTCATAAATTCAAGTCTCATTATTTGAAGCTGCTGCCAGTTTGTTATTGTCTCAGATTAATTAGGAAATAAAATCACGAAATATAATGGAATATGTAATGAAAATAAACTTATATTGAAGAATATATTTATTTGCCTTATATTTTCGCTACCATAGCTTAGTACGACATTCAGGTTACCTTTAAAATAGTAATATACGAGTTTTAGCGAACAAAATAAATACTGAACTTCGATAACAAGAAATTTTAATAAACAACATCAACTGTTTAATTATTTATTAGCTTTAAATTTAAATGATCTAGGATCTATTTAGGTCTTCCTAATTCGGAAGTAGCACGAACTAGGGGACACATGACAAATAAAAATACTGTTATTTGTAAATCTATTTATTTTTCAATTAAATGTTTTTTTTTATAGAATACAGAAACATATATGCAAAGTTTTAATTTCAACAACTTTTTTTTTTAATTGTAATTCTTTTACTTACACTTCGGACGTACGGTCCATACCTTTTGTTATCTCATAAAAAAAAATCAGCCTCACGCTGTATCCCGCACACTGCAGGGTAGGCAGAGGGAACGTAGTGAAAAACACTCTGTTTTCCACTTTCAGCCGAATTCCGCAGGCATTGCATGTTAAGTGGCAGATCTCAACGCTGCGCTTTGCCTCGACACCAGAGCGAAGAAATGGAAATATAAATTTAAGTAAATATTTCATCTCCTCGAGTGGGGATCGAACCCACAACCAGTCGGTTTACAGTCACACTTTGTGCCGCTGCGTCACGACCGGCCTCTAAAAATAATAGTAAAAGAAATGTATGTTATCCCATACATATCTTTTATTATTATTTTTCGGTTGGAAGCAACATGAACTCGGTACACTGCAGTTCGTAGTCAGAGTTCGTACCAAAACTAACGAAATATCGTACTATCACGAACCAGGGGCCACTTCCCTTATGTATAAGTGTTCCTATTTGGCGCTGTAGAAACGAAACGTTGGATTTTGACGATTCTTACGTGGGTATAGTAACAGTGATAGCCTATTGTTTGTTGATTGTGAAAGCGGGTTCAAATTCCAACTATACTTTCCCCCAATAAAAATTTTCACCTGAGAGTCCTGTAAAACTAAAATGGATCTCGACTACGAAACTTAATAAATTATTGAATTTGTTTTTTTTTTTCATTTTATTTTTACCCACTTGGAATTTTTATTTAAGCTTAGCTTCACGCTTTATCCCCAGCGGGGTAGTCATAGAGAACGGAGCGCCAAACGCTACGGTCTCTACATACTACTTTCGCGTCGTCCACTGTCATAAACCTCCATACATACTCTCCAGGGGATCCTCATGTTTTTTACGTTACCTTCCTCCGTTATCTTTGTACTGATTTCAAAGGTCAATCGAGATCTCCCTCTATCTCTTTTACCACTAACTGGTCCATCGTAAATCTTTTTTCCGTTTCTTCCATCACTCACGAAGTACCCAACAAGCTGAGCACGTTCTTCTTCATTGTCACCGTGACATCCTCGCTAGTACCTGCCATTCTGTGTATCTCTTCATTGCGGATGCAATCAGCTAAGCTGACTCCGCATATCCTACGAAGAGATCGCATCTCCACAGCATTCATTTTTCTTTCATTCTTCTTCTGTAATATCCACGTTTCGCTGCCGTATAACAGAGTCGGTATCAAAACTACATTGTGTACGGCCAAACGCGCAGCTGTGCTGACGTTTCGCCGTCTTATCAATGCAGCTAATGCTCCGTTAACCTTGTTACCGGCAGCAATACGCTTTCCCACATCCATCTCATATCTTCCATCTCTACTGAACATATTTCCCAAGTTGGATTCTTTGTTCTCTTATAATATTATAAAATACACTTTAGTAAGATTCCATTGTATTCACTTCATAAAATAATAATATGGAAGGAAAGAGGAATATTGAAATAAAACTTACAATTATTGTGAAAGCACCAGTCAATAATTTATTCACTAAAATCCCTTAGTATACAAATCTGATATCGGCGGTGTGATCTGTTTGTATGTCTGTCTGTATGCATGCATGGCTGCACTGTGTGTGTGTGCTGGACGATGCTATTGCACTCAAACATTATCACAGAAGAACGTACAAAAGTTATATTATTTTCGTAAATAAATAATATCGATATCAATCGATATCAATGGATATCGATAATAGCTAAACTATTACTTAAAAAACAACAAAAGCTATTAGTTACAATATTTGAAGGTCACGGTATCAATACTTACATATAATAGAAAAATTAAAAAGTTCCAGTGTGATAACTTTTAAGGGTTTCAGGTTCAATTTGTTCTAGACTATGGCTGGAGGCAATATCGATTCAGTGAAACATATTATGAAGAATCAATCTTTAAGTTATGAGCTATAAGAAATTAATTGATTATAAGCAATGAAATAATAAAATACAATTATCTTTAAAAATATATGAAAAATATACTTTCCGCCTTATAGCTTGCCTCCTGCCATAGTGTAGCCTGTGCAGTGTGTTAGATTAGATTACAATTGAATATACGTCTACTACACTAAAACATTTAGAAATTATAAAACATTATAACCCAAAACGAAAAATGTTTAACATTATAAGAAAAATATCTTAAAAATATATTAATTAAGAGTAAAGGTTCGTTAAGTTTCGATGAATATTTACATTTACATCTGGAATGTTGAAGTATGGAGCGAAGTGATACGATAACTATATTAGATTTATATACGAAATACATATTTTAATAGATTTATTATGATATACGCGATATTAAAAAATACTTATAATTAATAATAAATTTTAAAAATATTCATTTTGGAATTAAATTGATCTAAGTCTAATAAAATAAAATTATAAATGCTAATTAAGGTTAGGAGTTAACTAGTTAGGTACTTTTCGTGAAAATAACATTTATATTCAAAAATATAACAGAATATTAAGAAACCAGGTGATATATCGTTCTTAGTCGATAGTTTCTTAAATAAGACTACCTCATTGTCGCTACAATAAGAGTAACACCAATAAGTTCAAGATCTATGACTACTAAGATTAATATGCGTGAAATTGTGATAATAAATTCTAATGTACAAAAATGTCAGTTACCAACCGGAATATTATTATTATTATAAAACAATACATTTATTACTTATATGATTTGATAGTGCAGCACTTTCATTTAACTAATATTTTGTATTTATATTTTTAAGTTCAAATTTAATATTTTCTCATTTTTTTCCATATTACGATTTAATAGAATATAGATTAATCATATTCCGGTTGTTAGCAATGTAATATTAAGAAGAAACCGGGTACAGACAAAAGCTATGGGATCGCGACTATAAGGTACGGCGCTACAGTACAAGCTCGAAGCCGTCGAAGGAGCCGTCGGCGCCTACAGGCTGCGATAATGGCTACATATAAAATAGATTTATTTTTTCCATCCACTGTAAGATCTTCAAACTAGATGAGTATTACACAGATTTACCATCAATTACGGCATCACCATCCGCAAGGCATCCGATAACGTAATTGATGTTAAGCCGTTTTACACTTACACTAAATACACTTACAAATATCGAGTCAATCATAGAAAATTAAATATTTCCTGCTTTCGAAGCCTAAATTAGGAAGGAAATTTTATTTTTAAATATATTAGTGTCAATTTGCGGCCGCTCAGTATCAGATATAATTAAATTATTAGCTTTCGTAAATCCCGCCATTTTTTACTTCAGCACAGATTAAAATATTTGTTTGAAAAAACATACCATTGCTGGTGCTTGTTAAATTATAAAAAAAAATCAACTTTACCTTAGAAGTAATGACTCTAAATATTTTTTTTATTATTATATATTTTTTTCAATAGTTATCTTTTACACCGATGACTTAAATATAATTAATTACTATCATATCAATATTCAATACTTGATGACGAACAAAAAAGGCGACATTTTTTTTTGGGTAATCTGTAGGCTATTTACAATATGAAAAAAATATTCGTTAATATTAATAAAAAAAATAATTGAATAACTCAAAATATAAATTACATATACATAATATCTATTAGAATGTTTGTATGTCAATAATAGTGTGTCTTATAAATTAGATATGTCAATATATTTAAAGAAGAGCAAATCATTCATTTGCTATGATGTTAAACCATCCCATAGTCGAGTAATTAAATTAAATTTAATAAAAAAAGTAAGTTTTTTGTTTGTTTGTCGTAATTCAACTTCATAATCTATTATTTTTCATTTAAAAATATTATTAAAAAAAAGTAATAATTTACGCTTTGTAGTTTTTTATGTTGAATTTTAGAAGCGTAATACACAAAAAAAAATATCACGGGAGACATCAAAAGATATATATTTTAAAACGAGACATTTACAATAATATCTAATTTTAAGACACGACTATCGCACATGTGCGTTCCTCTAAACAAACATGAATGTGAAGTATCCTAATTCGGTAATGAAAAAAATTTTACTATCTAATACAAAATATTACTACTAAGTTTGTTTGTTAATACTAAATGAAACGTTTACCTGCTTCTGGACTTTGGCTACTTAATTACCCAATATATATATCTTCCTCGTAATATACTTTTTTTTTTAATATAATAATAATGCTGTTTGAAATGCGCTTGTGCAGAACATTTATATTAATACCGATTATGAAACGATTATTTGGCCCTTTCTGTACTTTTTTCATCGATTTATCGATATAATCTGAAAGTGATTCTAATATCGATTTGTAAAGTTTCTATAAGCATTCTTTGAAGTAATGGAAAAAAATATTTAAAAATATGTCAATTTTCTAAGGCTGTTTACAATTTATTTTGTACAATAAGAATGTTCGACGATATATCTCTGCTATTGCTATTTTTAGTTACTGTATTGCAAGCACTTGTTATATTTTAATAAAAATTGTAGACGGTTCAGAATTATTTTATTGAATATTCAAGTACGTTTCACGTATATTGATAAGAAATTCGTGACCATCAGTTTCAAGAAGACAAGCATAAGAATATTTTTTTTCAAAATGATACGTTATACAAATATGCCTTAGACTAAAGTCTAAAGCATATTTGTATAAGTTTATTTTGAGTAACTTTATATTTTTTTACCGTTATTTAGTTGATTTTGAAATATAAAAAAATATTAATAAATAATATTAAAAGTTAAACTGAAGGCCTGAATAGTTAACCTGAAATTATTAGTAAATTTTTAGCTGTGATATTTTTGTTGAGACAAAAATAAAAAAAGATTTTCTTGTGCGATCTTATATGCATTATATTAATAAATTATTATCGTCATCAATGAAAGCGAATAATATGGATTTTTTGTCATAGTATGTATAGTAGTATGTTAGAATGTCATATTACCATATAATTGTCATTTATGATAGTTTGTTACGGGTATGACGAAAGCGTGACGTCACTATCGCTTAACATCGCGTAAGTCAAAAAAACGTTCTTCTAATTATGTTTTATGTATTGCTAAATTTATATTTTTGTACCATACATTCGACATTTAAAAATGCTGGTTAAGTCTATTTGAATAAAGAATGTTACGAATTTTAAATTTCGAAGTGTCACTTTGACTTATGTGATGTTAGTACAGGTGACTAGGGGCTCATGAGTGGGTGGGTTCGATCATGGTAACGGGCTTACGGTGACATGGTCGAGGGTAGGGGGCGAATGGGGTGTGTTCACTCCTTGAGCTTGTGCCAGTCGGCGATCTGGCGGCGCGGCGCGGCCTGCACCTCGCGCCAGTGGTGGCGCGCCGTGCCCGCGCCCTCCGCGCCCAGCTCCAGGCGCCCGATCACCTGCACCACAGCGGCATTCAAATGGATCAATTGTTCATTTAAAAGAATGGATGAAGCGAAACAAATAAAACATAGAACATTAGGAGAAATGTGGAGTAAAAATTGTGAAGAAGTAGCGATTGGTAAATAGAAAATGATGAATAAAGACGTAGTGATAAACAACTTAGGAACAAGGAATAATAAAAAAAGAAGATGAGTATTAAATTGAGTGTAGTTAGTATAGAAGTAGGAGTTGGTGAGAAGTTTATGGTTATTTGGTAAAATTATATCGGCAGGCGAGGCATTAGGCGACCCACCTCGTTCTTGGTGACCCGATCCCAGTCCAGCACGAGCAGCTCGAGCGCCACGTGGTCGAGCGCGGCGTTGGGCGCCGCGGGCACCTCGAACACGAAGGACTCGTTGAACACGGGGTTGAGCGTGCGCTTCTTGACGTGCGTCTTCTTCTTGGCGATGCGCTGGCCGTTGTAGAGCAGGTACATCTTGACGTAGGGGTCGGCGAGGCCCGGTGACGTCCATGCGCGGCAGGTTGCGCGCCTTCAGCAGCACCACGGTGAGGCGCGCGGCGCCCGGCTGCCAGCACAGCGACAGCAGCAGCTCGCCGCGCGCCGCGCGCGCCCTGGCGCTGCGCGGCGCCACCTCGCGGCACAGCGCCATGGCCTCGCCGCTCTGCAGCTGCAGCGCGCCCAGCGGCGACACCACCTCGCCGATGATCTCGTCGCGCGAGTACCTGCGACGGCGCACTTACTGACTTGTGCTTTTGTTTATAATAATGTTTCAAGTATACCTAATACACACACTATATTTAATTTAACCCTAATACACACACTATATTTTATACAAAATATCTATTATTAAATACTAATTTTCATATCAATTAATTAATATATTACAAAATGTTCTTATATATATACTTTTATTCTTTAATTCAAAAATTATAGTTGTATTAAATAATAGAATACGAATTTAATTAAAACACAATTACAAACCTGTCAAAGCTCAAAACCACGAAGTGTAAAGTGATGGCAGTGAGCTGGTGCGGAGCGATGCCGTAGAAAGTGAAATCTTCATCGTATACAGGGCACCGAGTTTTGCGCACCACTCTGTTTCACAAAACATATTTAATAAAATATCTACTTTTTTTTATTTCATCACATTTACATACTTAAGTCTATATTCTATTACAACTGTTCACAATAATAATTTTAAACATTTAATTCGTATACATTAATATTAAAATTACAATTATTTTTTATCATTAATATTATTTATTTAAAACGAATTATTTACCAAAATATTTAAAAAAAATCTAATAAAAAGACAAATGAAAAGTTAAGGTTAAGAAAACACTATACCGCTATACGTACCGAGTCTTGACCTTATGCTGCTTATCGGGCAGCAGCTGCAGCTTGACGTAGGGGTCGGGCCCGGCGGGCTCGCGGCCCGGCAGCCCCTGGCACGACACCACCGACACCACCAGAGCGCTCTTCTCATTCTCGTATCTGTCCAACCGTTATTCATAATCATTTTTAAAATGCTGAATCAAATATTGTTTCATTAAATAAGTCTGTTGTTGATGAATGATGATACTTTTTACAATATTTTGAGCGCTTTTAAATTGACATCATTTTTTTTAACTCCCCTAGCAGGCTAGGCAGAGGAAACCTGGGAACTTAGAGTTAATACACTCCATTCTCATTAAGACACATCCGCTACCCACTTCGCCGAATGACAGAACTCATCGCCGCGCTGGGCTCCACACCAGAGCGAAGTAATGAAAATATTAAATATTTCATTTCCTCTAGTCTAGTGGGAATCGAACTCTCAACTTGTAAAGTTTGTAGTTGCACGACTGGCTTTAGTAAATAATAATAATAAAAATATTAACAGAGAAACGACTGCAAAGTTGTATAAAAGTATACTATTGTTAATAAAAAATACTCCTTACGAGGCTTACGTTGTATAAAGTAATCTAGTTTTTCATCGAAAACAGAAAATCTCTTCTAACATAAATTATGTATTTCATTTTATATTATGTAAGCAAAAACTTTAGTTCTTTCTTACCGAGCCACAGGGATTTCCGATATGAATAGGATTTTTATTGAAAGTACGGCAACTCAAAGAAAATTTTCTGAAGTTACTTATATAGAAAGCTAGCTTGTTAGCTCGAGGTCCATAGCCAAATTGGCAGGGAGTGCGGTGCTCTAGGCAATGCGGGGAAGGTGAGTGCATGGAGTGGACATATACAAATTATTTTCATTTAAGTATTATACATGTATAACATAATGTGCGTAAAAATAATATAATAAACTAATTTCTTGACTAATTAACGCTATCGTGGGTTTTGGGTTCGATTCCCAATTAATTATTATTCAATATTTTCTTTTTTTCGTTCTCCGCCACTCAACACGGAACGCCTCGAAAATTCAGCGGAGAATGGGCAACTCAGTGCCTTAAACGATAGGTTTTCTCTGCCTACCATGCTATATGCGGAATATTCTCCACACTGTGAAGGTAAGAAAGTCCATTATAAAAGAAATATATCTTTTTACTAATTCTACGAATATTAGATACGGATCCTTCCATCCATCAGACTTTCGTAGTCCAATGCTGGACATAGACCTCCCCTAATGCTCGCAACTCTGTACGGTCCTGTGCCCTTTGAATTGACTTTGATAGTGGTTTCGCTAATGAAGAAACTAAATACTTATTACTTCATATCAGGTTCGTCCAGGAGCACAAGCGTGCGACTGTACGCAACGTATTGTAACGCAACAAGTTGTGGATCCATCCAGGTTAAAAGACAAAGCACGGCGTTGAGTTGGGCTTCTCATCACACAATACCTGAAGCGACAGAAAGTGGAAAACCGAGTGTCGTAGCAAAAGGCTCCCTCTGCCTAGAGAAAAAGAAAAAACGGACTAACAAGAGAAAATATTTATGCAGCGTATATATAATATTATATTAAGTTGACAACATAATATTACTAGACACATTATATTTAACCAATACAACATTTTTATATTAAGCCGACTTACTTTCATGATTTAATAAGCAAGCTCCCCCGTCGCGTATCAGTCTTTTATAGCTTTTACCACACGACACTGGCCCTCTATCTGGGGACGTAAACTGTGTTTATCTCGGAGGTCGTAAACAACGATCACTCTTATAGTGATCTCTTGTATTTTTTTTATTTTTTGTGTGACATTGAATATTTCATTAGAGTAAGAGACGGAGAAGTAAGTCGCTATCTGCACCGGGTATTAAAACAAGGAAAATTTTCCGTATTCACAATGCATTGAAAAAGTGGAATAAAATGCCTTATTGCAGAACAAGATTTACAAAGCTGGAGACAGTTGAAACAGTTAAAATATAAATATTTCGATATCAATACTAAAATGAACGAATATTGTATTGTTTTGACAATATTACATGATGAGACTCTTACAAAAAACGTTTTTAGATATTTTTTTTATAAGCAATCAATATACAACATACTAGAAGAAAATCCATCATACAAATCAATATCTACCTAACAACAATATCATGACATAAAATTCGATCTCGCCTAACATCTTTTTATATCACTTTTAAACCGAACACGATATTAGTGTCGTTTAACTAGACAGTACTATTAAAATAATACGTAATAAAGCTATCAACTATATCAGCCGTATCCACGTTATGAGTATTTTACAACCGTGTCTCCCGATGTCGCGGTAATAAAATGGTATTTATTTTGCGGCCGCCGCGCCGCCATACGTACTTTTATATGACTTTTAGTGTGCTTTAGCTTATTCAATCAGGTCTAACCCAAGGTTATATCATAGAATATATTTTAAATGTTAATTAAATTAATTGTTATACTAGGTTCCAAGGTTCCCTCTGCCTATACGGCATGAAGCTATAAAAAATATTAATTATCTTTGGCGAACAACTATCAATTCTAGTTACGATCAATAACTGAAGTATGAAAATATCATTTAAATTGTTTTTTCTGTAAATTTTCATTTGCAATATAACAAAATGTAATATTAATGCATATACCTAGTTGAATAACATGCAACATGCAAGCTACATTGCCATAAAAATAAAAAAATACTATTTCTTCTGTGTGTCAATCTGTCTATTTATCTGTATATTATATTTAAATTTTAAACTTGTTTGTAATTTAAATTTATTTACGTACTTAATAAATATTTGAAATATTAAAGGTTACATATATCTATATTGTATTGAATATTGTTATGTTATACAATACTAAAGTAAATAAAAGGTCTACGCAATGTTTTCTAAGCAAACGCAATCAAGGGTTGATGAGAACAATTATTGATAAATCTGTTAGCGATTCCCCCACTGTGGGGGTGGGGGTGGGGGTGAGAGTGGGTGGTAATTGTCTGCGGTTAAAATACGACTTAGTAAATGTATTGATTTTGTGGCTGTTATACAATATGTCGAGTCACATTTATAGCCTATAAGGTAGATTGTTGTCGATAGGTAAAACTATGCTATTGGCACGTGGATGTGGATATTCTTGGATTTCTTTCACATTCAGACAGTCATGAAGCAGTGGCACAAATGTGTGATAAACGTGACTGGTTATGGGTTCGATACCCACACGAGGCAATGAAATATTTACGTATATTTATATTTTCATTTCTTCGCTCTGGTGTCGAGGCAAAGAGCGGTGTTAAATTCCGCTACTCAAGACGCAATGTCTCCAGAATTCGATAGGAAAATGAGGAACGGAGCGTCTTAACTATTAGGTTCCCGTTGTCTACTCTTCTCTGCCCGGGATATAGCGTGAAACTGATTTTTTAAATTTATTATATCAAAGGTCATAATACTTAGTTAAAAGTTTAATATTTTTCTGCCATTAAAAATAACCACATCATTAAAAGTCATTTGAAAGGCAACAAGAGTTCCAATTATAGGGGATAGAATTTTTTAAAACTAGGTCGTAGATATTGCACGGGTATTTTCATTACCGAATGGACCGTACCTGAACGTTTGAGTATGCCAAAAATATTTTATAAGTGATATAAAATGGGGAACGGAAGTGGTTAATGGAAATGGTATTTTAACACTATATACCCAGGTTTCGTCTGTTTATCCTGGTATCAGAGGGATACAGCGTGAGTCTAATATATTTTTTTTAAATTTGATTGGAGATTGAAATATTGACGATTGGCGGACCATTTGCAGTGTTCAGTGTTGTGATCAGTTTACGATCGGCATTCAATTTTCCGTTAAATAAGAAACTCGAAAAAAAAGGATTCGAACAGATACCCCATAATGGGCCTTGCTGTCGTTGTCGTTGTGGTCAGGTATAACATGCCTACGTACCTATGTGAACACCGCTATGATTAAATTTACTAAAATGTTCTTTACCACTTTGTTATTAGTCATGACTTTCAATATCTTTGAATTCATTTTAATACATATTAAAATAGAAATACCCAAGTAATTAGTAAAAAACCAGACAAGTGCGTATCGGGGTCGCCCACAGGGTGTTCCGTATAAAAATTTAAGGTCTCGAGCTTTTCCTAAAATTCAAGCTTAGCTTAACCAAAGCCTTTCATCTGATATAACATTTGAACTAGCGGCTTTAATACCAAATTTTGCCCCCCTTATAAGATTATTATTTTTGAGGAATTAACCACAAATGTATAGTTTTCAGATTTTTCCTAAGCTAACTTCTAAACCTAAACTATTTGTAGATGCTAGCTGCCAAATTTCATAACTCTAGGTCAACCGGAAGTACCATATTAATTTTGATTGTGTTTGTATAGTTGTACCACAAATGTATAGTTTTCAGATTTTTCCTAAGCTAACTTCTAAACCTAAACTATTTGTAGATGCTAGCTGCCAAATTTCATAACTCTAGGTCAACCGGAAGTACCCTATTAATTTTGATTGTGTTTATACTGTTGAAATATGCGGTCTTTCTCTCCTAGCGTTACTGAGATAAAGGCTTTTGGCAGGCAGAGAGACAGACAGACAGAGGGATGAACAACAAGTTGATCTTATAAGGGTTTCTTTTTTTTTTTCTTATAAATGAACCCTAAAATGAATGCGAGGCGACTCAAAGCCTTTAAAATAAAAAAAGGAACTTAAAAATTACATGTTGCTTGCACTACCTTAGAAAAGGTAAACAAAAATGTACAGACATTTCTTGAGTCATGACCCGCCTTACACAGTTGCAGGATCCGCTACAATGCGCATACATATTTAACGACACTCGACGATTGAGTTCCCGGCGTACACACTTCCACCTCCACCTCCACCTACACCTCCACCTACACCTATACCTACAATATGAACGCTACAGACGTGACTCCCAGACGGCACTCATCAAACATTCTGAATCGTATCGGAACGCGAGCTATTGGTCCCACTCCTGCTCGGGTTAAAATTGCAAGGAAAATATTTTATTTAAAGGCATTTCCTAGTGCATTTGGAATACGTGAGCGAGTATTTAATTTTTTATTTATATACAATATTTGAGGCAAGTCGTGGCGCAGGGGCACAAAGTGGGATTTTGTCGAGGCAAAGCGCCGCGTTTAGTTCCGCCACTCATCATGCAGTGGCTTCAGATTCCGCAGAAAAAAGAGAACGGAATTTTTTAATACTAGGTTCCCTCTGCTTATCCTGCTGTGTGCAAGATACAACGTGACAATAGAATACCTAGTTAAAGTATCTCAGTTACTTACGAACGATGATTTTTTTTAATTTTTTAAAATTTTACGGAACAGTAGATACATGGGATAATTCAATAATTCTGTATTTGTAAATCCTAATTTATTACATACTTTATTCAAATTTGTATTTCATTTACGATCGTCAATGCAATGTCGATTACATTGAATATATATATAGAATTATTACTATCATTTTAATTTGATTTTATTCCGTACTTTATCAATTTGATCCTACCAGCGCATATGATTCCCGCCCAATGGAAGAGAATAGTGCCTTGTCTCTCTCTCTCTCTCAACTACTCTACTATACTCTACTCTGGTGTAGAGTCTCATTGTCTGTCTGTCTTGTAATATAACTAAAATCAAATTTAATTTTGTCCTGTTAAGAAAACATGACCTACAAAAACAATCTTTTTTAAGACAAAGTAATCTCTGATGTAAGCTAAGTGATTGTTTTAACAAGAAGTTATGATGTATTAGTTGAGCTCGTTTCTTATTATGAAGAATACTTATTATGAAGTTATAACAGAAATCTTTTAAGACAGCAACTTTTCCATTTTTTAATTTTTTACGTAAAGCCTACTTTTTCTTTGTAAGAAAAATAGATATACGAAAGAACTGATATAAATAATGCATTTCTTTTAATTAATAAAAGAAAAATTAATAAAATTTCTCAATACTATATTATAATTTAATTGAAAAATGCGAATATCTGATTGATTAATAAAATATTTTATTCACTGATGTATTCGTATTGCATTTACATTAGCTTAGATGTCCAATAATAAAAAATTAGATATCTAGTTTAATAAATTTTCATAAAAATATGATTTATTTTTATAACTTATCTATATCAAGTATAAAATCGCAAAATTAAATAAATATCACATATTTTTGGAAAAAAATAATTAAAGTTACGTTGTTATACCGACATCTTAAATATAAGTTTTTTTAATACAACTTATACAATTCCATTTGTGTTCTAGGGGCACAAGCGTCTAACTGTAAAACGTGACAGGTATGTGGGTTTGATTACCACTTGAGGAAACGAAATATTTCATATTTTCATACATCCATCCATTACATTATTTTCTTTTAAGGCATTAAATCTTAAAAGTAAGGTATCGTTGCGCAGGGGCTTAAGCGTGTCACTTAACTTGTAAACGTGACGTTTGTCGGAAGAATGCCCTATTTAATATTTCTATTTCTTCGCTGTGAAATAACGCAAAACACGGCGTTTAGTTCCACTCCTCTCAACACGCAATTCCTGGGTAATTCGGTTGAAAGTGAGGAACGAAAGTATCATAATATCAACGGAGTGTCTTAACACTAGGTTACTAGGTAAAAAAAAAAGCTTACCGCAACTTAAAATGCAGATCACCAAGTCGGCCATCGCTAGTGGTGTTCTCAGGTTCAACGGGCTTCGGTTTCTCAGTAGCGTTGGCGTCCGCCAGCTCCTTGCTGAGGGGCGGCACCAGCTCGGGCGCAGTGGGCGAGTGTGGACTGTTGCCGCCGGACGGCTGGGGGCGATGTTGATCGTGAAATGAAAAAAATCCTACGTCTAAACTGTTGAGGTATCTTGATTAATTTCTTTAGGTATGGGTCTTAAATATTTTACCCTTATGCACAATATTCAATATTATTTATAAATATCATTTATAAACACGCTATATCAGCGTCTTAAATTTATTCGCTACAAATGTAATTATGAAATTATTTTCCGCTATTGTTTTGTAGCGTATAAGTAACCAAATTAAATATGTATATAATAAATGAGTTGAATTGAGTTAGGTCTCGTCGCATTAGCATCGTCGCGCTGCCCTAGCCCACAATCTATTATACACTGCTCCCGTAAAAAGAGCGCACACGCTTCCACCTGTATAATTTTTTGATAGCTTCACGCTGTATCTGTTGTACATAGCATAGTAGACCAAGGGGACCTGGGAATCTAGTGTAACCTACACTCAGGATACTGGAGGCATTGCGGAAAAGTAAAAATATTAAAATTTCGTTTCTTCGAGCAGGAATTGAACCTACGCTCGTGCCCCTGTGCCACGGCTGGCCTCAATATGATATACTCACGGTGGCGACAGCGTTGGTGACCGGCGGCTGCGGGGGCGGCGCGGGCGGCGCGGCGGCGGTGGGCGACGGCGACTTGCGCAGGTAGTGCGTGGCGGAGCCCGGAGAGCGCACGGCCGTGGCGCGCCGCGGCGGCTGGAACACCAGTGCCTTGTCCGGCCCGCGCTTGCCTCCTGGGGTTGGATGTTGGATTATAGATATGAAATTCTTGAAACTTTTGAAACTTTTGAAACTCTCTTGTTTTTGCCAATATTAAATTTAAGGGCCAGATTAACAACATTTCATTGTGCAACGTTCATTGAACTACCGATCTTATATTTTTTGTTATGTCTGCTTTTAGTATTAAACAAACTAGTATATTTAAAAATTATATGAGTTTTAATCATAATTAGACAACAATTTCATAAAGTAATAATTGATTTAAAAGTATTAAGCAAGATTTTTTATAAACGTATCACGTCACTCGGATCAATCAACCATTTACATTTAGTCACTCTTATAACAAGACGAAGCGCTACGTTTCCACACACATTGTCTCGTGTCAATTAGACGAAAAAATGGCAGGAAAGGAGTGTCTTAACGCTAGGAAAGGAAAGGAGTGTCTTAACACTAGGTTTCCTCTACATACTAAGCAAAAAAAAAAGAATAACTGGATTTTTTTAAATACTTACCAAGCTTGTGAGAAAGTGTAGAGCGTCGACGAGCGACCCAGCAAGCTAAAGCGGCGAGAGCGATCACGACCAGCGCCGACGCGCCCACCACCAGCATCCAAAACGTCGGACTGTGCCATTCGCCCGCTAAAACAAATGTTATTTATTAAATAAAATAAATCAATGACACCAATATATATATTAAATATTTAATAGACAATGTCCAATTATAAGGTTTAAAATACTTAAAATGGTGTATTTGTTTAAAGAAAACGGTAATAAAACATGCAATGTATACTCGATAAATTTACTAGCAGACAGTCCAAGTTCCTTCAGCCATCTTTCAATCCTCTCATCGGACCAGCTCGATGGTACCATAATATTGTTTTGTCAACTAATTTAAATGAAATTGTCCAATTTCATGACCATACAAGACGATTCTTATCGAGGTTTTAGTTGAAGCCGCACCATGCGTTACAAAGCGGTAAAATTAAAGCAATTTAAATATAATCGTTCCCCCTAATCTAGGCCAGAGGCTAGTCGTGGCGCACGCATGCGATTGTAAACGCGACGGGTTGTGGGTTCGATTCCCACTGGATGAAATGAAATATTTAATATTTTCTTTCCTTAGCTTTGGTGTAGATTCAAAGCGTGGCGTTGAGTTCCGCCACACAACAGGCTATGCCTAGGTTCTCTCTGCTCACTCTGCTTGGAACTGGATAAAATGTGACGTTAAAACAAATTACCCTAGCGGACGTCGAACTCGCAATAATGTTCTATTCATTCAAACACTACGTTACGCCATCACGACTTCAATTTTAATTTAATTTTCTCTCCTAATTAAGTGAACTCTGTAAGTAAATATACTAATAGAGACAGGATAAAAGAAAGTTCATATAGTACCTACTATACAATACACAGCTTCAACGACTAGGTCACATGTATATTCAACCATTTCTGAACATGCACAGTAGATGGATTTCGAGATGCATTTCTCCACAATATGAAATCGTTTCTTTGAAGAAAATAAGAGGTTTTAAGAACTTTTAGTGTTTACTAAATGCTTCTGAATGTCTTTATTTTATTTTCTTATTCAAATTATAGCATTTTTGTTTGATGAAAATAGTTACTTATGTAATATAAAACAATACATCAGATAAATATAAAAAATATTTTAAATAAATAATTCAACATTTTATTTGTAAGCTTAAATTACCATTGTATTGCTACAGATACTGATGTATCACAATTATAGCAGGATAGGAAGTTCAGTGTTAAGACACTCCGTTCCCCACACTGTCCAATTTTCGAGACCTTCAAAACCTGTTTCCTGTTAGGTGGACTCAAACACGCGTTTTGTCTCGTTGTAAGTTATGACACATTTTCCTATCTTGGGAATCGAACCCTTAAATTGTTATAATAAAATACATTATATGTATATTAATATATAAAAGCTATAAAAGTATATGAGAGTAACAAATCCGACTATATGAGCCACTTATACTTTGTACTGATTACATCGATCTTCACCAAAGACCCTTGACCCAGTGTGGAAGATTAAGTTCGAGCTTTTAAGTGGACTATTATTAACACACTCAAAGAAATCCATAGTCGTGGACCTAAATAACATACATACTTAATGCCGAATGAGAGACTGTCAAAACCTATTACGTTATATTAATTAAGTTAAATCAGCTTCAGCAACACTGAATAGTAGGAAACATCAGGGTTCCATCTGCAGCAAACAACAGGCAGGTGTTGAGATACTTCGTTCCCCATTTTCCGCCAAATTCTAGAGCCACTGTGTGTTGAGGGGAGGAATTCAAAATAAGTAGGTATTTCATCTCCTCGAGTGGGGATCGAACCCACAACCACTCACGTTTACAATCACACACTTGTGGCCCTGCGCCACGACTGGCCTCCTCTATTACATTGTTTTTTCTCAAAGTTTTAACAAACATACCTATGTTATAATAAAACTGGTTCAAAAACTCTTATGTAAGAATTACTGTGTATGTAGAAAAACTCTATAATTTTAGGTCACAGGTAATTTAGAGCAAGCATGAGCGCCTCTTGCTCCTAATTATTTCAACTTTTTCCTTTTAAAGCAACGTCTTAACATAGCATCTTTTAAAAACATGTAAACAAAAACATATATTTATATATACGCATTGTGTTCCATTTATTTTAGTACTAAAGACTCAATAGCGGCTTTTTGGTTTTTATATTGTAGCCAAAAAATAATATTATTTTAAAAAAAAAAGATTGTTCTATGTCCTTTCTAATACCTCTAAGAATATGTGTACAAAGTTTCATGATAATCGGTTGCGTAGTTTCGGCATGATAGCGTAACAAACAAAGTAACATACACATTTATAATACGGTCCTTAAGGCCAGTCGTGGCGCAGCGGCACAAAGTAAAACCGATTGTTTGTGGGTTCGATCCCCACTCGAGGAGATGAAATGTTTAACTAAATTTATATTTCTATTTCTTCACAATGCCTCCAGAATATAGCAGAACGGAGTGGAGCAGTGGGGAACATAGTATCTTAACACTATGTTCCCTCTGCCTACCCTGCTGTGTGCGGGGTACAGCGTGAAGCTGATAAAAAATACGGTTCTAATGGCGGCTCTCAGAGATGTAAGTTAGCATTTAGCTCATCATAACATAGCCTCAATTATTACAATATGTAGATATTAATTAAGAAGTCGCTTAAACATTGAATGACACATCTTAGCACGGCAATATATAAGGGAGGATTAATCGTAAGTACCTACATCTCATTATTTCGAGGCTAGTCGTGGGGCAGGAACAGCACCAATCGTGATTGTGGGTTCGATCCCCACTCGAGGAAATCTAATATTTATTTAAATTTATATTTCCATTTCTTCGCTCTGATGTCAAGACAAAGCGCGGCGTTGAGTTTCGCACGCAATGCCTCCAGAATTTGCGGGTAAATTGGAAACGGAGTGTCTTAACATGTAGGTTCCCTCTGTCTGCCCTGTGTGCGGGATACAGCGTAAAACTGATTACATCTAATTATTGATAAAATATTTTAATATTAAATTTGGTTTTATGAAAATTAAAGGGTCGCTTTAACCAGAGTACTAAGAGATTTTTCACAGATGCGACTCTTTAATATTGTATTGGCTCAGCATGCAACCTTTTATTTAAAATTCAATTACAATTTTGTGTTGCTCTTAGAAAACATTAAAATGAATATTTTATTATTTTCAGGTCAGTTGTGGCGCAGTCCCGCTACAGCGTGTGATTGTAAACGCGACAACTAGTAAGGTCGAATCCCACTTATAGAAATGGAATGTTTAATATGTTCATTTCGCTCTAGTGACGAGGCAAAGCACGTCGTCGAGTTCCGCCGCTTAACACGCCAGAATTAGGTGGAAAATGGATAGCGGAGTGTCTTAACACTAAGCTCCCTATGCGTACCCTGCTACACGCGGGATACAGCGAGAAACTAAAAAAAGTTATTTTCATAAATAAAGAATTGAATAATAATAATAATAATAATAATATATTTATTCATCAAATTAAATTTAACAAATTGCCTCTTAAACCAAGGAATAAGAATGCAAGGAATGAAGGGAATTATAATTATTTATGAGTATTTAAGTTAGTCCGTCTGGAGTACAATATACAATACATACATCCATGGCTCAATTGATATTTGTTTCTTTAATAACAACAGAAAATATGACCTACATTCATAATATGAGCCCTAAAGTTGGACGGCAGTAGAAATTCATACAATACGGTAGAAATATTGAGAGCAAAACTTTCACTTTATTAATGTACGTCGTAGTATCTGAATGCTAGGGTAAAACCGGAAAATATGTATATATACCAATAGGATAGACGACCACGTTCTAAAAATCCCATTTACAAATAAAAAAACCATAATCTAGAAATTTTAAAATATAAATATTCATTGCCTTGTCCTTCTCATTATAAATAGCAATCCCTTATATTTTGTCTATTTATAGATATCTATAGATACATTGAAATTCTGTAATATATATATTTTTTTGCTTTGTGACCAACTCCTTTTCTATTAAGCTAATAATAATCTGTGATAATTCTGCGTTAATTCTTTAAGGCCAATGGTGGCGCAGCGATCCAACACGTTCGATCCCCACTTGAGGAGATGAAATATTTAATTCAATTTATATTTACATTTTTTTGCTCTGGTGTCAAGGCAAAAGCGTGGCGTGAGAAATTGGGGAACGGAGTGTCTTGCTCTAGGTTCCTTCTGCCTACTCTGCTGTGTGCAGGATACAGCATGAAACTGTTCTTTTTTTATAATCTGCGTTGGTACTCGCACCAACAGCAGCAGGTTCTGCTCACGGTACTACAGGGCATGTAATACAGTGTTCGTGTATACCGTCACAATTGTTATTTCTTTAATCTAAAATTAGTATCTAAATTAGCGAAGCCAGTCGTGGCGTAGAAGCTCGAAGTGTAAAATCGACTTGTTGTGAGTTCGATATTTTCATATTTTCGCTCTTGTGTCGAGGCAAAGCACGGCGTTGAGTTCCACCACTCAATGCCTATAGTGGGGAACGGAGTGTCTTAACATTAAGTTCCCTCTGCCTTCCTTTTTATTCTGATTAATTTTTAGTATTTAAATTATCTATTAAAATTCATAACTATATTATGAAATAATTTGGCGAATACAAGGATTATATTATACATATAATCGAACATACAAAAGCTTACGTTCAATTATTATATAGCGAAAAATCAACACCAATTGAAAATTAAAAGTTGTGTGAGTGACTTTTATTACAAAACAATGTGTAAACTATAAAAATTGTAAACAATCATATGTATAACATAAATAAAAAGTTTATAACAGTAAGCGAACCAAGCGTAAAGGAGGGGAAGAAGCACCCTATAATAGCTGTAGACCAAGTTAACTTAAAAAAAATATATATTTAAACAAGACAAAAAATATATTTGCATAAGACAATTTTCTTAGCTACATCTAGAAGAAGCTGGATAAACTCGTAAAAGTCCAAAAGGAAAGTTATTTTTAGGAAAATTTGACTGCAATATCAAACCTAAGCCTGTCTCGAGCCCACCGAGACCTCTATTTGTCAAAACGACAGAGGACCGAATTGGCATCGCAAATTGGAACCTCTGAACAAGTGAAATTGAATTCATAATCTAAATATTTCAACCAAAATAGGTTTAGGTCGAAGTATATAAAACAACATGTTGGATCGAGACGGCTTGGGATTATTTTATTAACAATATTTTATAGCTAACGGTTATTCAGTAATATGTATATTCTATACATTTTTAAGTTTCAAAGAAGTAAATGAAGTTACCAGTTGTGGTGCAGAAAATGTGACTGTAAACGCAACAGGTTGTGTGTTCGATTCCCACTCGAGAAAATGGTATCTTAACACTAGGTTCCTCCTGTCAACCTTGCGGTGTGCAGGATACAGCGTGACGCTAAAAATATTTATATGGCTTGGAAACTATACAAATGGATCGATTCTTCCAGAAAACATATATCAAACCGCCCTAGGAAACAAAATACGATATTTCAGCGTCAATAAGCAATCTTAACACAAATAAAAAAATATTTAGTGGAAACAATTATAATATAACGATAATGTCTCCAAATTATTTTTGCATTCTTTTGTTTCTGTAGCAACAAGCATTGAACCCTTTTGTACGTTCATTTTATATTTATAATACTTGTACGATAATAGGCGGGTAATAAACTCGATAGATAAAGATCCAGACTGTTTTAAGTGGAGCGTAAGGTTCGTAAATCTTGCATAAATAAACTCTTTTTTTTATTTCAATTGCCTTACATAATTCACCGACTGTCTGGCGACTTATATTGTACTAAATGCCACCTGCGGCATGATTTGCGAGGACTTCATCTTTTTTCTTTCTCCTGTGTTAGTGCTCCACTACCCTCCCTAACCGGTAGGTCCTACGTGTACAAATTATTAATTCCATCTTTCAAAATCCATAAATATACTCACTCAATAACGGAAAACTTTTCTAGATATATGTAAATGAAAGCAGGTGCTGCTGGCAGTTATTTATTTTTATTCATAACGAGTAGACTTATGCCGTCGTGGTGCAGGGGCCATTTTCATTTGTGCCTTCTGGTGTCGAGGCAAAAGCGCTGTTAAATTTCACCACTCAATACTTTATGCTTAGAAATATTAGTTGAAATTGGGAAACGGACATTCCGTTAACAATATTTTCCCTCTGCCTACCCTGCTACAAGCGGGATAAAAGCGGGAAAAAAAATTGTTCGTATAAAATAATGCACCTTTAAATCAGTTATATAATTCGTGCGTCGCTCTTGATTACGTATAGATACACAATAATGCCATTAACCTAACTGATAAATAAAACCTTAACTAAATCCTATTATATGTCGTTACGTTCAAGTAGTTTTATGGTTTTCACAGTCACGGCAAAGGTTATATACACGTGGAGACTTCATGCCCTGCATATAGCTGGGTGAGCTAAGGGAACCCTGTGTTAAGACAATCCGTTAACAATAATGTAAATCAACAATTTACTATTAATAATATAGGAATTAATTTACGAGGTTATCGTTTAATAATAAATTTTAAAGTACATATCATTTATCATTATTTTTGATAATGTGATTTTCTCGGATTTTTGAACAGAATTCCAGAAATTAGTCAGTACTATGCACTATGGAATTCAATTGAATGATCAAAAATATTTTGCAGGAACAATGTCAGTAATTTACAGTGTTCTTGTAATTTCTATCAGATCCCAACCATTTTCAATGAAACTTGATGGAACTACGAAATCCATTAACTTAATATCACCACAATATGTATGAAAATTTTGAGATACTTAAGCCCGTATCAATTATGAATGAAAACGGCATCTCAACATTGATCTTAGACTTGAGAGTGGTTTATAGATTTGGGCCTTTAATTTCCAAGGTTGCGGTTGCTCTACTGTTAAACTAGTTTATTCATATTATTTGATTTCCAATTTAAATCAAAACAATTTGTATACTCATCTCATCTATTTCCATATATTGAAGCTAATGTCAAAACCGCAAATATAAATATATGAAATTAACGATGTATTTTATGAATACATTGAGAAGTATTTTTTTATTTCGTCATTCGTCATATTACAAAACAGGTCGAAGTTTAAACCGCGTAGGACCAATGGGACGCGGTGAAACAGCGATTGAAACGAGGCGATTCATTTGTTTCTCTCTGGTAAGTAAGACTAGTGAAAAAAGTGCGGCGTATACCGCCGCCACTGAACTCGATAATTTGGCGGAAAATTTAGAATGGAGTAAGAGTACATAAAAAGGAACCCTATATAACAAAATAATAAAAACTAGTATAAAATATTATATTCTTACTTTCCGCGTAACTTACACATAATATTTGTAGAAGAAAGTTCTAATATCCAAAAATATAATTATTTTTCACAAAAATAGAAGATTTTATTTAATTTTGTAATATTAGATAATGTTGCGCAAATGAGTAGAAATAGGCTTCACTTTAATTATAATACATTTTATATCATGTAAAGCTCTATCCATATTATACGTAAAAAGCTAGGGCTGTCGTCATATAGCGTCATCATTCTAAGAATGCAAATCTGAAAGAAATATTTAATTCGTTTCGTATCATTAGATAATATAAATATATCACAATAATATCTATATGAGGCCAGTCGTGGTGCAAGGGCGTATAACTAACTGTAAGCGTGACCGGACTCAACACCCAATACCTTCAGATTCCGCAGAAAATCGTAAATGTAGAGTTAAGTTTCCTCCGTTTACGTATATGGGATATAGCGCGAAGCCTAAAAAAAATATACACGTGCGTTAATAATACAATATAAGCCAAATGTTTGAATTATGTAACGCTTTGATGAAAAATATAACCTTATTATATTTTAATTTTTAATTTTTGTAGTCTATCCCTGGCCCTACGTTACAGCCCTGAGCTTCGCTGAGCGGATCGTCGGTCATTTAAATATAACGTCTCTCTTTATCTCTGTCCGAAAAAGCGAACAATGCGGGTGCGAGTATGATATGGAAATACTAGGGGAATATCAATTTTTATGAAAGCTGGCACAGCGTCTTTTCTAACCACGAATTGAAGCGTATATTTTTTATGAAAAATATTCATATGTTTTTTTTGTCTTTTTCGTATTAAAAATGTAGCATATTGTACTTTAAAAATGTAACGAAAAATAAAATTTTAGTAAGCCCGGAATAAACAATATGAAGAAAATACTTTTTCGTCCTGTAACTTTATAATAAAATACAAAAAAAATCGACCTACATCACATCTTCATGAAACTTATCTGTTTTACGTAGCTTTTTTTTCCGCTTCACGCTGTATCTCAATCAGTAAAGCTTTGCCTCGAAGCCGTAACGAAGAAATGAATATATTAAATATTACATTTCCTCGAGTGGGATTGAACCCCACAGCGAATAGCTTTTACAATCACACACAATGTGCACCTGAGCCACGACTGGCCTCTGTACCTCCGTGATGATATATACCTTACGTGGTAATAATATTATATTTGTATTTTCACTATAAAAGTTAAAATATATATATATATATATATATATATATATATATATATATATATATATATATATATATATATATATATATATATATATATATATATATATATTAACATATCATTACCACCATATATTTCAAGGATTATTAAGGGTTATTAAGATTCATAATATTATCTTATACAACATTTTATATCTATCATATTGTGTATTTTTGTGTTCAATCATAATATGGGTTCATTTATAAAAATTATTATTACAGAATTTAAAAGAATTTTAATACAAAAAACTAAAGTATTCCTTATTTCCGTGTTATTTATTTCCTATTAATTCCTTTTGGAAATACTCGCAAAAATCGTTATCGTCAGAAATTTCCACTCACCACAACACGTGCCTCGAACGCGCGTGATCTATTCCGAGAATACCTAAGGGAGGGTTGTCTTATTGTAGGTTTAATATAAAAGGAATATAACATTCCATATATTATAATAAATACTTAAGTTTAGATATCGTATTAAGACTCCACAAGTAGAATCTAGTGGTTAAGAACTTCTTAACTAGCTTGACCTACTTTAATTGAAATGTTCATACAATTTATATTATAATAGACATTTTCTTTTGTTTCAATTCTCTGATACTTTTAATATTTTTTAACATATAAGTGTGATAAATTTAAAAACTTACATTAACATTTTAATGAGAAGAAACCGTCTTAAAAAAATAAATTAAAGATTTTAATTTTTATTTTACGTTAAATATGCGTATATTGTAAAAGTTTTACACCAGCTGGCTTTAGAAAAGCAAAAATTTAATTAAAATTTAAACAGAGTTTAATTTTAATAGAGATTAATTAAAAACACGTAAATTACGTAACTTTCAAACGTATTTTCTAACACAAAGTGGTTGCCCGTTTCAAATGTGAGACCATATTCACGTCATAAAGCTGTAAAGTTATTATGAGGGTTTTTCCACAACGTGAATAATGTTTGGAAAGAGGTTGGAATTATTGTTTATATTTATTTAATTTAAATTTATATAAGCCATGTTCACGTTTTATACCAACTTTTAATTTGTTTTATTATATTTTGTAATTATCGTCATTTTAAATGTAACTATGATAATTGTGCCATTATAATTAGTGGCGCGCGACTGTATAAGCGGCAGGTTGTGGGTTCGATTCCCACTCGAGGAAATGAAACGAGGCCAAGCGGTGTGTTAAACTTCGCCATTGAACATGCAATGTCTCCAATTCGGTGAAAAGTGGGAAACGGAAATGTCTTAATAAGAAAGGAGTATTTGCTTGTAAAATGGCGGTTCAAAATCCTTTATTTTTGTATGACGAGAATATAATATAAATAGTAACGGTAGTGTCCTATTTGTAGCATAAAAAACAAAAATAAATTTCAAATCAGTTAATTTTTGTTAAATATTTATTATTTTTTTTCTAAATGGAAATAAAGTGTCTTAACACTAAATTTCAAGCCGGAGCACTATGTGGGAGCGTGAGGTTAAAAAAACCAAATATATATTTAATTTATATATTATGTTGGATGGATATGGATTGACATAATTAAATTATTAGATAAAAGTATCTAATAATTTAATTATGTCAATCCATATCCAAGCAATATTCAATTATATGGACGTCTATCTTTAGTAAGATCACCGTTCAGTCAGTAAATCCCCTCGTCTCCTCGACCCATGTCAAATCAACGATCAATCTTTTAAGAGCTAAGTGGACTCTCAGCTCGTCTGTACTTATGAAGATTACTTTCGAATTAACTTTAATATACGGCGACAGTTGAGAAACTTGAGATTGCGTAAAAACTTATAAAACGACTAGATCTTAAGTTTGTAGGTATGCATCGATTAGACTTCGCTAACTTATAGAATTAAATGTTAATTAGCGTTTGTTGTGATTCTTTCTTATTTATTATTAATCTTAAGTTTTTTTTATTGAATGTATGATATAATATAGAAAGATCGATAGATAAACTAATTATATATTTTTTTTCACTTCACGCTGTATCCCGCACATAAAAGAGTAGGTAGAGAGAACCTGGAAATCAAGTGTTAAGATGATACGATGTATCTATACAGTTGTAAGCTATATTTTTTAGGTGTACGTTGTATTCTGCACTTAGCAGTATAGATTGAAGGAACCTGGGAACGTAGTGTTAAGACACTCCGTTTTCATTAAGACTTTCCGCCGGATTCTGGAGGCACTACGTGTCGAGTGGCGGAACTCACCGCCGTTTGTCTTTGTCTCGTGCCAAAGCGCCACGACTGGCCTCAAAACTCTACTGAATCCATATCTAGATCAAAATGTAAGCTACGTAGAAGTAAAACTGAGTGTTTTCAAGTAAAATTGTAGTAATAACGTTTATTTATTTTATCCAGACGTGTTTTACGATGCATAATAAACGATCCGACTGAAGATAGACGGACGACAGGTAAGGACGCGTACCTACGTAAGATACAGTATTTCATGAAGTTCAGCGGCGCGGGCGGCCGGTACGTGCTTAGAGGTATTTTTTACTACTTCACCTTTTTGTTCACGTGAAGGTCACATTTTATTAATAATATATAACATTTTATATATTTTTATTATATATTACATTTAGAAAAAAGGAAATATGCCAAAGGTAAAAAATAAACTAAACATATAAATGTTTTGACTTAATTAGTCAACATATTAAAAAATCTACGTTTCTGCTTATGTTTAAGAAATTAACGGTGGAAGTATAGAAAATATAGAATGAAAATATAAATGTAGCTATTTCGTATCATAAAATTGCATCAATCTATATATATATATATATATATATATATATATATATATATATATATATATATATATATATATATATATATATATATAAAAGGACATGTACCTGACTGACTGAGGTAAGACACACGCACAGCCATAACCGCTGTGCGCAGAAACGTGAGATTTGGACAGATGTTTATTTTTATAATCTAGACATGGGGATTCCACTAAGAAGGGATTTTGAAAAATATTTTATTATTGTTTTTTCAAACAAAAGTGTCTATGGTAGAAAAATCATCCATATTTCCTAAAGCGTCAAGTCATGACTTCCTATTAGAAAAAATCCAACACAGGCGCATTTTTATGTAACGTCATTTCTAAATAAACATCCATTTTATTCGCACGCATCTCACGTATTCGAGGGACACGCCGAGTATAGTTCGAAAGCATTTCTTTCTTCATTTTCTACCTATTCAAAAGAAATTGCGTATATATTCCACTACTTTACTATATCTCGACCAACAATACAACTAAACTAAGATATATACCATAATCTAAGATAAATTGATAACATTATCAACATTATTCCGAATAAAATTTAAACTTATAATTTTATCACATTCAGTCAAAGTCATGCTAAATGCACTACAATATCTTCATGCTTTATCTTTCACATTGCACGGCAAAGAAAATCTAGTGCTAAGACATTACGTTACTATCTCAATAATCTGTAATTCATGACATTGCAAGTGACGAAACTCAACGCCGCGCTCAACCAGAGCGGGGATATGAAAATAAATTAATAGCTTTGACATTATAAATTAATAATTAATCAATAATAAAAAAAATAATAATTTACATACACTCTCACAGAACGCGATGAACCATATTGTATTCCATTAGCAATCATATTAATGCATGCACTCGGGAATAAATCCTTTAATCCTCTTACGGCAAACAAATTAATAGCGTCTCTCGTCCATTACGGAACTTATCTTTACAAATTATGTTATTTTAACTAAATATACGTTGAGGCCAGTCGTGGCGCAGGGGCAGGGTGTGACTGTAAACGCGACTGTTTATGGGTTCGATCCCCACTCCAGGGAATGAATTATTATTTATTAATTCAATCTTCATTTCTTTGTTCTGGTATCAAGGCAGAAAATATTGAGATTCTCCACTCAGCACGCAACGCCTCCAGAATTCGCGAAAAGTGGGGAACGGAGTGTTTTAACACTAGTTTCCTCTGCCTACCCTGCTGTGTGTGTACAGCATGTAGCTAATTTATTAGATTTTTAATAATATACTCATCTAAGAACTTCTAAGACTCTATCTGTGTAAATCTTTAAATAAATGATTATGTAGAGTGAAAATAACTCAAAGAGTTTTATAAAGGCCTAACTTGGGTTGTTTGTAAATACAATAAATCTAGTCTAGTCATAATTAAACGTCTAAATGATTGTACCTAAATATGTTGAACGTCATGATATAAAAATAATATTCTTGGTTATGTTTTTATACGAAATAAAGGAGCAAACGAGGCAAACAATAATCTATTAATAAAACCTATTTCATTAGTGATTTTCTAACTTTCATATAGAGATTTTATATGCTGTATAGCATAGAAAACAAACAGGCCACACCCACAGCCTGTTTAATCTCGGTTCAATGGCAATCCTGCAAATAGTGGTATTAAGAACTCCCAACCCTACGGGATCCCGGTATTTAAGAGATTAGATCTAAGAAAAGTCGTGTACATGTTTTTTTCCATATCCGCAAATCCCGCCCTCTAAATCTCACAACCGCGAAGCGAGACGAAAATTATACGGGGTACCACATTAATGAAAGAAATTATAAAAAAAATAAATAACTAAATTTATATAATATATATTAAATAATATATTATATTATAAACGAAACAAATATTTTTTTTAGCTTCTCGCTGTATCCCGCGCACAGCAGAGTAGACAGAGGGAACCTAGTGTAAAGACAGTTCCGTTCCCCCCTTTCCACCGTGTGCTTGAGGCATTGCGTGTTGAGTGGCGGAACTCAACCCGCGCTTTGCCTCGACACCAGAGCGAAGAAATGAAAATATAAGTGTAAATAAATATTTCATTTCCTCGAGTGAGGATCGGACCCACAACCTGTCGATTTTACAGTCACATTCTGTGCCTCTGAGCCACGACTTGCCTCAAATAAATAAATGATTATTATTAAATATATTTTTTTTATAAATAGAATTAAAAATATAAGCGCTACGATTCTACAACGTAGCATGACCGCTACGACGCAGAATCATTAACGTTCGTGTTCGTTAACGGAATCTCATTTTGCCTCTTTTTTCTGTATTTTCTACCTCTACTATTATTACTTATGTATTGTACCCTACCTACTACCTAAAAGAACTACTTTTATATTAATCTTACCTTTTTATGGAAGAATTTATTTATTTTGTCATTATTTTTGAAAAATTGATTTATAGATAACCTATAAAGCCAAACTCAAAAGATGCCTAAAATAGACATGAACGTCGTCGAACGACAGAGAAAGGAATCGCTTATCATAAGGTTTCATTTGCCTATCCAGTAATAACCGTCCCCAAATTTGATATAACCATAAATTGAGGATTCCTTACAAATACCTTTCAATTACTAAATGATAAGAAGGTTTTACATAAGATTTAATCTTTTCATAAAAATTTGGGTTCCTGAACGGAGCATATTTCAAGCAAAAAAGTGGCATAACTCATAAAGTAACTCAATTGTATTGTATTGATATATAAATGATTGTACCTATACAATTAATGTGTAGTATGCCCATTAAAATGAAAATAAAGAATAATAATATAATAAGTAAACTTGCAACTAATGTTAATTTATTATTTATTCCCATTGAGACGAATACCGTTCCACGTTATCCAATGAATTCTGGAGGCATTGCGTGTTAAGTGACGGAACTTAACGCCGTGCCCTGCCTCTTTACAAGTGAGACGAAATGGAAATATAAAACATTTAATTTCATTGAGTGGAAATTGACCTCACAACCTATCGTGTTTACACCCTTTTACACCTGCGCCACGACTGGCATCAATCAATAGTAACTTTTAATTAATAATTGTGTATATAAAAACTATCTAAACAAAACAGCGCTAAACTAGTAAAGTGTCTATAGAGTTCAAAATGGCTAAGCGGTGACTTCCAAAAACGTTATAAAAAAATAACTAAAAGAGAAGTTAGGCCACTTTTGTTTAGACTGACTCACTTCAAGAACGTCTCTAAAATATAAACCTGAATATGAATTCAACGTTTACATAATACAACTTGCTGGATAATTTAATAAGACTGGAACACTTAAGTAAATAACGCAGAGTAGACTGATGTAACCGTATTGTAGGGATGTTACGTTATTTATATTTGCTATAGCTAATTTAAACTCTCTAAAAAAACTTAGTTTTTATTTACTGTTACTATAGCATAATTATTTATAAAAATATAAAAATATTTAAAACTATTTAATATATGTAATATGTTGGATGATACCGGAGTAAATAACACACAATTGTATTTATCTAAAATAGAAAGTTTAATGTTATTATAAAATTATAACATTCTAATTAATTAAGATCATCAATATTTATATCGTGAATTGTTATCTACTAACCTAAAATAGAAAAATCGACAATTAAGGGTTTTTACTTCCAATATTTTGTAGTTTCAGACAATGAGAAATAAGAATTAAATTACTTGACAAGCAGGCTCAAAATCTCCATCTTAAGTCCGCTGTCATTATTATTCTTTTAATTGCTACATCATATATGTTAGGCAGTGCACACATACTTGTACATTAGTCCACGTACACAACATACAGTATACAAAGCTTACATATATATACACAAAACTTACAAAATAATTAAGGCATTAGCTATTTAACACTAAGTAATATTTTTTCATCACGCTTCACGCTCTATCCCGCATGGGTATATGCTTATTAAGTACTAGCGACCCGCTCGCGGCTTCGCTCGCTTTAACCACAGAATTATTTACTTAAAACACTAAAATTATATTCATGTTTTCACGCTGTATCCAGCCTATGTAGCCAGGGTAGGTTGAGGGAACTTAAGTGTTAAGATACTGCGTATGATATATGACTGACGTGCGAAATGAAAATATGATTAAATTACAATTCAATCCTCCAAGTGGGAATCGAACACATAACGTCACGTTACAGGCACAATTTTGTGCCCCTACGCCACGACGGCCTATAATATTTATACAGAATGGAAGCGTCAGCGCTTCTTTTACGGGGACAGTATATAGGATAAAATATTTTAAACCCATATCTAAAGAAATTAATCAAGATACAGAATCAATTATATTGCGTTATTTCTTTTTTTCATACTTGAAACGTATTAATAAATTTACATACAATTCATTTGTTTTGAATATAACATTAAGGTTGATTCATAAAATATATTTGGCACTTCCTTAACATGATTATTTCATGTATTTTTTTAATATACAAAGTTTTGATTAAGTTCTCTTGAGAAATATATGTACTGTTATTGAATGTAACGTACCTACGTATACTATTAACAATAATATTTGTAAATTTTGTTTGTTTGTTGGTTTTTCTGTTAGTCGACGCTTATCTGAGAAACGATTTAAGCGATTTAAAGAGCTAAGACGTGAGTGCGGTGCTGGAGCGGTAAAATCGGTTTAATTGTTTTTATTGTAACATTCGTCATGTATGAATGGTGTAATGATTAAAAAAGTGACCTTTATAACTATTTATTTATATCCTCATAGAGAAATGATAGCTTTTGTGGGCACTGTTAATTTTTTAAGAAAATAAATTTGATTAAAATACACTTATTTATCTATTTATCTATATATATAAAAGGACATGCACCTGACTGACTGAGGAAAGACGCACGCACAGCCGTAACCGCTGATGGGAGAAACGTGAAGTTTGGACAGATGTTTATTTTTATAATCTGAACATCCACTAATAAGGGATTTTGTAATTTTTTTACCCTAAACGGATGAAATAGGGGTTGAAAGTTTGTATGGATTTTTTTTAAAACAGCACCGATTTTTATAAAATTTGAAATTCAGACTCTTTAAAATATTTCATTGAACACGTGTTTCATGGTTTTTAGAATTCATCCCCTAAGGGTTAAAATACGGGTTTGAAAGTTTATACGGAAAATTTTTTAAATCGCCACCGATTTTCATAAAAAAATAAATTCAGACTGTGGGAAATTTATTTATTTTATTGAACACGCGTTTCGTGTTTTTTTTGGAATTCACCCCTAAGGGTGCTACTAAGCAGGCGAAGTTGTGCGCGCCCGCTAGTTTTAAGATAATAATTAAAATAATATATAATATCTTATATATTATATTGTTATATTGTAATTTATCAAAATGAGAATGTATTGTTTTGTTTAATAGCTCCTGATAGTTATACACATGCAAGGAAAGATAATTTTAGAAAGTTGTTTAGTTATATTAGAATTATAAAAACTACTAACATTTTTATGGTGAATAAAATATTGTCTTTGTTTTCCATCTGAAAAACACTAAGGAGAGAAAAAATATTAAATACATATAAAAATATAGATACCACATTAGTATCGATACTGTTGTACTGGTAATAATTAATAAAAAAATGATATTTATATTGTATGCAAAGTTTAAAGCTATTCATTATGACAGAATGTAAAATACACATATTTTAGATGTCCCTCTGCACTACGATGGCGGCTCTGTTCTAGTTTGCACTTTTTCCTTTGAAAATTAGTTATTGTAAAATAACTCTAACACATGGTATCGTCAACTTTTTGTAGATATTGATGTCTTCTATGAAATTATAGTACATCACATTGCTCTTTTGTCAATAATTTCCACAGCGTACGCGATATAAGGTTTTTTTTGGTATTTTTTTACACCTTAATCGTCTAATTGTAAAAGAATTTTCCAAATCGATCTCGTAGTTTCGGGGCCTATTCAAATCAAAAGAAACAAAAAATCTAATCGATTGTCTTAATAATTTTAGAGATGTCGATGCATCTCCCCCTCACCCCCGCACGGTGCGCGAGGCCACACGACACGACACACACTCCACATTTTTTATTATTACATGGTTTTATTTAGATTGATATTTTTAAATTCGTTATATCTTTTGAATGGGATGTCTGATTTTATTAATTTAAAAAGTATTTTACAGGTATTGAAATTATCCTTAATAAAACATCATTTAATAGGATAAGGATTAATGCAGAGGTATGAATAATATGGTTTGATTATTGTCGACACTTTTGTTAACTTATAAGATATAAAAAAATGGTTATATTGTCATAACTACAGTAGTTGGACATATGCTATCGCGGACTTTTACATAGATATTGATCCGCCCTACAATACTGTAGAACATTGATTTGTTCTATCATCAATAGTTTTCGCAGCGCACGCGATGATATAATTGTTAAGATTAATTTCTTCTCACCTTGGGTTACATTATTGCATTTTTATTAGGGATCTCTATTTTTTTTGAAAATGTAATATAGCCTATGCTGGTCAGTAAAGATGCAGCTATCTAATAGTGAAAAAATTATTGAAATCGGTCTGGTAGTTTTTGTGTGAAAACTCTACAAACATACACACATACATACATACATACAAAAATACAAATCTTACCTCTTTATAATATTAGTATAGATAAGTAAAATACAATTTGATATAGTAAGTTTATGTATAGGCAATACAAGTAAAAAGATTAAAATTGAAGATTATTTGACCAGCCATTATTTGGCCAGTCGCGACACGGGGGTACAAACGTGGAATAGGTTTTGGATTCGATTCCCACTCAAATGAAACTTCGTTTCGTTTCGAAATTTAGTTTCTTATTTGGAACGAAAAAACAAGAAGATATTTTTTAAATAAGATATTAACTTATTTTTATATATATTTGTTAGGAAAAAAAAACTTTATATACTTTTATTTGAAATAAATATAGACACAGACAGTAGATGCTGTGGCCTTACGGCAAGGCACGTTCGCATTGAGTTATAGGTCTTAAAATTTAACGACCTCGTATAAGTGAGGCCTCCAATTTTAAAATCCTCGTGAAATAAATTGCATATATCTGGTATGTCCCGTATTTAATCATATAATGTATTATATTAGCCTTACTACTAGTTAGCCTTATTATACTGAAAAAGTAGCTATTTTCAGCTTTTTGAGTATTTTTTACAATGATCAACTTTCTTGAGATCTAAGACAAATGTATTGAGGATTGTATTTTTTTAATATAAGTTTAAGGTATAAAAAATCGTATTTTCTTAACCCTTTAATTGCAGCCTACGTAACTTAAAAATATTTTGTAATATTATAGTAACTGTATATAACTGTATATAACAGTATAACTGAAAATAAATGATTAGCATCGTGGTACATGGAAGCGTCTAACTGTAGAGTGTAGACGCGACTGTTGTAAGCCCCGGGGGAAACCGAGGGACGCGGTTATATTCAAATTACTTTCATTTCCTCGCCCTACCGTGGAGTTGAGATCTGCCATTCATCACTATACATAGTATCAAATTCGAGGGGAAGAAGAACGCAGTGCCTTGACACAAAATTCCTAATAAAAAAACAATCTCTCATCATCATATGTAATGTATTCGTTATACGCTTCTATTTCTTATTACATTAGACCCTAAGAAGTTCTCGTGTAGGAGAGTCAAAGTCGTTTGAGCCCAACTAAACTAATTACCTAATAAACTTACGTAATTTATCTCAAGAATTTTACTGGCTTCGAACGTCTAGATCCTTATTTTGTTTTTGTTGTTCTTGAGAACTTTTATATTGTATATTATCTTTTTTTATATGAGAAATATATTTTCAAATTAAGTTGCTCGTTAAAATATTTTATCAAATAAATAAATAATATTTTTATACTAATGTCAATAATATATTTTTTTCCATTTTTAAGTTTTTTAACGACTAATTTCGATGTAGCTCTTTAAGAACTTATGGTTTAGTTGGCCAGAGCGGGATATAATGTAGGTACAACCTTCTTTTATAAATGAACTATCCGACATAAAATACTTTTCATTTTAAGCCAGTCGTTCTGCAAAATTCTCCCAGAACGTTAGTTATACATATTATACGAGTACTTCTTACTCTAACTATAAATTCATATATTACCTTAAAAATTATAACTTTAAAATTACTACAAGTGCGAGCCGGACTCACGCACGAAGGGTTCCGTGCCCATTATCTATAAAAACGGCAAAAAAACACTTTTATTTTATGAGAGCGCCCTTAAATATATATTTTGTAGTATTTGTTGTTATAGCGGCAACATAAATATATAACCAATGAAAATTCCAACCCTATAAACTAGCGTAGTGCTGCTAAGTAACACTAGTTTCATTAATCACATTTTCAAATTCCATTGTCATATTTTTCGATAAAATGTAGTATTTAGTAAGTTTTGCTATAAAAAATAAATACTTCTAATTAAAATAGCAACTTTAATTTATATGGCTTGGTAAAATAGTAATGGCAATACGATTTCTTATGGAAAAAGACAAAGCAAACGAGCGCACACGTTCACGTGATGGTAATTAATCACCGCCGCCCCCGACCCCGCGTAACACGAGAGGAGCTACAGGTGCTTTGTCGACCTTTAAGATGGAGATAGACGCGCTTTTTGAAGGTACCCAGGTCGTATCGACCTGTAAACACTGCCGCAGACAGGCCATTCCACAGTTGTGTGCTGCGTGGGAGAAATTTCATATGTGGAGTGTCACGTATCCAGAATTCGGTGGCAGATAAAAGGTCAGACAGTTCCACAGAACACTCCCCATTATAAATGCAGTAGAGAACGCACAGCGACAAGACGTCCCCACGCAAAGCCTTGCCAAGCCAAAGGGTTTCACAGATCATTGGATTCCCAACGATTCGAACGGCTCTAGTTAGTATGCGATTAAATGTGTCAATCTGATACTGAGTTGCACCAGCCTAGAGATTTGAACAGTCCTCCATATGAGGCTAAACCTGGCTCTATACAGAGCCAATCGGTGATTTCGCGTAAAGTACTGTCTCACTCTGCTGATGGCCCCCAGTTTCTTTGAGGCCAACTTGACCTTGATTTCCAGATGATCGCGATACTGGCAGTCGCCCGAAACGCCTAATGTGCTGATACAGAGAGTTCGTTTTAAGACTGGCGACACAACAACAAACAGCCCCGAGGGATGCCTCAACTGAAGACACAAGTTTATTTTGGCCGACGTTTTCCCGAGAAAGAATTGTGCGGCCGGAGTAAACAACGTCCTCTGTGCTAGTAGCCCAGCGGTGGGTTAAGTACACCAGAAGATCACTGGATGAGCGACTATGGTGGAAGCCATATTGACGGCCATTAATCAATCTGCTATAAATTTTTATTATTATTAAATTCGTTAATTTTTATTATTAAATTCGTTATTTATTAATATTACACGCGCCCCCCGAGAACAGATAACATTGGCTCTGACCTCTGATCGAGGTTAAATGTCAAGCTTAACTAAGGTTGTACAGAGTACACTCATACTATAAATTCTAGGCAAGTATATTTTTATAATTAGTAAGTATACCCGTTTAAAATAGGTACAATATTACTTTTGAACTTAAAAATTATTTCTATCTTTAGAAAAGACAAGAGGATTATTACTCCGAAAATAGCAGAGTATCCCAAGAGTATTCAGTGTTAACTGTAAAATCATATCATCAGTTGATACTAGATTCTCCTGAGATACTCTCAGCAACGTGACACTCAATTTTCCATTTTCGTATTCGAGTGACGGAATTAATCGTCTTTTTTTTAAGCTTAAATTTTTATACCTGGGAAACTGATCGTCATACTTTTGTTTTGCCACATTGGAGAAATGAAAATAATGTATTGCGTCACTTAAGAGTTTGTCCCAGATAACTTAATGAGAAATGTATGTTCTAATATTTGTATGTAAGTTGTTTTAATATTTTTTAAGCAATAATTATATTAATTTCGTAAAAAAGATTAAAGATTCCACAGCTTGTACCTATCTGCATAAGCCTTACATTGTACAATTTTAGATATTAATATCTTTAAACGTAAAAAAAGAATCTTTGATGTGAAAACATACATTTTCATAGAATTTTCAAGCCTCGTAAGCAAAAACTTTCTTATATTCTGCCAAAGTCCATTAGCGTGACTTGGCTATCTTCCGTATTGCATATTCATAGGATCCTCTATACATGCATATTCAGAAATACTTAATATCAGCCATATTAGAGTATTGACAGTTAGCTTACACCCCATATATAGGAGGGTAGACAGAGGGAATCTAGTGCTAAAACACTTTGTTTGCTCTTTTACTGCCCAATTTTCGAGACATTGTGTGATCAGTGGTGGTACTCAACGCCACCCTCACTCACGTACGGAAATAATTAATTCCCCCAAGTGAGAATTGAAGCTACTATTGTCACGTCTACAGTGAGACGGAGTGCCGTTGCACCACGAGTGTTTTATGCCTATTATTTATTTTAAAAAAGGCAAATTTTTCCCTTCATCTTCTTTTTAATTGGATGATATTTCTTTAAATTATATGATATTTTCATAGATTTATCCCTATTTGTTGCCAAAAATTTTCACAGATAACTTTAGTTGACCAAAAATAAATGTCATCAATTGAAATGATTGCATTTTTAAGCACTAAACATACACAAATAATTAAAAACTTACATACATAAATAATTAAAAATAAATGTTTTACCAATAGTTTTTATGCAATATTTAAAAAAAATGATAATATCTTATTGGTCTTTAATAGAAATTTTAAGCTTAGAGCCTATCGAGACAATGGACTATGGCTATGTTATAAATTTCAAGTCCTGGAAATATTGTAATAACCAAAATAGGTATATGTCATATATTGTAATTACAATTTTAGTTAATGTTTATTTAATCTGCTCGCAATTCAATGTAAATTTTATTTGTAGTAAGATGCTAAAGAAAAACCGTCTCACAGGCTAGTAGGTAATAAGCACCTCATTCCAAGAAATGACGCAAAGAAGTGGCCACCCACTTGCATCGATATATTGAAACAATTAATACATATGTATGTACAAGGTTAATTTCCACTAACAGTAAATAGAATTGGGAGAAATATAATTGATTTTTCATAAATCCTTGTTGGATTTCACCATTAAATTAAATAAATTTGTAATAGTCACAACTTATTGATTTTTTATACAATAATTTATATTATAATTTGTGACACCATTAATATCTATTGATGTTGGCACAAATTGAATTTCATTTTGCTTTAAGCAAAATGAAAACGTGCTCGCACAGTCAAAGAAATAATTTACGTACTTGCGCTTTATGAAATGCGTCGTAAATATAACATTTTGTTGTTTAATTAATTGTAAATAGAACTCTACAACTCTATTTTGATATACTCACATCAAAAGGCAGATATAACTATATGTTTATTATAATATAAGTATATATTATTTCAAAATTCAATTGTGCGTCATTACCAGAATTAATATTTCAAATAATTGTTATGTACATAATATATCTAAGCTCTAATATAACAGTTTAGTTGAACAGTCCCAGCTATTATGTGTCCATATATGGATATTAAAATTAATATAAATACATATTTAAGCATTGACTTACGTGATTCAATTGGGGATATATCGACATCGTGGGACAGTAGCCTCTTCATCGCGATGGCGCCGTGGAGGACGCTCGACACCGACACCTTGACGCCTTAATTGTAATAATAAAGGAAACTGTTTTATATTTTAGCACGCAAAATAAGTTTCACCCAACAGGCTGTTGTCTGTATTCTGTACTGCACTATCGATTAAGTTTGAGTTACCCGCGCACGCGTGCTGAGGGTGGCCACCGCGCATGCGCTTTTCCCGCCATTTCCAAAGGAAGGACGTCATTGATAACTGACAGAGTGAATGGTTTCGATTTTTTTTAAGGGAAACTAGGGATAAAAATTTTGAGGAATTTTGTTAAGATGATAAAATTGTAAATACAAAGAAAATTATATTTTTTCGTCGAACAAAATTAGCTATAGAAAAGTAATAAACATAATTGGAGGGATGTGTATGATTACTAACGGTTGGATGGTATCCAAATTCTAAGGTGCGCAGATTCAAAACCTTTATACAGAATTTCCAGAACATTCTCCATATGTACAAAAATGATTTGAAATATCAAAAAAAAGCTTACGTTTGTGTTTCTTTTATAATTCTGACAATAATCTATCATCTCTCATATTACATTTTACTTTATGATTATTAAAAATATAATATGCAATAAAACAATATAGCTGTTGTTATAAATAATTTTATTGAAAATCGTAAATAAATTTACATATATTAAATATTACATCACGAGTACAAAGTGTATCGTAGTGTCGGCGTTGACGCTGCCTCGATGAATGTATAGAAAGAATGGATGTGCTTAGTAACCAGCAAGTTCGGCGAAGGTGGAGTCCATCTCGTCGGCCAAGCTCTTGTATCTGTCCTTGTTGATGCCCAACTCGTCTGTTTAACACGTATATAATATATTAGCACAACATAATATATACTACTTACTCAACTACTACTTACTACAATATATACTATATACATATAAAATGTACAATAATGCAAAAAACTCTAGTTGTAAAAAAAAAACCTGCTGCTTTTAGCCAGTAATGATGACTAAATTGTTTAGGTTTTGCAGCTCCTTTATTAAGAAACAATTTTAAAATGGAAGTCTATCTGCCAATAGGAAAAAATAACTGTTCACGGCTGACGAAGATCGTCAATAATATTGATGTACCTATACCTATTAAAACGATCACAACAATTGAAAAGATTATCACAATGTTAAGAATAAGTACGTTTTTTTAAAATATATATAATTATGTCACAAGCATGGAGCAGCTTTAAATATGTATTTTATTTAAAAGATGATTTAAGAGATTAAAGAAAAAAGTACCTTAAAAGCACTGACCCACGACGGTAGCAGCAAAGCATAAGACGTTAATCACAACACAAAAAGCAGGGTCGAACTTGTTATATCTAAAGGATTGTCTAAGGCTCTCGACATTGGAGTGGCGTACGTATATACATGGTGGTGCTAACAATCCTTTAAATATGGCTTTAAGGTTAGGGTTTATTATTTAGAAATAGAAATTAAAAGCGTCCTAGTCAAATTTTAGAAAAATAAGGGTAGACTGGCTGAACCAATTCGTTCATCAGTCGCAGAAACATGAATTGAACAGATCAATTTTCGTAGTTTTGCATATGAGGATGATTTGGATCGAATGGATGATGTTGGGACGGTATCGTCTTAAACTATGTGCTAGGGTTAGATTAGTATCCGGTGAGCTCAGCGAATGTGCCGTCCAGGTCATCGCAAATCGCCTTGTATTTCTCCTTCTCGTTGAACAATTGGTCTGGAAAATTTGGTTATTAGAAACAATTAGTGCCGCACACTCCCCTGGAAATATGATAAGAATAAACGTAAACAAAGTTACATATTATTTTTTAATTTAAAAGCTAAGCCACTTTTGCTTTAAATAAGTTATAGCATTCCATTTTATTAATTGTTAGAATTATTTGTGATTTTAGTAATTTTGAAGAAAATATTAGATTCATTTTTATATAATTCATTATTAATTATGTGGCTCATCGCGTACACTGAAAGCGGTGCTAGAGGAAAGTATAATTATTATAAATTGTTATAACTTTTTTTTAATATTTATAAAATTTCATATTTATCGATTATTTTTATTTGCATGTTACTGAATAAAATATGATCACTCATAAAATTTATGTGTATGATTGTTATTTGTTTTAGTATAATACCTTCGAGCCTGTCCACTTCCTTCTGGAGTTTCTTGACGGTCTTCTCGGCGTACTCGGCACGGGCCTCGGCCTCCTTCAACTTGGAGGTGAGGGTCTTCAATTGCTTCTTGAATTCCTCAACGCGCTGGTTGGCCTTTTCTTCAGATACTTCCAAAGACTTAAGGGAGTTACCTACGACCTGTGAAGTAAATTGGTTAATTTTTAATCTTTTTTGTCATGTAGCGTAGGTCTGTAGATATTTATTTTCTTGAGAAAGTACAGCACACATTATTCATATACACTAGTCATATAGTATTTAGAATAACTAAAATGTTTTCAAAGCAATATAAAAATATTTTATAGTAAAAATTTATACAATTAAATAAATATAAAGAATAAAATATATAATAGTTACCTTCAATTCCTCCTCAAGTTCTGAGATTTTGGCGTCACCAGACTTTACACGGTCCTCAGCGACTTCGAGCTCGTCTTCAACGAAGGCCAGCTTGCGTGAGACCTAAGTTTTTATAAAACAAATTTGAAATTAATTATCAATGTAACGATTTCAAGAAATCGTGCACTAGGAATATACCTAATAATTATCATATTCAATTAAATTCACCTAAAATTATATATTTCTGCAAATATTTAAAAGTTAATATAAATGTATAATTAATATTGTCCCCTTTGCCTTTTAAATAATTACCTCATCAGATTTGCCGTCAGCGTCCTCAGCGAGCAGACGAGCTTCTTTAAGTTGGTTGGTGAGTTGGTCCATACGTTCCTCATCCTGTTGTGCTCTGTTCTCCAATACTTTGCACATACTAAAAAAATATATAATATAAAGATTTTAAAAGTATTTCTAACAATTTTTAAAACACATATAAAAGATATCTGTACTTGAACATGATATTGCAATTATGAATTTAAATATGTTTTTACATGTAATAACAAAATAATTACCGGTTGTTCTCATCAGCAGCCTGTTGAGCCTCAAGCAATTTCTGCTGGGCAGTGCCAGACCTTTCCTCGGACTTCTCGAGATCCTCCTCAATTTGCTGTACTTTCCTGTTGAGAGCGGCCACCTCCGCCTCGGTAGCGGCCAACTGCTTTTCCTTCTCTTCTAAGTCTTTGTTGGCCTGTTCCAGCTTGTTCTTGTTTAGGACAAGATCTTCTTCAACTTGGGCAAGTTTTTTCTGGAGCTCACGGACTTCCTCGTTCACCTGTGGAAGGAAGTTACATTTGATTTTAATGAAGTGAAGACTTTGTTTATACAACACTTAATAACAGTAAAAAAAATTTGAACTACAATGTTATGAAAATCATTTTACTTATAAGACCTAATTTATAAAAACGGAATACTTTTAAAGTCGCTCATTTCGTTTTTTTAATTTTTACATTATATTTTTCACTTTTTTTTTTATTATCATTACATTAGATACCTATATGTTTGAAGTATAATAAAACATCAATAATGTATAATAAAAGTACCTTCTCAGCACGGAGGTTGGCATCTCTGGCCTGCTGTTCGCAGGTATCTGCCTTGTCCATGGCATTGTCCTTCTCCAGCTTCATCGCCTGCATCTTCTTCTTAATCGCGTCCATGTTGGCGGCTTTGTGTTTTTACGGTCCGGTTGAAAAAAATACGCCAGCTACTGGCCTGTAATTTAAAATATTTTTACTTAGTTATTGTTGAGTCATGTATTTGAATTTTATAATTTTTTTTGTAATATAGTATATTCAAGTCAATATTTTTTTTCATGTATAGTTTGTCTGTATTTATGTTTATTTTATAATAAGTTTCACGAGAGTTAGTACTTTCAAGTTAATTTCCTTAAAAATTTCGTACCACATTGACTTCAATAGTCAATATTATATTGACTATTGAAGAATATGTATGTGGCGTATGTGATGTAATATATGAAAAAAAGATGAAAACGGAAATAATACGAAATATTTATTTTTAATCATCCACGAATAACTCAATATAAACAATGTATTTTGCGATTACCCTAATAATCTCAATTTTATTAAGAATACAAAGTTTATCATTTATAAATTCGTTTTTTCTACGATTAAGAAAGCAAGGGAAAAAAACTTTCTTTATAAAATTATTGTTTTTTTTTATAAAATTAACGAAAATACCATTTCTCGCTTTATCAACACACACACAGGGTAGGCAGATTGAACCTAGTGTTTACAGACTCCAGACTCCGTGCCCCTTTTTCCAGCGATTTTTCGAGCCATTACGTGTTGAGTGGCGGAACTCAACGCCAGGCTTTTGCTTTAGTGCCAGAGTGAAGAAATTAAAGTATTAGCAAATAATAATTCATGCCCAGTGGGCATCGAACCCATAACCGGCGAGTCGTCACGTCGAGAACGTGTGACATTACACTCTAATATTTAATATTATAAAATACTATAGTCTAACTAGCGTTTCTTATAATATTATAATATTAATATGATAATAATATAAGAAATGCTAGATAGACTATTAACGCCAGAAAGTTTTAGACGATTAGAACATAAGATTCGACCAATTTAATTTTACATCGTGCCTCATACTTGGCGCTGTGCCAACAATCGAATGCAGGGTACACGTTCAACTTTAACCACCATTTTAATGTTCGTGATAATAACCTGTAACCTATATTTACTGTATTTTTAGATTTTAGAATTCATGCAAAAAATACTATATATTTTTAAAGGAAATTAAAGAAATTATGTATTTTGTTTGTTAAAAATATACTTTTTTAGTCTAGTTTCTAGTGTGATATTTTCATTTAATAAAGAATGCTTAAAAATATGAATGTAAACATTAATATTTATAATGTATCTGTTATTTTGTAGTAAAATATTTTTTTTAAATAGAAAAAAATATATATTAAATAGAATATCACTATTCACTTCATTTATTAGGCATAAAAATATGACTAAGTAGTATTTTAAGGACGCTTGTATTCTTATTTAATTAATAAGCCTTAGAAATAAAATGTAAGTACTTAAGATTGTTATTTATTATATTGTTATTGTTTTTTTTTGCGTAAAGCCGTATCCTGCATAAAGCAGTGTATGTAGAAAAATCTAGTGTTGAGAAACTCTGTTCTCTATTTTTTGCCGAATTCTGTAATGGAACTCAACGCTGCGCTTTATATATATATATATATATATATATATATATATATATATATATATATATATATATATATATATATATATATATATATATATATATATATATATTGTTCAATATTTTACAAAACTACCAAGCTGTAGTTTTTCATCTTCGCGAATTTCCGAAAGATCGCGAGGTAGGCAGAGACTATGAGCAGAGGCGTAACCAGACGGAGAAAACACCATATTTGAAATCCTATTTCCCCTTAGAAGTGTCAAGCCTCTCCGTATCTACTATAGGGATCAGCAGCATTAACATAAGCAGGTCATTAACTTATATACGTAGGTAATGTCTTTAAATCTTTAAATATAAATTCCGGGCGTAAAGTTCATTCTCGAAGCTTAATAAAAACCGGGCTTTCTGCGTCTGGAGATTGCGAAAATAACGAGCAGTGTGTTTTTGGCTGGCTGTCAAGTGTTACCGATATTGTTAGCCGAAATATTCGCCGTGAACAGCTGGTGCTCGTCTTCAGAATTTATAGATTTAATACTTTACTTAACGACACGTCGTACAAATACAATATAATTCGAAAGTTGAACGAAGGAAAGGTTCAAGTTTTTGTTACAGTATAGTGAGTTAATATATTTTTAAATGATTTTCTGAAAGAAAATTTTATGAAACACAGCTTGATATTTATCAAGTTTATCTACTAGCGCAATTCTGTTAATGTTTTTAAACATAAACTAAAATAGACAGCAAGGCATTTGCGTGTTTGAAGAGAATTTACAAATAAGGCCATGTTTATAAGTATACGTTCAAGGTCAAGGCTTGTGCTTTAAGGGATAAAACCGGGTTCATAGTAAATCGTAAGAACTAAAATAATCGTAAGAAATACTAAATAACCATTTTGTAGAGTATCTACCAAAAAAAATTTTGTTAAAATTAACAAATAAAGAAATTATAATTAAAAAAATATATTATCTTGGGAAAAAAAATTGAAAAAGAATAAAATTAAGCAATAAAAAATTTAAACGATCATATAAGAAAACTAAAAATAAATAGAACTAATTGACATATTCAAATTGTTTAATTTTTTTTTCTTAAATATCGTTTTCTTCATTACTGAAGGTCACATCTTAGAAACTCCTGTCATGTAGCTATTTTTTAAAATTATAATTATCAATTCTTATTAATAAATATAATTTAAAAAATAGTTACATATTACACTTTTTTCATATTATTTTTTAATCTAGACCATAATAAAAAATATACATATATAGTTAGTAAATCTAACATGAACATATACAGTATAAAACTATTTTTTACATCACTTGATCGTGTGCCAATTTCATACATTTTGATTTCAGTGACCCGTGTCTACGGATCTAAAAGATAAAAAAAATATCAGAATAAAAATTGCATTTGGAATAAAAATATATTTAGCCTCTAGTCTCTAGCCTCTCTTAAGTGTAACAAAGTGAATAAAAAATACATTTAAAAATATAATTTTTTTACTTTTATCTTCAATTTTGCATATTTTATTGCGAAAAACGATGTTCTAAAGTGATATTACTATATTTGTATTTATAGTATAATATTACAGTATAACGATTTCTGTGTGGGTGTTTTATGTGCGTACAATGTAGCATAGTGTTCATGTCTAAATGTGGCTCGTGGACGTGGACGTGGCTCAGAAACAAGACACCCGATTAACTTTTAAGGCGTCCCAATTCTAAGATAAACGGGCCACGTCTAAATAAAAAATCAAGGCGAGTTTCCTCATATCGCTAAATAAATCCTCGTCCGCAAATAGGTGCTACGGCACTATTTTCAGCGAGGACGCGCACGCGGTGTAACCCGAGCCAGAGCGAGCGCGTCCTAGCTCCACACGAGAACAAAACTTAGAACGAAACACTATGATAACACCACTGCACTGCACATCCACCCTTACGTTTTCTTAAGATTTTAAAGGAGCACCCTCGAATGGGGGGTGGTTTCCAGTTTTCGTGGGGACTCACCTAGCGGGCGGTTGACACGGCGGAGCGACACGCACTGCGCCCGCCCTGCGCTCGCGCCGCCCGCCCGCACTATTTTCGGTGCCAAAAATTTTAGATTCCGATCCGCCATAGCGCTTGCTCACTCCCACATATTAGTTTTGCTTTTGCGATATTCAATGAGTGATGTCTAACAAACAATTAAATAATATGTTTATTAAAGAATATATTGTCAGTATATAATATATTTACATATATATAGTATATGGGTGTTCTAAGCTTAATTTATTATAAGCAATGTCAACTCGTATGTAGCTCAACATAAAAGCTTAATCTATCGGTACATCATTTTATCAATATTTCAAGTTGAAATTAATATACATATGTAATTTATTTCAACTCTCTCTCGTTTCATAATAATATTGAAATTAATATTATTATGAAATGAGAGAGAAGGAAATAAAATAGACTATACAAGATATAGAGAATTCCTACAAACCTCTGGAAAATATTAGAGATACATTTTGATTTGATTACATGTATTCTGCATCTTGAATGTCATCACGATTTTTACACTATTTCGAAAAATGTCTGCTGTCAAGTGCATAAATACGATAAATATATCAAATTATTGAGTGTTTGTAACACGCATAGAAATATACAGAAGGGATCTTAATAATCTATTTAAAACTACTGTTCAATTTATACTGAAAACATGTCACTTATTTAATACAGAAAAATCATTATTTCAGAAAAATGTATGTATTGTATGTAAGTATTTATTATTATTTTTTTTTTTGCTAAATTTAATAAAAATACAGTTCAAATTAAGGAACATAATGTAAGTGAGAGTCTAAAATACACATTAAGTACCTCCTTACATCAAATTTATAAAAAGCATAATTTTGAATTGATACTAAGCCTCAGTACTAATACGAGGCATACTCGTATAGGCAACTAGACTAAAATAAAATAAAAATATAATATATATATTTTCTACGTGCTTGCTACGTACATACTTTTGTAGTGTAGAGTAATGGGTGAAAGACTTATGTAAAAAATAATAAATACCAATTTTTCACCAATAAATTTTAATGTCTTTTTATTTGGACGTTTTTGAGGACATTTCAAATTATTATGACATGTAAATGTATGGCAGAGATCATTTATATTTTCATTAAAACCACTTTTGTTTTCAGATTCTTAACGTATCCAGCACAGTAGGGTTGGCAGAGGGAGCCTTTTTTTATGAAAACAGACAAGGCAAACGAGTCCACGATCCCCGTGTAACACAGATACCTTGCCGGTTTTTAAGGTGGAGATAGATGTGCTTTTCATCTAGTGTAAGGATACTCTGTTCCCGACTTTCGGAACTTTCGATGCCAATATTAATAACTCTTTCCCCCGAGTGGATATTGAACCCACAGCCGTTACGTTTATAGTCACACTGTCATAGTCACATATCTTCCCAGAATATATACTATAAGTTCTAATATTATAATAATCTACTTAAATAATGACAGAATCATCAAAAAAATTATTAAAAAATAAACTTTCTTGAAAATTTACGTAGATGCTAGCTACACAAACTCTTTAAGAACTAAGCGGAGATACTGTTACAAAATAACCTGATTACATCAACGTTTTTCCATCACCAGATCGTAACTATTTTTAAATTTGTAAACCAATACTGGTTCTACTACCAAATATTTACAGACAAACTGCACAAATTGAGCAATAAAATTCAATTAGAAATCTGATATTGTAATATATATAAATGTCAGTAGGTACTATGGACCTGTTGATTTGGTAGTTTGCGTTACGTGATAAAATCGGAGTATTTTTGGCCACATAACTTTTTTTAGGTTCACTCTGTATCCCGCATGTAGCAAGGAAGACAGAGGGAACCTTAGCTTTGTCCGACACCAGAGCGAAGAAATTAAAATATTAAATATTTTATTTTGTTGAGTGGAAATCGAACCCACAACCTCTCGCGTTTACAATCACACTCTTGTGCCCCTACACCACGACTAGTGACTGGCGAAATTATAATTCTGCTTTGAGCAAATGTAATCTGCAGTAAAAAATCTTAATGTCCCATAAGGATATGAAACCTTAATATTTATACTTATTTAAAATATGAGTAGTATGGTCATTGGTGTCTGCTCCACAATTCAGGAACGTTATTAAAAAAATCGAAAAAGCCTCTTATTATATTAAATTATATTATGTTATCCATATTATTTCATAAAAAAAAAGGATAATTCTTTTCATTTTCAAAAAATCACGATACACATATTGTATTTGCTGTATGCCGCCAGGGTAACACCAGGGTAGGCAGAGTGAACCTAGTGATAAAACGCTATATTTCCTACTTTCCGCTTTTATTTTCATTTTTGGTGTTGAGTGGTGGAATTCAACGCCGCGCTTTTGCTTTGATACTAGAGCGAAGAAATAGAAGAAATTATAGACTTTATATTTATATTTGGTTCGTTGTGTGGAAAAAATGACGTTTAGGTCAGTTAGTGTCCATGAACGTAATTAAAGATCTCCGTCTTTCTGACGAAATAATCTTTGAACTATATAATCCAATTGTTTTATAATAATCCGTCCAACAGTTCTGAAGTAAAAAGCGAACAGACAGGAGAAGAAACAATATATTTTTAGCTTTTGTTCCCCTTATAATATGCAGCTATTTAACGTGTTGAATAAGAAATTAATTTGAAAGATGATCATGAGACTTATTCATTGAACATACTTCAACACAAAAATTGTTGAAAATAAAATAACAATGTTATATATAGAACAATATTTATACAATCAATAGTGCAATACAAAACGTGGGTGCTTTACGGAATACTTGTAAAATAAAAAAAACTAACATTTATATATAAACGTATATTTATCTGAGTGAAACAGGTAATTGAAGCTTTTGACATTCGTAGATAAGAAAAGCTAATATAATGGAACTAAGCAGTCGTGGCCCGCGGGCGCCCGTGGGCCGGTGGCCAGTACAAAACTATGAGTGAATGAAGCTGTACATAATCCACAATGTTTATAAATAGACAAAATAGTACGTAGAATAGATAACTGTATTAAATTTTTGTTTGTATTGAAAGTAATTACTAGAACACTTCGATACAGAATATTTCGTGAACTAGAAATATTCAAGCGAGTATCAGCTTTGTATTAAGATATGATTGATCAGTTATTTTACAAAATTTATACAGTTATCTAATAAAAAACCTGTCACAGACTGATATAGAAAATCTACTAAATATAATAATACATTACATATGATTCGATACAAAACTTCAGAATTTGACATACAGTTTAGTACAGATCAAATAATTATAAGTAATTAACCTAATCTCGATATATTTCATAAGAATACATAAATTAGAATGAAAACTGGAAGTATGTATAAGTAAAAGCAATTTTTTTCCGATATCCATTTGATACAAAACAGCAACGGCAGTGTTCTAATCATAAAAACTGTTATAAAATTTATATTTTATATAGGTACTTTTTACATAACTCTTTCAATTTTAATTTTCATTCTGATCACATCGTTTTTGCAACTGTACTAAAAAGCGCGTTGAGCTAAAGGTGAGCGATTTCCTCACAAGCCTTACCTTGTACCTTTAGCAGCTAGTCGCACAGAATAGCCACCTTATTAATATTTTGGGCAAAAAATATCAACATAATATTTAACTTACAAACTGGAATGTTTTCAAAGATTAATTTTATAATTTAACTTTTAATTACAAATGATTCGTTAATACTAGCAGTAATGTTTTAAAAATTATATCAGTTTAACTTTCATGACATATATTCTAAAGGCACGAAAATGTGACAAGACATCTTGAACATCGTCTTTGTACAGTTTGTAACTAGTACCACAAAAACTATAATTAAAATTAAATACGATTAAGTAAACTTATCCGAAATACAGTCATCGAAAACGTTCATTTTCGTGTGCTATACGCAAATTATACAAAAGCAGCGTTCCCGCCATTTTATTTTTTCTGCCAAGATGGCGGCACTGTCGCGTCGAAGACTAATAACCCGAAAGGTCCGCAAACGTCTGGTCCACCTCCTCGGCGATAGCCTTGTATTTACTTCTTTCTTCAACAACTTCATCTGCCAGAAATGTTAGTTGTTAGTTTAAATATAAGGTTTAGTAAATAGTTAATTTTATAAATCGACGAATTAGTTTCATTAAGTAAACAAACATAAAACAAAAAGGAATTATTGGAAATTTAGGAACTTATCTTAATAAAAACCACATATTTTTCCAATGTAAAAGTATTTGGCAATTTTAAGGGAAACAGTTAGTAGATATGTGTTAGAAGGTAGTAAATAGTTATTTTTAAAATTTATATCTAATTATGTTTATAATGGTTATAACATTTTTGTTTGCTTATAAAATGCTATATTTTCATTGACCACTTATATGATTAAGTATTTGTACAAAATAACCTAGGATTATTGGTTTGTCTTTAAAAACTACTTTGTATCTAGATCAGTATTATAAAATAATGTTCATTTTTTAGTCTGTTGTAATTTTTTGTAATCTAGCTATTCTAAACTTTGGTCAGCTTTATCCAAACTCTTACTACATAAGCATTACATGCATCAGTCAATGTTGTTTGCTATCTAACTAACTGAACTCAATCAGAACTTAAATTTGAATTAATTTATTGTAAAAAATTAAGTTTACGTTTAGTTCATTTTTAAAAATATCAATAACAACATGCATTAGAAAAAAAAGAATTCATAGAGTAATAGCTTTGTTGAGTATTACAAATACTAATATCTTCTAGCAAAAAACACAGATTAAGTAAAAAAGCAACGAGATCTAAACCTGTTTTAAGCCTTTCTTCCATTTTATACTTCAATGCAAAGTAACAACTTACTTTAAGTGCTTTGAGATTATTTTTTAGAAATATTCGACAAAAATTCGAAAATTATACGAAGTTGTCAAAAACTTAATTTTCTATATATCTGATTCTCGTTGCTATTCTATGCATTAAACTGCCTACATGACTAAAACTAAAAATAAGCTACATGCAGATTTTATTTAAATGTATTCGAATAATATAATACATGAAAAAAAACATACACAAAAAATACAACTTCTAAAACTTATTAAGAAAACAAGCACAGGACAAAAATAAAACGAAAACTTACAATAATAAATTATTTATTTTAAATAATTGAAAATAAATACCGCCCTAAATAATAAGATGTGTGTGCTCTAAGTATAAAATATAAAATAAAATATATCTATACATAAATAGTGTGTATGAGTGGGCTGGTGGTCGCACCGGTAAGGAACAAGGTAGTGGGAAAGTCCAGCTTATTCCTTGAGAATGAGTTCCACGAAGGCGGTGTCCAAATCGTCTCCGATGTCCTTGTACTTCTCCTTTTCGGCGACAAGTTCGTCTGTACATTTCCAATATAGGCTTAGTCATTTGTATTTTTTATATTAGTTTCAAAAATGAAATAATTATCCTAGGATATCTCAACGAAATTTTAGCCCCAATTATTAGCAAAATAATTATGTATTTTTTTAAAATGAAATAATGATAAAAGAATATAAATATTCTTTTAGGAATACCATTAAAATTAAATTAAAAACTCCCTTTAAGTCAAGTTTTAGCAGCATTTACCGTTAAAAGTATTAAAAACGCTTACATGTTGCGATCCTAGTTATTCCGAAGCCATGCGTCGTTTTCGCTAAATAGCCTTAAGACTGGCGTAAAATAGTTTTTTGGCACTTTCAATACATGCAATTCGAGAAGCATTGGCACCTGTTGGTACTTGGTCGATGGGGAAACGAAAGATAGATATTGTTGAATACTTTTTACTGATAAATGCACATGAAAAGCGTCAGACAAACGTTAGAAGTGATTAGATGATCAGTGGCAGCATGTGCAGCGTTCGCAGACGCGCCCCAGGTCGCGTGGTATTCCGAACTCCATGAATGTGACGTCCAACTCCTTTCCCATTTCGTCTAAAAGCTCCTTGCCGGCGATCAGATCGTCTGCGAAGACCGACGATCAATCGCGTCACACTTTCATTTGTTAGTTCGTTACGACACTCGCATGCTCATTAGGTTCACACGACTGAGGGATATTGAAACTCTATTCCACCAGCTAAGATATTTGCTGTTTATTTAGTTAAATTGTATATAACACATTTTTTGAAGGGAAATTGTACGCAAGGATTGAAGAATTTTTGGGTGCACGCTTTAAGTTAGACTACAAGTAGTAATTATTCAGCCGCTTCAGGAGCAGGCTCAGCGGCGGGAACGGAGTCACCCTGCGGGGGAGGGGTTGGTTCTTTGGGGGGAGGTGTGGGCTCTTTGGGGGGGAGGTGTGGGCTCCTTGGGGGGAGGAGTGGGTTCTTTCGGGGGTGGTGGCGGGGGAGTGGGCTCCTTTGGTGGTGGTGGAGGGGGAGGTGAGGGCTCCTTGGGTGGTGGTGGAGGAGGAGCGTTCATTTTTTTCTCGAGGGCTTTCTTCGCATTTTCAACTTGTTTCTCCGTCATCTCCACGCCTGGGATCAACTCCACGACTGTGTCGTCGATGTCGTCACCGATGTCATTGAACTGCTCCTTTGCGTTGATCAGGTCATCTGCATCAGGTATGCCGGTCAGGGGTCTTGAATTTGTGTCGTGTATTAGTGACCTTCTGAATTGGTTTCACCGGTACTTAAACGTGTGTGGTCATGCGTTAACACGGCCGTATTCATGCCTCGTTATTTATTTGTCTATAGGATCAGGAATAGCGTTGCCAGTTCCTCATTTTACTCGATATTGTTACATATAAGTACAAATTTTAAGTTTAAAATAATTTCGGCGATTTTTTAAGAATGATTTTTTTCGCGATTCTATTATATGAGCGATTAACGGGCGCGTAGAAATCCAATATTATCATATGATTTGCAATATTCCTGTTGTCTTCTCTGGGACTTTTGCTGCATTGTTTCTGGCAACACCAGTCAGCTATCTTCTGGATTTATCCATGCTTTTCTATTTTCTAGTGGGTCACAATCATCCTCCGGAACTAGGTGTGCAAGTTCATGCGTGTTAAACACATTTTTTTCACGTCATTCTTGCAGATTGGAACACCGGTTTTTGGAAAGTTATCTTCTAAAATGGGCCACATTTGCAAGTTATCATGCACTTAGTTTTTGCTACTTATGTTTAAGTGGATTTATCTTTTGATGGATCCATATATTATGAGAAATGTTAGCAATTCCATGCTTCGACATTGTATAAGAATCAATCTCTCTCCCTTATTCTTAAACAATTATTTTTAGGATATGTTCTTAGAACTCCTAATTCGTACTAAATTCTTTTAAAACGCATGCGTTAAAATACAAAGGAGTTTTAATGTTCTTTGCTTCGATAAATGGCGATATTTACAATGGTTGACTGTCTTTTAATTTTATGAACTGTTCGATTTATTAATTTCGTATATATTTTTTATTCGGTTTGGTTTTTATTAACATAAATGAAATTACACATGAAATGTATAATATGGATGTTTTCAAGTTTAGCTGGTGGAATCTTACTTTATAAGGATAGTGATGGGTGCAAGACAAATTAGTAAAAACACAACGGGTTAAAAATAATAATATAATATATTTATAAACACTTGTGTTAGAATATTCTTAAAAATCATTAATTTATTTCTCACGTACTTATCTATCAATTTATAAATCGATAACATTTAAAAAAAGACGCATTACCCTCGATCGATTTTAAATTACAATTTTGTTTTTCATAACATTACGCGAATAACCCGATATAATGTATCAGGGATTTAATTGCCAGCTTTATAAGGAAACGTTGTCATTATTTATATATTTTTTTTTTAATTTTGTATCTATATAAATAATTACTGACGGAAATTATGACACAGGACACAAAACATATAGAAATATATCAAATCAAGCATATACTCATAAATATCATAAATACGTGTTACCATCACTCATTAAATAAAATTATGTAACTAATCTCTTTCCTATCGTTAAGTAAATATGTATAAGTTCACAATAAATCGCAAACAGTGCACATTCCGATACATTAACAGTAAATATTCACTCAAAACGGAATAGTTACAGGAATGTCGTTTCTTCGCATTGTCTTTTCAGTGCAATTAATTTAGATTAATATAAAATTAACGACTCATATTTGGTCCCAATGGTGGAATGTAGAAAATCCCTAACATTAATAAAAAAAACATACATACGATTAATCGCGACAATTGTTCTTTCATTTTGACAATATAAAGAAATAAAGAAATTAACTTAAACTCTCGTTCGAAACATAAATATTATTAGATTGTGTAATATAATAAAAAAAAATTGCACTTGGCAGTGTGTCGTAGCGAACACTCGATATACCGTTATATATTTAAAAAAAACAGCTGGCAATTACTTTACATTTAGTAACATCTAGTCGCCCGCCCGCGTCACTGCGCGGCTAATACAAATAGACGTATCAAAAAATAAGAAACAAAGCGTAGTTAATAAATAAAAAAATAAATGACACAAAAAGCGCGCCTAGGCCATAGTGTTGTCGCATCGACAGCTGTCACTCGCAGCCGCGCGGGCTGCCGGATCTCGGGATTGTACTGGTCATTAAACAGTCGATGGAGTTTTCATTCATTCAACGCGACATTGGCGAAGTAGTTTACGTTCATTTAGATATATCAATTTGTAATATATCTAAATTATATAAATATATATTTGTAACCTAAATATACTATGAATTATTTTCATTTTCTCGCTCTGGTAGGATATGCAATGTGTCAAAAATGAGTTATGCACTGAGAATGGAGTGTCTTAACACTAGTTCCCTTCTGAATTATAATATCATGTGCGACAAGATCTGGCAGCCCTAGAGGTGCGTGTGGCATTCACAGGGCGTAGCGAGGCGGGCGGGGGAGGGCGGCAGGGGGCAGGGGGAGTGGGGGGTGATGTGCTAGTTCACATGTTCTGTATGTCGTGGAGCGTGGCCTCCATCTCCTCCTGCAGCACTTTGCTCTTTTCGCGCTCGCCCACCAGGTCGTCTGGAAGATGGTACGCGCGACGTTCAGAACCACATGATCGATTCACACTCTCGATATTGGCCGATACAGACTAACACTTTCATGTTACTTTCGTTAATACGTTCTATAGAATCGTCTTGGATAGTGCCATTATCGAGAATGTTAAACCGATGGGTTAAAACAAAAAAAAAACAACATTTAATTAAAAACCATGCAAAATTCACTGACAATAAATAAATCTACAACAATTCGGGCCTTCTAGCGGGACATTTAAAAACTCCATGCTGACAAATAAACAAAATCACAACTGGAAAAATATATCAAAATGTAAAAGTATGTCAGAATGTATTTTCCCAATTGATTAATTAAAACTAAATATGTTACTATGAAAATAAGAAAAAGATATATATATTAAGCTAGAATCATAGCGCAATGAAAGTAAATAAGCTAACAACTCTATAGTACAGCATTGAAACTCAAAAACAGCTTGATGGCTGATGGCTTCAGTGCGTTCATGTCAAAGCTTTGGTTATTCAAATGTCATTTTGTTACAACTTGACTTTAGAGATAATCTGAATCGTTCACTTAACCGACTGCTGTACCGGACAATACACTTATCTGGAGAACCTTGAACACTTTATCATTAAATGATTATACATTTGATTTCCTTTTGGAACACAGTCTTAGTGTCCTCGAAGCAATTTACTGTTTTACATGTTTTAATTTTAATCATGTTGGGTTTGCTCAATTTCAATATTAAATAAATACTTTTGATATCATTATTAGGAAAATAATATTACCTTCAAGCCTGTCGACCTCCTTCTGGAGTTTCTGGACAGAGCGCTCAGCGAATTCAGCGCGAGCTTCAGCCTGGAATAGTTTGAAATTATTTTAATACACGATCTTTAAGAAAACAGCCTATTTTCTTTTCATTTTTTATAGTGTATACATTTCTATTAAAAACCAGTTCTTACAATTTAATTTTGCATTCTAAAGAAAATAGACTGTTTAATCATTTTTACCAATTCATGCAACTTTTACTTTAAAGAGGTTATTTTAATAAAAATTTGAATCAACGAAAACAAAAAATAATAATTTATGTCAAATATATTTTTTAAAAAAACTTTTTAATAATATAAAACAAAAACAAATATACACACTTTAAGCACAAAAATCTAAATATTACATACAAAAATGTAACGCGTTCCATTCCATGCAATTTACCTTTACCAGAAAGCAGCATTGTGCTGAAGTGACGCTACAACTGAATAATAAACCTTCACCTTACTTAAGTACAAATAAATAAACAAATAATAATTATAGGAACGTGTAATGCGAAAAGGGTAGCTTTAGTCACAGTTTACTATCATTTTTTTTATAGAATAATAATTTCGTAGATAAAAAAATCTATGAATCATATCAAAAATTAATTAGATCATTTTTATTGTGTATTTTAAAAAAAATATGAATATAACGTGATTCACTAAAAATGACCAAATTCAAATTAGAGTAAATTAACGTTATCCGATTGGATCCTGTGACCAAAGGCCCCAAGGAGAGGGACTTACTTGCGTCAATTTCTGCGAGAGGCTGTGTATCTTATCCTCGACGTGTTCGCGGGACGCCATCGCCTGGCACACAGACTCATTACACAAGTGACAAGCCAGCGGGCTTGCTGACCGTGTTGTGACTTTACGATACTAACAAATCGATTGTGAATCGATTTAAAAAATAAATGGATAGTATATAGGAAAAATTCCGACGTTGGAAAAAGAATAAAAAACTATATTGACTACATTTACGATTTATAAGTAAGAATTTTTTTTTCTTTTTATTTAGACAAGGAGGATTTTAAGGAATCAATATTATGTTAAATATAAGAAAATTGAGAATATTTATCTATACGGAGGCCACAGAATATAGGAAATAAATACAAAAAATATAATAAAACTTAAAGGAAAAAATAAAATAAAGCATTTACCCAAATCTACGTTAAGCATAAAATCATACTTCAGGGAGCTACTATAACTAAGTATAACCCACAAAACGTTCAATCACAACACAGCCGCAAAGTCATACATACATGGTGAATAATAAATAAAGAAGTAAATTAATACACAGGTAAATATATATACTAGAGGACAAAAGACCGCTTTAAAGATACATAGATGAAGCACCAACCTCAGCCAACTGGACTAAACGAACCTGCACCAGGGAAAAAGATCCTCATGCCCTTATACAACAATCCACAATATATAAAAAGAATTACAATTTTATATATCTAAATATATATTATTAAGTGAAGCAAAAACTCTCGTTTACGAAAATATTATTATAAAATTGTAATTTATGTAATATTACTATTTTCTTATATTGGGCAGTAAAGAGGATCTCCTTCACCAAACACACATGAGCATGAGTCGAGACTAAAACCGCAACCATTCCTATCTACGAGGTTCCTTGGTTTCCTTCATGTTACCTCTTTGAGTTGAGCGTCGAGGAGATGCACCTGATCCTCCAACGATTCTTCTCTTTGTGTCGCCTGTGATTATTTTAGGTTAACGATACACAAAAACAGCGAAAACGAAAAAAAAACTCCATGCAGTATCCTACAGTGATCGGGCAACAGATCTATTAAATATCATAATCATTTCATTTAAATTAAAATCATTAATAAATTAATTCATAATTATAAAGTATATTTTTATAAGCAGCTCTTTACTAAATCCGTCGTCACTGTTTACACAAAACAACGACCACTGTTAGATACCTGTACGAAGATTAGAATTAAAACTCAACAACATCATAACTGTTAAAGGAAACAACATCTAAAACGGATTCGAAATTAAAAGAGGAAAACGGCAATAGTCGCACTACTGGGACACCCTCGATTAATTACAACGCAATCATCGATCATGTAAAATTAGTGTATTTTTTAATACAAGAAAAATATAAAAAAATAATAATCGGTTAACATCAATCCGATAAAACAAATTGAATCGATAATTAGCCGAGTGCGCCCATCACTAAAGGGTGTGTGCGTACAAGCGTACAAAACACTCATATGAACCGATCGCGTTCATTTCACACCTCCTTTAGGCGGGTGGTGAGAGTTTTGATTTGGTTTTTGTACTCCTCCTCGCGTTGGTTGGCCTGTTACAATTATACTAGTTATTGTTCTGTTTCAAAATGTAACTTATTATCATTTCAATTATTTTGGCTTTTACAATATAAAGGAATCGTATAAACAAATTTAAGTAATGTAATAAGGTTGAAAAAAAAGCCAATAATAAAAGTAAGAAGTTACATTTAAGAATCACCGAAACTATTTTGCGGCAAAAATCATGTATCCTATATAAATGGCTGAAAAATAAATTAAAACGTATCATCCTACATATCAGTTATAATCTACATTCATAAGTAGAAATGGTACTACTCTATCAAAAAATTTATGAAACTGAAAGATATTTTGTTACAATTCTAACATTTTAGCAACGAATGAAGAACAATTTGGTTGGTGCATCATAATTTTTCACTTAACCCTAGTAATAAAATTTGATCATAGAATTGAATCTTATGACTATTAGCATTGCTAGCTATGTTCATATTTATTGAATCTAGCTCTTTAAAGAGTTATCCTAAATGAAATTTTCCAAACATACCTTTTCCTCAGAGACTTCCAGGGATTTCAGGTTGTTACCAACAACGCGGAGTTCCTCTTCAAGCTCGACGATTTTGCTGCAATTACACGTGAACACTTAATTTTATCCATAATAAAAATTAATTACATTAAAACTACCGCATTAATAAATTTGTTTAACCCAAATGAACATAATTTTATAAATAATAAATACTTTAATAATGAACTGAGTGTAGTAGTACTTAATAAAATTTAGAACTTGGACCTTATTTACAACAAATGACTTGGATATTGGCCTTTATCCATCAATAAAATGAATCATTGGATGACCTAAATAGTGAATATCAATTTAAAATTAAAAATAGTGCACTTAATAATACTAGGCACGATCATGCTAGTTACAAATCATTGTTGAGAAGTGCCTTAACTAAGCGTTATATTGTAATAAAAACTATCAAAAATCCATGCAAAACCAAAAAAAAAAGTGATTTTAGTATTAAAGTATAATCAATAGAAAAATAATTTCAAATATTTAGAACAGAGACAGCAATATCATGTATAAACAGATAATAAGCTCTTGGTAAGTAGTTTGGGTAAATAAATAATATTGTTGTATCTGTATCTACAATTATTGACGATTTATTTGCTCCCATATAGAAAATATCTATTTCTTTTAACATTATATAAGAAATTCATTGTAAAGTTTCTTATAAATTTGGGAAAATATGTTGTCAATAATATACGATGTCTACCGAAGATGAAATTCTGTATACAATTTTAATTAAAATTTAAATATTGAAAGGCTAAGATTTTAAAACAGAATGCATCTTGGCAGAGACACAAAATTTAAGCATACGTAAGCAAGTAGTGTTGTGCTACTGCTAAATCCGTTTAAAATGTTATGAATTTAAAAAAATATCGGTCATATTTTCGATCTAGAAAAAATTATTGTTTGGAGTAAAATACTATTATATTTTGTGTATGTAAAATGATAGTGTCTTTAATTTTAAGTTAAAGATATGTTATCAAAATAACAAATAATGTCGATTTGAAATGATTACCAATATTTTCTAGTAAACCCTATACATGTATCTAAAGTAATAGCTGATTAGTGTTAAGTGTATTAGACGCTATTACCTTTCAATAAAAGTACAGTAGAGCGTAGATTATCCGAACTTATTAGTTATCGTTATTTTTCGAATAATCGAACGGTTTTGATTCAGCCATTTATCCACATGGATAGTAGTATAGAAATATAGCAAAAATACTACATATAATACTACATACAAATGTCTTAAATTCATATTTATTGGTCTATTAGTACGCACTGAGAACACGCGATTTAGGCGGGCGTAGTAGTTCGGATAAGCGGTTATTTCGTTTGATCAATCGTTCGGATAATCGACACTTTATCGCCCAATATTGTCGGTTATGTTGTTAGGTGATTAGGTCTTACCACTCGCTTTGCTCAGCGCGCTCCTCGGCCCGCTCGAGGTCCTGCTCCATCAGCACGAGCTTGCGCGCCACCTACCGCCGCCAGCGTTAGTACACGCACGCACACACACACTACGCCGCCGCTCTCCACTTCGTGCATTCATGTACATTGACGTACACACATGTGTATTGTGCTTTTTATTTAAGTATCATTTTTGATAGAGTCGCGGTAAGTGCAATGGTGAGTAATTTTGCAATTTCTTTAAGCTTATCTTGTTGATTTTTTACTTTTTTTGAACAAGTACATATCGATTTCGAAACGACTGTGCAGTGGTTGTGCCACGTGTTCGCGATTTAAAATTTCTCTGTTGGAAGTGATATAAGGGAAACAGGTAAGGATTTGGATATTATCAAATGTCAAATTGCAGCATCGATATCTGCTCAACACTAATATTTGATTTCAATATTGTTTTTTTTTACTCATAATATCTCTAAAACTTGTTCCGCGGACGTCACTTCGGCAATGCAAATAAAGCGACACGAAATAAAAATGCAATAAAAGTTAAACACAAAGCGGGTAGTGGAGAGCGGCGTCGGAACGTAAGTAAAATATAAACGAGGGTTGTCCCAAAACATTTAACTAAAATTTAGTTTGATAAAAAAAAAATTACGAAATAAAATCTAAGTGCTATCTAGTGCGTTATTATAATCGTTATGTGATGTGTGCGCTTGTATATGTGCGGCACGCATACGGCCAGTAATTCTGGTGTAATGCGGTGCATATCTGAAAACGAAAATTTCCCTATACCACACATACTCCGGCACGGACTAGCCTACGCCCTACGCTCTATATAATATACATATGATACACACACTAAGGACAGAAATTTAGTCGACACACGAACATGATAGTTAAGATTGCGTAAGAAATATCCATGAAATGGGGCAACCCTTGTTTGTTTAAAACGGAGAAATGATTCTTGCGACGAGACGACTCTTGCAAGCATCACTCTCCGTCATACTTAATTAATAATAATGCAATATCAATAAATTAAAAAGACAACACCTCAGTTAATCGTATGACTGATGCAAGAAATTAGCGCAATTTCTCCATTTCACCTTCCTTGACGACCTAGAGTGGACATGCAAAACAGCAACGAATCGATCAAATTAAATATCGATATCGGTAATACGAATTACGGTGCAATATTAAAGGCAAATGAACAACCATGCAAAAAAAAACACGAGAAAACTTGTAAAACAAAGCCACAGGTTTACCACACTACCACTCAATGTTACCCGATACACCGCGAAGGAATTTATTTTTACTCGGTTTGGATCATAATCGTTTCGGTGTAAGGTAACATTGAATAGATAGGAAACCCGCGGCGGAATTGATGAGACACCTACGATTCGCCGGCTTCGGCGCGTTCTTCGGCGCGCTCCAAGTCAGCTTCAACCATGGCCAGCTTACGAGCCACCTGAAGATATCACATTGTTTTAGAAACCTGCTAAGCCACTACTACACTACCGAGGGTACGCTACTAGTAAATAAAAAATGCTATATTTAAATTAAATAAAGATATTTCAATTTATGTTGCACAAAATTTTAATGTTATATAAACTTTTCTAAGAGGTCACTACAAGATATTGGGTAACAAGTTGCGTAAAAAAATCATTCAGCAATTTTTGGCGGCTTCGTGTGCAATAAAATGAAATGTTCATATAAATAATTATAAAAGATCAGAAAGTTACGCAGACGGGAGTACTGTGAACCGTTAATATTCTCGTGTTGTATCGGAGGTTCACTTGGAAGTTAAGCAACTGAATCCTTATATGGAAGCATTACTTATGTAACGACGTACACGAAGCATGGACTTGCCCTTTTAAGGGAAAGAAACGTACGGTCATGCACGATACGTCTCCATTTTGGGCTCGACTTTTAAAATTGACACAGGGTCATATGTCAGGGGAATTAGGACAGTAATATGAAAGCCATATGTTTTAACACATGTTACTTTTTTGATGATTCGCAAAAACTGTATATGAAATAGTGAAATTTGAGGTGAATAATATATCTTATCAGTGATAACGTCTCGATTCCTAAGTACCTTATCACTAAGAACCCGCTTCTTATAGCATAATTAAGTCATGCCACGGAAATGAATTTGAGAACATAAAAAAATATTGTCAGCTTTAAATGGTTACATTAGTTTTACTTTTTAAGGCAACTCAAGATTTTAAATTGTTAGTGGGTACGTACTTTTTAAGTTATTTTCTTTGAAAAGGTCTAGTGTCGACCGAAAAACATCATAAACACACACAAAAATCAATGCTGCGATAGCGAAAATTTGTTAATAAAACAACAGAATGAAATATTCACAACAGAATAATAGCCTGGTTATGATTTAGGGAGATGCAAAAACGACACAACTCAAAGGACCTCATCGTATTTCTTGTCAGCCTCCTCAGCGAGGAACCTGGCCTCCTTGAGCTGGTTCTCCAGAGCGTCCATACGTTCTTCATCGGCCAACGACCTGTTCTCCAGAACCTTCCTTGCGCTGAATCCCATAATAATATCGATTAACGAATGATACTAAATGGATTTTTTATGTCGATGATTGTGATTAGAAAAGATTATATTTTGGAATACCATAACGATGATTCAAGGGAAACCCAAGTTAGAAGACATGCAAAGAACACATTGGCAAGAAACGTTTAAAGCGACAAATAACTTGAACGCTGTGGAAAAATACAATTAAAATGAAGAACCAGCATTTTTAAACGTGGACATCCAACGCAGTTTATTTAAAAAGTAAACAAACATATTTAATTTAACTTCAAAAATGCTGTTTCTTATATAAATATATTAAACTTAAACTAAACACTCAAGAAGAATTCTCAGAAATATCTTAATAAAAATTTTATTTCATTTGAAATCAGAAACAAGTTTCCAAAGAATATTCTTGTTCCAATGATGGTGATAAACAGTTTCTGATTTCAAAATTTAGTTTAATGTGTTGCCATACGTTAAGAAACGTGTTTTATCTCTGGTGCGATTTGCAATATTTTTTGCTATCGTTTTGAATAAATGAATTGACGATAGCATGAATCGCAGCGCGGATAGCCACATGTATGGAATTAATTAGGGTTGCTAACCTTTGGATATATGATACAACCGAAAGTACCGTTAATGTGATTAAACAGTAAAAAAGTAGGTGAAAACGTACATACGTTTATTAATTACGTATTCTTTCAAAAACATGTAAAAGTACTTATTTTTGGGTATATTTTTAAGTATAAATTATGTAATGCAGTATTTATGAGTACTGTTAAGTAAACAACAAACTCGCAAATACAACAGTTAATTTAGCAACCCTAAAGCCTTTCCACACTATGGACCTCTCTTTGCTTAACCTATGGCAGTTTTCATTAATCACCTCCTCATATTTCTTGTCGGACTCCTCAGCGATGAGTTTAGCCTGAGCGAGCTGCGCCTCCAGTATCGCGACGCGGTCGTCCTCCATGTTGGTTCGGTTCTCCAACGCCTTGCGTATTCTGGTTAGTGCGGGGCCAAACACATGCATGTTATCGATACACTATTTGCTGGTTTATGATTGTTTTTTTTTAGTTTCGTGGAAATTTATTGAGTTTATTTTGAGTTTTTTATTATAATAATTTTAAAGTATAAATTAGATTTTAGGATTATTTCAACGAAACCAAAAAAACAATAAATATCATAATAAACATAAGATTTTTTTAATAAAACTCAAAGAAAATGAAATTTAAAACAACAAAAAGGAGTATGGCGAACAAAATAGAATGAATATACAGCTAGAAAACACACGAGGTTATAAATATACTAGATAGGAACACTCATGCATGAAATTTTACAAATTAATGGTGGAAATGAAATTATAAAAAAAATTAACTGAACAACTAAATAAGTTTATGAAATGTTATATTTAAATAAATAAAAATATATATATATAAAGACTCAAGTTAAAATAATTATAAATTAAAAATATTCTTTTAACTAGGAAGTTAATTCTAATAATGATAATTACATAAGAAACTATACATAGAATGAACATAATATGAATAAATGTACATATATCAAATCACAGGTTTATATTTCAATGTCAATAGACTTATATCGCAAGGGTCACGTAACGAACATAAAGACTAGGCTGGCCACTCACATAAATTAATTATGAAAACTTTACAATTGTTAAATTCAAAAGATTCATAAAAGACTAAGTAAAAGTAAGTTTACTTTTATTAATAAATTAACTGTTTCGAGTTAATAATAACGACTCACCGTTCCGATTCATCGGCAGCTTGGCTAGCCTCGGACAGTTTAGCGGTGGCGGTGGCGAGACGCTCCTCAGACCTTTCCAAGTCTTCTTCGAGGAGCTGGATGCGTCGGTTGAGCGCAGCAACTTCAGATTCAGCCTGAAATGATGGAATTCATTAAAAAAATCCATAAAAACATAGAAACAATCTTTAAGGTACGGTAAATAAAATTACCGTGTCATAATTAATTCCTCAAACAAAAACTATATATAATATATAATTGTACACATTCCTTAAAAGTATTATGTATACATTCCTTAAAAGATTTCCTAACAAATGTCTACTCATACCGAATATGACGATGACAAACAATGACAGACACCACATTACCAAATAAGCGTCTATAAATGAGCCGATTTGCATTTACTGCGAATCCAATGTAAATGGAATTCCAACATTAGTAACAGCACCAATTAATTAGCAATTATTAAATAAATGTAGAGAGATCATTATATTCCAAGTAACGACAATTCCAACTTAAATCTAATAATAGCAATATATTCCACAATCCATAGCCATACTGAAAAATCAAAACTAAATATGGAATAATGACGTGACCACTGAACATTAGTGATGTGCCAAACATGTGATTTACCGTTGCTCTACCGATTTTTACCGTATTGTCCTAAAATTTGAAGAGATGCTACACTCGGTACTAACATTGTTTTATGTCTTACGCATGTGTAACGCATCAGTGCCGCATTGTTAAACGTCAACACATTATACGTGTTAGGAATTAACCACCATTTGGAATATTTCGCTAGGAATCCAATTTATATTCAACTGCTACGCGAACGACTCTGACATCACTTTCGTCCTTGTTGCGAGGAAGCTCTAATGACGAGTCCCAGTTTCTCATCTATCCTGTGTTGTTATTAATGCGCAGACTAATATATAATATTATAGACGAGAAAAAAATATCGATATTGCTTGAGATTTTCACACGTTCAATTCCCCGATTGAAGATAATTACATTAGCGACTATGAACTTGGTATTTAGTGAAATTAAATCCACATAATATAGGTAATGTATAGCTCATTTGATATTGCTTCTAGCAATATTTCTTGAACTGTGAAGTGGTAATCAAATAATACTATTCGTAGCTGCCAGACCAGTCACCTTGAACCTCACAGAACGTATTCAACTTGGCGTCTAAGGTTATTCTGTATTGACTAATGACAACTAAGCCATTTATAAAATTCTATGTGTCAATAACCCCGTCAGTTTTAATGGAAATTTCGAACATAGGGAAAGATCTAATTTTCCTACAGTAACTGATCCGCTTTGCGTTATAAGGCTTCTCCATAAGTTACACTTCAGTTGACAAGGTAATGGATTAGTATTATAAGAGGGCACTGTACCTATAGTGTTCATTATATTTTTATATCGTATATCACAATTGATTGATCGAACAATGGTCACGCCATCAAATACCAGTTCTTTGAAATGTACAATACATACAATTTAATTACATTTTATTATTGCAAATTCTACTTACAACGTTAAAGCTATGGTTATTTTTAAACTATTTGGGATGTTTTCAAAAGCATCTATCGATACTTTGCATAATTTGTCACATCCGGTAACTAATATTCGTCCTCATTATATACTCATTTACAAAAATCGTTTATGATCAACTATTCTTTATCGTATAGTTACTAGGCTTTCTTTCTAGGAATATTAGAAATATTTAAATGAGACTTGACATTTTTTTCGTTACATTACTAGCTATTGTGCGTGACTTTGAATAATTACATTAAAATGTACTCCTGTGGCCTCTATAGCAATGCTGTACTCCAATGTTAGTGCACGCCTACGAAATGATATAAGTGTCTTCTTAGTTCAAACGCGTTTGTTGTAAATTAAAATAATATATCACAGAAAGAAGCATTAATTTAAATGCTTATCAAAATATAAGACGAGGATTAATAGGTGTAACGTTACGTTGCTTAGATTTATATCCAAAACAGTCTTTGAGTGAACATTTCTCTTATCGCGAACACCAAAGCTGATAACGTACAGGTATTATGATGTAAAAAGGAACATGATTTATTTGAATTAGAATCTTTTTATAAATTAGAAAATTTAAATATTTTCCCCCTAAGGTATTCCATATAAAAAGATACGACAAGTACAGCTTAAATAATTTTGACAAAATACGTTTATACGTTGTAGCCTTATAAATTACGTCATATGACGATAACGACAAGAAATCGGACACGCCTTTCTGGCGCCGGCGCGAACCTTCGGGGACGTCCGTACTGCCCCGAATCAGAGGAATGCATTGAAGGGTGCACGGTCCACATCATGTGGCACAAGCCTGGCTGGTACGCGACCTCCAACGCACCAAACCTGTTACGTATAACTGAAATTGACACGCCGTGTACCGCTACCGATAAACTATGTTAAGAGCAAGCCAACGACTCCTTCATCCCGATATTGGATTTGCAATTCACGTTTTTTTTTCTCAATAACTACTACTTCTTGGTGAACAGACCACGGTAGCAGTATTAAAAAAATGTATTTGCTCTCTCATTCCAACGAATCCCGCAAAGAAGAATTGAAAAGAGAGGCGAATATGCGTACGTCGCCGGCACACCTAGCTATGGCCGGACATTACTCACTATAGGTAGATAGTAATGTTACTGCTATAGGGCTACTGATAACTTTTAGGGCAGGACAATGATATTTCTAACACAAAAGACCCGACACAAATTAAAATTTCACAGAAACACTACACAAATATATAGCACATGTCTTACTTCTTCTCTCCGCATTATTTCAACTTGTAATCGTTTATGATACTCCTCACATTCGTCCTTATATTTCTCCATTTCCTCTTTCGTTTGACGCATTTTCTTCTTTAGTACATCCAAAATGGTTCCTTGCTGCATATTAGTCGTCATGTTGATCACTTTTCTTTAATTAAATATGTGTAAAAGCTAAAAACTAGAGACACCTTCGCCCTACTCGCGAAAATGCCAACTGAGTGCTCCGTTCGTTAGTGCTCCGTATCGCGGAGATACCACGGCCCGAATGAACACTGCCGGCGAATAAAATGGCCGCCGCTAACTTAGACGCTGCAACTTTATCGTCACCACACTAATGACGTTCCTTTTAATGCAATGATATTGACAGATAACGAATAAAAATAGCAACAAAGATGATTGTAATTTTATAAAAATTAAATTGCCACAAAATCGGACATAATTCAACGAACGATTACTTTGACAGCAAACTTAATCAGAGTGGTAAACGTCACAGACATCCGACCGTGCGGCACACACTAGCACCACCTGTCAAATGATCGTAGAAGTAACTTCCTGTAGGGTCAAAACAACCTTTCAAAAGAAAATTAAAAATTTGGGATAGGTGAAACGCTTCAAAGGGCACGCACAAAGCCGCGGAAGTTGCGATAGTTTGATCGTTTAAAAATTGAATAGCAATTGTGAGAACTATTTTGTAATATTACTTCATCAATATGTCCTATATTGATCGTTAGTGGGTTCTATTTACGTTTAATGCTTTCTAATAATAACATTTTATAGTACAAAGAGGATAAATTGAAAAATCTATATAATTTAACCAAGACTATATATATAAAAAATATACAATTTGTTTTAACAACACAGTTTAAAACGATCAGCGCCATCTAGTGAAAAATCGACAAACTAAGTAGGCGACATGTTTAAGGCTGGTAACAACTAACAAGTTAAATAATGTCCAACAAGTTTTGAACAGTGGAAAAATGTTGAACGTGTACCTACCACGAATAAGTGACCAAAATTCATGGATGACGTAATTTAGAAAGTATGCGTCTGCTTTAGACTGTCTATGCTTTAAATGTATTTATTGAGCAACTGTAGTCTAATTGTTTTATGAATTGCATACTATTGTAATTAATAGTTATTAATAATATTTAATAGCTACATATATTTTAATGGAGATAGTGCATGTAGAAAAATTATAAAATAGAAATGTTACACAAATCATTCTCTCCATATTCCGCTTATTTATTAATATTGCGTGCTGCTGTTTGGTGAAAACCAAAGCCATTCGTTTTGTCAAATCAATACCTAGGTAGTTATATTATTATTGTAAATGAAAATGTACTAGTCAGCAAGGTTGAAATCATCACGTTTAGTCGAACAAGAGACGTGTCAATTACGCCACCATTACCTAATTTACGTAGCAACCGATGTAAAAATACATATTATTTTAAGTTGTAATATTTAAATATTACTTTAAAGTAATTTGTATTTTTCTACTATGTATACGGTATTCTTTATTCTTTACTATGTATGTATACAGTATTTGAACCAAAAGGAAAATTCTTATTTCAAATAAAAAAATATTTTAATAATTAATACTTATCTATTTACTTATTTAATTTTTCTTATTTTTAACTTAAATTTGTAATTAATGTACATATTAAAAAAAACTTATTTTTATAATGTCAGACACATTTCTTAGACGTCTTTCTCTAACACTTATTTTCAAGCGCGATACATCTTAATATCTGTAAGTGATCTCATTTTATATGACCCGGTTAATTCAACGTCGTGTTACTTACAGGGGAAACATCAATTAACCTTGGCTGCATTTCAGCTGAGTACTGACTATTAAAAAACTATTGGTGAATAAGATAACAGAAATAATAATTTGAATAAAATAATTAATGGTAAGGTCAACGACAGAATAGGTGTCGTCGGATTTGAAGACTTTTTATGTAACGTTAAACGTATGTGAAAGTTAAAATTTCACATAGGTACTTGAACAAAATTACGTTAGTAATATTTTAATCGAGCTGCTTATAACAAATTAAAATATCGTTTTTAATTTTAGTAAATCAAAATATTGTTTTTAATTTTACATAAAAGTTTATTATTTTTAACAATTTAGAAGATGTAACAAATTATAGATGGCACTGTGATATTTAGTAAAATAGCAAGCAATTTCTAACTCAACTCAAGATGAGATCTTATCAGTAAACTAGTTTTTATACATTTAAAGTACTTGAATGATAACGAAAAAGTAGGTGTATCGTCATGATCAACATCTCTGAACTCTACTGTATTATTGTATCTTTAGCTAACATTATTATATACTTAATATATTTTGCATCTTGGAAATATCAAAATAAAAGCGGAGGACTAAGGATAAAAGTTGATCTGTTACGACATCTAGCGGTGGCGAATGTAATCGCCAGCGTAAACAAGACAAACGAAATGTCAATGGCTCAGCTGATCGCCACGCGCGGATGTAGACTCGCTTCGTAGAACAGCTTCAAGACTTTTCCGACGGAACGCGATTAAAAATAGTTCTGTGCGCATTTGGCCCACGCTTGCCACACTCACACACCCAACTAGAACTCTAATAAATGTAGGACGTTACCCTTTTTAATGCAGTATTCTTTATGTTCTGCAGCTCGTTCTTGATGATCGAAAATTTCATCATGGTATCGGAGGAGAAGATAGAACTGCCGAACGCTAAGCCCGGATAGTCCGCACATCTTCGTCGCCGCCTGTTCTCCCGCGCGGCCAGCACCTCGGTGCACTCGCTGGTGCAGCGGAGCTTGGCGAGCTCGGCCGTCTCGGGATCGTCGTCAGATATGTCAGAGACGAGCGCGGGCACCTCGGCGCCGTCGCCCGCGGACCTCTCCTCTCGAAAGGAGAAGTCGTCGTCCGAGCTGCCATTGGAGTCCGGACCCAATATATCGAAATCGTCATCAATATTCGGTTCTGTTTTTGTATTCGAAAGTGCATCGTCACTATTTGTCCTTGTCAGTTGAGATTCACTAGCACTGTTGACGCCGGGCGAGGGCGCGGCGGGGACGGGGGCGGGGGCGGGCAGGCGCTCTCCGCGGAGGCGCGGGTGGTGCTGATGCCCCCTGCGCCGCACGGGGGTGCGCCCGTGGGCGTGGGGCGCGGGCGCGGACATCACTGCACGCCGCGCGCGGCCGCAACCGGCCGATCGGTGCCCGCCGCCATGTTGACTGACTGTAGTTTTCAATAACAAACGTGGCGCTGTCGTCGCACAGCGAACGCCATCTTTTATTTGGTGTGAAACTGTACTGCTTTACCGACACAACGCATTTTTTATTTAATCTATTAATCGCGGCAAAATTTAAAATAATAGTTAAAGTTATGGTTTTATTTAAATTATTTTAATAAGTTGAAATTTATTCTTCAGTCACATTTATTGTTCATTTTAAATTTAATCATTCTATACATTTTTTACTATTATTTGAAATGAAATAAATGACACATTTTAATTTAACAAAAACCTATATAAGAGTGCAACGATATAAGTAGTAGTAATAGTAGTAGCCTAGTGTATTTGCAAAATATTAAAGTGAATATAAACACAAATAATGTAAATCAAACTTGCTACACAACGCCCGTTAGTCTAATTTTACTCCAACACCAGGCAACGAGCCCATATTAGGTGTCAGGTTAAAAATACCCCGCTGACGGTACGCGCAAGCTGAAATCTGAGTAAGACTTGCGCGCGTATGTAGCTACAAAAAAATCATAAACAATCACTAAACAGTACTTACTAATAATTTAATTCATATATACTATAGAAATAAAAGTGTAAAGTAATACATAAGCCTATTTCAGAGTAAAAAAGTCATTTATCACAATGTCCTTATTCATTATTCTTTTAAAATACATTATGGATATATCCAATTATGAAAATACTCTTTAAATTCACACTTTTTGTTATTATTTTATTCATAAAATTCTAACAATCGTAATACGTAGTTGAGTGAAGCAGCCAAATATTAGCAACTATTTATCCGACAATATTACTCAATTTATTCTTATAATAGTTTCATAATATATACAATTTTTCTAGAGTTTTCTTTGTATTTCATTGTCTAAATATGTGAAAAATCGTTTACGTTGTGTGTAAGTCTATATATGCCTATATATGTGATACAGATACAACCCTACGTTTAACTTTACGTATATTTGCTAGAAATTAGGTTTTTTATAGCGGAACCCAATGCGATATTTTTTATCGATAATAATATGTATATATATATAAATATTATCTTGATGGGTATGTACTGTGTACAATTAGACTCTGGCTACTACAGCGTAAACTTTTAATATATAATTAAATGATATTTCCTATTATTTTCTTGAAGGTCATTCATAACTAAACAAAGTAACAGACTAACAATTAAACTAGAACGAACAAACCGTATAATTGATTTGATTATTTAAGCGATAAGAGATAAATATAATTAAGTATACTTTCAGCGGTTTAGATTTTGTTGAATTTTATTTTTCATAGTTAACTTTTTCATGTTTTGAACTTAATGTAAAAAATAATGACGCAATTACTTGCACGAACTGGCACGGTATTTAATGAACCCAAAACTGCTAATCATTAGCAATTAAGAGGCCGTCGTGGCGCAGAAGCACCAAGGTGTGTAATGCAACGGTCGTAGGTTCGATCCCCAATCAAAGGAATAAATTATAACAATTTTTATATTTTCATTGATTTGCTCTGGCACTAATGCAAAAGCCCAGCGTTGAGTTCCACCACTCGCTTCCAAAAATTCGGCGGAGAGTGGGGTACAGGGTGTATGAACACTAGGTACCCTCTGCCTACCCTTCTGTGTGGAGATGATATAGTTTTTTTATTTTAATTCGCAACTACAGGGCTAATAAATATCCTTTAAAAACATTATACAGTTTTAACTAATGAGCAGAATATTTTTATCTTTTCGTGTCTCGTACAAACATATGAAATAGGCAAAGAAAGGCGAGAAGCTTATTTGAGGGAATCACCGCGTTTATTTCGGCACAAAAAAAAACAATGCTTTACCAAACGAAGATATTTAAAATTTGAAAAGAATCTGGACGGAGTAATTTGAACCTTGCTATGATTAATAAATAAAAAAATCAGCTTCACGCTGTATCACGCACACAACAGGGTAGGCAGAGGGAACCTAGTGTTTTAGACACTCCGTTCCCCACTTTCTGCCGAATTCTGGAGGCATTGCGTGTTGAGTGGCAGAACTCAACGCCGCGCTTTGCGTCGGCACCAGAGCGAAGAAATGTATATATAAATTTAAGTAAATATTTCATCTCTTCGAGTGGGGATCGAACCCACAACCAGTCGGTTTTGCAGTCACACTTCGTGCCGCTGCGCTACGACTGGCCTGGCTATGATTAATAAAATATATGATATATATTCTAATATGAGGGTATTATTCCATTTTACAAATCCGACGTTTTACACTCTTTATAGTCTTTAGTCCACGATCTCAGGTTAAAACTATTTTACATAAAACCTGAAAAATCTCGAAAACTAAAGCTCTATTAACGGATCCGATTGCTAGTGTGAAGGTCAGACATTCTATTTCCATTAGAATTCTATATTTTCCACTTTAGAAACTTGTGTGGTGAACACAGTTTTGTACTTGTTTATTTATATTTACGTAATAATTAATTTATTTATGCGAGTCGTATTGAAGAAAGCTCATCATCAAAAACTATGCGGACCATCCGCATGGTTCGTAATTTTTCCATAAAATATTTTCTTGCATAAAAAGTTTACTTGCATTATACAAAATTCAATGAACACTTTATTAACTAACTACTATTTTTTACTTACTATGAGTAAAAATTTCAAATATCGCGTTTTTATATTTTTACGATAATTTATACATCCCATAGATAGGAATGTGTAGGTAAATTTAGGATAATTAACACATTTTTTTTATGGAAAAGACACGGCAAACGAGCGAAACACATCCCTATTTATTGAGGGTACATTTTACAAAAATACTTTTTTGACCAACTACAAACTACAAGCAACAAAAGGGTAAATTTTACAAAAGTACTTTTTGGTTCAGCGGCTTGGGCTATATGCTCATTTTTGTATAATATACTTTTTTTTATATTCTTTATTGCACTTAAAAACATATAAGAAATACAAAAATTAAAAGGTTAGTTAGCAAAGGTGGGCTTATTTCTAAAAGAAATCTCTTCCAGCCAACCAATGGAAGTGGATGACTGTCAAACAGCGGGAAGAGAATACAGTGCAGTTATAAATAAAGAGAAGAATAACTAAGAACTTAAAAATAATAATAATAACAATAATGATGAAAAAAAATTTATAAATGCATAAATAGATACATATATAAATATACGTAAATCCTATACGTATATAAACTATATTTATAAATACAAATAATATATAATAAATACATATATATATACAAATATACTACATTTATGACAATATATGTACATATATAAATTTTATATATAAATACGTGAAGTGCGGTTGTTTTGCTCAAAAAAAAAAAAAAAATGATAATAATAATACTGTCTGAATAAAGGTTAATTGGTCACAGTAGCAAATAGGTGTTTCATTAACTGGGATTTAAAAGACTGTAAGGAAGGACTTCTTTGGACGGGGATAGGGAGTTGGTTCCAAAGTGACGCGGCGTACACAGTGAAGGACTTTTGGAAGAATTTGGTACTGCTCATAGGTATCTCGAGCGCCGGAACGACACACGACCGCCTAGAGCGTGAGGGACGGGGGAGAATGTTGAAGCGGGAGCGTAGGTATGCAGGAAAATTTTGGTAATTGAGGATCTTAAAAAGTAATGTAAGGATGTGCATATCACGGCGAAGACGAATTGGGAGCCAATTAAGCTGAGCACGAAATTGGGAGACGTGGTCATACTTACGCAGGCCATACACAAAGCGTATCGCGAGATTTTGAAGTCGCTCTAATTTGTTAAGTAGCTCCTCGGTCGCATCCAAATAGCATACGTCAGCGTAGTCGAGAATAGGAAGGAGAAGACATTGCGCTAGCATAATTTTTGTTTTGTGAGGGAGGAAATATTGGAGACGCCTAAGGGAATGGAAGGAGAAATGCATGCGCTTGCTGATTGCATTGATATGCGGTGTCCAAGACATGTTACAGTCAATGATAAGACCCAGATTCCTAACTTCGCTACAATAAGGAATCGGCACTCCTGAGTAGCGAATCGCTGGCACAGAATCCCAGTCAATTTTTTGTCTAAGTCTATTGCTGCCTATAATAATAGCTTGTGACTTTGTAGGGTTCATTAATAGACCAAAAGATTCAGCCCACGATTGAATAGAATCGAGATCGCTATTTATACTTGCAATGACTTCAGGCAATTCATTTAAATTACAATGACGGTAAAGCTGCAAATCATCTGCATACAGATGGAAAGGAGAAGTAATGACTTTTGAAATATTGTTAATAAAGACAGAAAAAAGAAGTGGAGATAGAACGCCGCCTTGGGGAACGCCAGCAGTGAGCTCAAGCCAATTCGATGTGGTATCGTTTGCTTTTACACATTGCCGGCGGTTGAAGAGATAAGAACGTAACCAATTTATAGCTGCTGAAGAAATATTGGCTGCTCGAAGAGTGCCAAGAAGTATGTCGAAATCAACAGAGTTAAAAGCACTGCTGAAATCCAGTAGTACCATAACAGTGAGCTTGGTGTTGTCCATAGCGCACCGAATGTCCTCCGTGATATTCAACAGTGCTGAAACTGTGCTGTGGAAGGGACGGAAACCGGACTGAAAAGGACACAATAAATTGTTGGTTGACAGAAAGGAGTAAAGTTGGTTATTGGCTAAGGATTCTAGGACTTTAGATAGAACAGGAAGGATAGATATTGGACGGAAATCAGTGACATTGGAAGGATTTGAGGTTTTTGGTAATGGAATGACATAAGCATTCTTCCATTGTGAAGGAAAAACATTACTTGACAGTGAAAAGTTTATAATGTGGGTGACCACTGGTGCAATGCTTTCCCACACAGGAAGAATCATCTCAAGACTGAGATTATCAATTCCAAAGGCTTTAGAGGAAATGGAGTAAACACACTTCTTGACATCATCCTCTGACACAGCATTGAAAGAAAAGGAAATCGAGTCTGGTAGGTCAATACGGGACAACAAAGCAAGTGTTTCGGATTTAACTATGGGACTTATATTTATAGGTGGAGTTGTAAAAAAAGAATTGAGAGTATTAAGATCCACTGAAACTTGACGAGCTTCAGTGGCTTTGCCTACACCAAATGACTCTAAAAATCTCCAAACGCGTGCTTGACTGAGATTCTGGATGGTTTTGTGGAAGTAGCGACGCTTAGCATCCCTACACATTCTGTTACAGATGTTTCGCAGCCTTTTATACGCAGTGTGGTTTTCGAGAGTAGGAGATTTTTTGTATTTAAGCTTAACTCTGTCACGTTTTGCCATAGTATTCCTAATTACATCAGTTAACCATGGGGCAGGCGCATGCTTCATACGAACTGGTCTCATAGGGGCATGAATATTGTAGACGTTGATCAGTTCAGTAGTTAAAGATCTTACCATATTGTCAATATTAGTTGATGACATTATGGAAGACCAGTCGATGTTTCTCACATCCTCCCTTAAGCGTTCAACATTCATATGCTTAAAATTGCGCTGAAAAATAATTTTGCCTCTAACTTTAGGAGGGCGTAATTTATAAGATAGAAAGATAAGATCGTGAAAGGAAAACGGAGCACTAGTTTGACCATGAAAAGAAACAAGATTAGGGTTAGAGACAAAAATAAGATCAAGGAGAGAGGGCTTACAGTTAGGAAAGTAATGAGTGGGGGAAGACATGGGCAAAAGATGTAAATTAAACGACTCATTAAGTTCCTTTAACAAATGAGATCTACGATCATTTTTTAACAGACACGTGTTTAAATCGCCCATGCAAATTACATGATCATATTGGGGTCGAAGGTTCTCAAGAATACCATCCAGAGTACTGTAATAATTAACTTGGTCATTTGGTGAGTACAAGACACCAACCAGTACATTTGTATGACGCAAAGTCAACTCTAGGAATAGGTATTCAAGAGACGCATTATGTTGAGGAGGGGAGCATGAAACGACATTGGCCGGGATGTTGTCCCGAAGATAAATGCCAACGCCACCACCACCCCGACCAATGCGGTCATTGCGGAATAGCTGATAACCTGGAAGAGAGTAACAAGCAGATGGAAGTGATGGTTTTAACCAGGTCTCAGATATAAGAATACAGTCGACTACACCGGAGCTAAAGGATGCGAGAAGGTCAGTATGGTGAGCAGGAATGCTCTGCGCGTTAATATGCACTAAGGAAAGTGTTGCCGAACAATTATTGACATAAATTTTCGACAGTTTATCAAAAAGTGCTTCTGATTCAGAATTATTATCACTGTCAGCACTATCGTAAGTACTTGAAGAGCACGAAAAGTATTCAATATCATTTAACATACTGTTAAAGTTACAATAAACAAATAAAATATATAAATAAAATAAATATATTAAGACAGATTAAAATAAAACTATAAACTAAAATATATATATACATACACATACATATTTAAAAAAATAGATAAAAAAAAATTACAACAAAGTTATACCTGCATAAGTTGATTAAATACAATATTACACTAAACCTAAAATAACAGATTAAGACAAATTAAAAGTTACTAACATACAACAAGAAAAAATAAACACAAAACGGAACGTAAAGCAAATCAATAGATGACAGTTGACAAAATTGACATATGATATATTGACATATGTCACGACGTAAAAATATAAACAAAGTCACATTGCAGCTAAATAAAATTATTAATTTAACGTTAAAAATATATAAAATTTAAATTTGGCTAAACAAGAATATGTTAGTGTACCTGCAATGGAGAAAATAATGTAACTTTATACTGAACTATTAACCGGCCAAATTAAAATGATGTAAAACAAAGAAAGACTGTTGCTAATAAGTGGATTTCGTTGCAGATTCCTTTTCTATTAATTGCTTGAGTTCACGTTGTGAGGAAATCTTGGTTGTTGTATTATTGGCCAACAAAATAACAATCATGCCATCAGATGACCAACATTTTTTAATTCCGAAATGTTTACGTGCTGCAATAAACACCTCCTGGCGAGTTTTTGTAAGAAATTCGGTCACCGTTATCCTTGTGCCTTTTAACTTTGTTTTTGCCTTCCATACACTGGAGCGAAGCTATACATAGGTTATTAAAAACGGAGATCGGGGACGTACAGTGAACGCTTTGAACAAGACTGACTCTCGTTTCGCCTGTGTGTCCTGGTGTCCCGGAACATGCCACCGGGACGTACTATGTCCCGTTTCCCTGGTAATTGAATGGCATAGCTCACAAAAGTAGTATGTAAGTATTAAATTATTTATTTAAAGTATCAATTATATCTAAACTAACTGCTATCAAAGGTTTAGAAAAATGCTATCCACTCGACGATATCCCCTTTTATACCGAACGAAAAATAGTCACGTTATATATGACGCCAATATAAAAGATAATTAGCTTATTTAGAGAAACACGTTCAGCTTAAAAATACAAAATTATTTTATTAGGTACTCACGTTCTGTAGAGCTTTCTCCTTCTCTTCCAGCTTGGCGTTGACTTGCATAAGGCCCTCTTGTGTCTGGTCGAGATCGTTTTCAATGGTCTGGATCTTCTTCTGGAGCTGTCTGGCTTCTTCTTCAGCCTAATGATTGAAGGTATTTTGTTAAATAATTCCTTTGATTGATTGAGCGATTATGACATAATCTAACACGCTTAGACAAGAACATAACATAACTAATTTCTGTACTAGTGTTTATAAAACATATATTTTATTCAGCTTCACGCTGTATCCCGCACATAGCAGGATAGACAGAGGGACTTAGTGTTAAGATACTTCTTTCTGCTGAATATAATACAAGTAAAAGGATTTTTTCATTTTCTCGTTTAGTAGTAATAAATTTGTAGATACTATTGGCGTTTTTTTATTTCATTTAATTTATACAATATTTTATTTTTATTAATGTTTTATTAATAATTATTTAGTCGTGATGCATGTAATAAGTAAAAAAAAATGTTGTATGGACTTCGATTCCGTGTTCTGTAATAATCTGAATTTTTCAAGCTTTCACTATGTTGTTAATTGTTGTTATGTAAATTACATTTTCTGTAACTTCTTACTACAGTGATTATAGTCTATCACTTTAATTTTTATGTATTTCTATCCACCAAATTTTATAAAGGCTAAACGTGGCGCAGTGGTGGGCCACTGCAATCACAGTGTGTGACTGTAAACGCGACAGGTTGTGTGTTTGATTCCCACTATGATGAAAAATTATTAAATTAAATTAGAAAAAGATTGTTTTTTTTATTTCGCCGCTCTGGTTTCGAGACGTTGGCGTTGAGTTCCGGCACTCAACACACTATGCCTCTAGTATTCGGCCGAAAGTAGGGGACGGAGTGTCTTAACACTAAGCTCCCTCTGCCGACCCCGCCACATACGGAATATAGTGTGAAATTTAGAAAAAAATATCACGTAATTAACAAAAGCCAGGATAGTCTTATAAATATAAAAATGACCTTCTCAGCGCGAAGGTTAGCGTCCTTGGCCTGCTGCTCGCACATGGCGGCGCGGTCAAGCGCGTTGTCCTTCTCCAGCTTCATCGCCTGCATCTTCTTCTTGATCGCGTCCATGGTGGCGGTTTTTTTTATTTACTCCCCTTGATGAAAATCTAAGAAAATAGATAAACATTTTTTTTTAATCAAATAACCAGTACTCTCTATTAAAGATAACAAATAATAATATGAGGTATTTTATTTTGTCTGGTAAATATTAATTTAATAGTTAACTAAGTAAAATCTAATACCATAATAGTAATAGTAATTACAGTCGAATAACAATCTACTACAGGGCTATTTATGGTGTCGACGGTACATTGATCTCGGCTCAGGGGTGCTTTGATATTTTTAACACGCGTATCCTGACCTATTGTAAAAGTATAATTGAATACCTATTAATATAATTGATATTTATTTTAATTCAATAATTTAAAATAATTTATATTTCGTTTGCAAGCTATATATATATATATATATATATATATATGTATATATATATATATATATATATATACATACACTTATATACATAATAATAACTTAACAAGTATCATGGGCATTTTTTGTTATTTTCAATTTAATGTTAGTAAAAATTCTCGGATGAGAACAAGACTTTTCTGGGGTGGGTATGACCCATAATTGCCCCTCCATTCCTACGCCCATGTACTTTAAAAAATAATTATTATTAAAATATCAGATCATCTCAGGAACTGTGTATCGTAAAGTTCATTCCAAAGGTTAAAAACCTTATAATAAAAGAAAAAAAGCCAGGCCAATGGCGAGAAATAAAATGCATATCGTTAAAAGTACGGTAATCGTTCATGGTAATTTTACGATAAAATTGAACGCTAGATAGACTAGCTCCAGCCATAACTAAAAGCTTAATATAACTAAAAGGCTAAAAATAACATAGTATCTCGTGAATATTTATTATTTACATTATTTAAGTTATTTTCATATAAAAACGAAAGAATATGAATAAAGAAAGAAAAATAGAATAAATTAGTAAAGCTTAAAAATCGTATTTCGGAATCTCCAATGTTTAAATGAAAGAAATTATGAAAAAAAAATCTAAATAAACTGAAAACAAAAGTAGAATCTACCATACTTGCCTTGTTTCATTTTTGTATATATTTTTCAAACCAAATACCTTTCAATTATACAATTATATTACTCCGTTTATACGCCCTACTGAGCCTATATCGCCCATATAATAGTTTGATTAGCCTGTTAATTTAATTAAATTAAAATTAACTAAGAATTATAAATATTAGATATTGTTATTATTGGAGACCAGACGTAGTACAGGGGTACTAGTGTGTGAGTGTAAATGGGACTGGTTGTGGATTCGATCCCTATTCCAGGAAATAAAATATTTAATAAATTTATAGTTTCATTTCTTCGCGCTTGTGTTGAGGCAAAGTGCAGCGTTTAGTTCTGCCACTAAACATGCAACGCCTCCTTAATTCGGCAGAAAATGAGGAATGGAGTCTCTTAACATTAGGTTCCTTCTACCTACCCTGCTATCTGCGGGATACGGCGTAAAGCTGATAAAGAATAATAAATTTAATTCAAACAATAGATAAAGTTAACTATTTTAGCTTAATTTCACTGGAGCTAGTACTCATTCTTCGCGTTGAGAGTTGCATTCAACAGTTAATCGGTTAGCTGTCAATTTAAATAGGAGAGAAACTTAAACTGAGACTAATTACTGAATATTTTAGAAAGTTTCGCTTTAAATAAGTACAATACACTATATTTTAGTTGAAAATTAAGTTTTAAAACATAAATAAATTAATTAAATTATCCAAAATTAAAAACAGTTTGTACACAATTTCGAGTTTGTGGTACATTTTAAGTTGTTTTTTTTTTTAATCAGGATGTAGAAAATAATAATCAAAATAAAATTTTAAATATAAAATTCTATATGAAACCCTAGGTGGGTTTTAAAAATTATTTTCAATCGATCAATTAATTTACGAAATGTGATTCAATGGAAAGACATTCCTTTGTGTGAATCATATCTTGCAAAAATGCAGCGCTGAGTGCCGTCCGTCTGACCGGTCTCAAGATGCTAACATACATACCTACGGCCCTTAGTTATGCCTACAGTAGGTACAAGTATGCGGGTTTCCCACCTATTGAGGTGCTATTACGGCTTTATGAAAGCTATTCATAATGTTCATTATAATTTTTTGATAATGTTCATGAATAATTGAAATAATGGCGGAACTTAACACTGCGCTTCGATATCTCACCAGAGCCAGAGAACAAACTCATATTTTATATTTAATTCCATTTCCTCTAGTAAAGATCGAACCCACAATCTGTCATGTTTAACTACAATCTTCCGCTTGTGCCCCTGCGCTACGACTCACCTCATACGATAAATATAATATCATTTATATTTTTCTTAATGCACTTTTTATCCTTATCCCATATGGACCTTTATCTTAATAGTCCCTAAGATCACTTCGGACAATATGAAAAATTATATTCGGACAATTTACTTTTTACATTTTTATTGGACTTCAAATACACGCGACCTCTCGAGTTATGTTTTATATGTTCTAACATGGCACTGGACTATACGTTTATGTTTCTTTGTAATTTCATTAAATTGATTTGGTCTCGTCAAATTAAAGGTTAAAAACACACATGTAGTTTCTATTAAATTATTCATACTTAATAGATATTTCAATCTCGCTCCAATAGATTTTAACGACATACAAGTATGTTTGGTACAAGTATGATTGGTTAATCAAGATATTTTGTCATATACTTCATCTATATAACTAAGTATCAATCATATTTTTAACTCTATTTTTTAGAATAATACTCGCAAAAGCTACAAAATGACAACTTTTATTGATCAATATTACATTTTTATTGTAAATTTTAATAATTAATGTAATTTCCATTAAGTTAACATGTTATTTTTTCTTTAATGAACACATTATTAAGGTCTCAGAAATGTTATATTAATTATGTTGTCAATAAAACATTGCTACAACACCTTATGGAGCACGTCCTGCGCACGCGCATATATAACAAACACACAATTTTGATAGTAACAAGAAGATAATGTACGCACAACGCAAAAACGTACATCAATTACGTGAAATAAACAAAAAAAAACGATTTCCTTACTGAATAATATATGACTATATCAATTATTTATTTATTTTATTAAAGTCATGAAAATTATTAATACAGTAAAATTCATCAACGTTACTGCTGACTTAATTTTTTTTGTGCTACAAACCAAAAAATAATTAAAAAAATGTTTTTTTTTTAACGTATCTCGCAAGAAAATGCTTAATAAAGTATGTCTCATTATTATAATGCAGACATTTAATGTAATATAAAAATTTTGTTGTGTTGATAGATTCTCCGAAAATGTTTATTTTGTTTATCAGTGATGTGTTGAATGTAGAGAAAACTACGTAAATGACAATTAATTCTAAGTAGAATTAAATTAAAATGAACATTCTATGCATTCTTAATGTAGACATTATGTTTCTTGTTTGTACTTCCTGATTACCGAGATTGCATTAAACATAACAATCATCTATAACAGCGTCAATGTAACAAAAAATTATGAAATTTTTCTGTATTTTACATTACTGATATCATGAAACCAGCCGAAAATTTTGACATTTCTGATTTTAATCTTCATAATATCGATCACAAATTAAATTTAAATAAAGTAACCCCTGGGGATGTAAACACGGTTGTCAAAGGAAAATAACATTTTTGTATTATATATTTATTATTACTAAGTCTGTATATTGTGTGTGTATTAATTTTAAATTTCTTTTTTATAAATGAAGGATTTTTTTTAATTGTGTTACATTATCTATTTTTTATCGTACAATCTCCTTCGAGTATTCTGCATAAAATTGACATTGGCGAAATGATAAGCGCTCAACTGGAACAATACGAACACCATAAGCAAAGAACAGAACAGAACAGAACTAAGGAAACCGTTTTAAACGATTTGAAAAAATCACGCTTATAATTTTGGAAGCTTTTGGTATACCACTTACATACATACTTTATGTTTGTTAATCTTACTTTATGGTTGTAAAATATACACGGAATTATCATTTTCATTATATAAAAGAAATATTTTATAATTAATTACTTTAAATTTATTCAATATACAACTAACAACGAAGAAGATAATTAAATATTTTTTTTCACTTTTTTTGAGTACCTAATAAATATGCTAATCTTCCAAGGACTTATTACTAAGGTAAATACAGATGCCAACTTGGCACTGTTGTTGATAGATAACCTTAATGTTTAATATTAAAACTTTTATTTACTTGTTGTTAATTTGTTATGCCCATAAGGGCCTTAACCCATACTCTTTAAGTACGTTACGTAAAGTATTTTGGAGGCCATTGTTTTTTTATTTAAAAGAATTTAAACTCAAATCTATAAGTTTTTTATTACAATCACTATGTATTTGATATAGCATATATTTTTTCTCCTAGATGGTTGATACCTACTTTACTATAAAAGCCGTGTCCTAAATGTATTCTAGGTATATTTAATTGCATAGCACCATCAAATATTTGGCACAAGTCCATAGTTAACATTTTACAACATAATATGTCGAAAGCTTTATAATTAAACAGTGTGGGATAGACTTTACTCATTTCTAATATTGGTTCACGTCCCAGATTCCGAAGACATTCCTATAGGAGAGCAACAGCACCACGTAGCGTTCGGAAATTCACGAATTTACTTAATTTTTATATATTTTATTATTATATAAAGATATTTAACATTTTAATATTATATGTAGCGTTTTTTTATTTCTTTTGACATTAGGTCATGACCATGTTTGCATAAACATATTTAAAGTGACGTTAATGTTATTTTTTTGTAAGTGAATTAATAAAAAAATATATTCTTTTACAAACATGACTTACGAATATTGTAATTAATTATAAGAATAAAAAATATATTATCAACTTATTTATTAATAATTACAAAATGTATTTTTTTTTTTCATTTCAATATTGTTAATCGTAACTTTTAAGCGCATGCGTATTTCAGAGTCCCGCGCTCTCTCGCCATTGGTCACGGTCTGGCATATTGCCAAAAACGCGGGAAAAGTCGACAGGAATCGTTGCTATTGGCTATTACATATGAAACCGAGCACCGCGATAATTTAAAAATAGATACAAGAAAGCAGCTGGATAAACTCTATTTGAACTTTTCTCATCTAGTTTAACTGATAAATGACGTGCACCTTTACTATTTTATACGCGCAATTTTATTTTATAGCTATAATACACATAAAAATATATATTTTAAATTAAATATAAATCGCGATTTTAACAAGCTACTCAACAAAAAACAATAAAATTTTGAAACTGTCAGAAATACGACATCACCGTTAAATTCCAAAAAATTATTCCATTTAAACATAAAAAAGTGACTTACCAGACAAAACAAAAAGAAGCACCTCAATACAAAATTCCACTTATCACTGTAACACTGTATAGGTAGGCTGGCTAGGGTTGTACTTACATGTCGAGTCGACGCGTGCTGTGGTGCGACTGGCGTGCGGCGCGCCGGTCCGCCCGGTGTCGCCTTACCGCCGCGAAAGGAGATGGAGCCCCGCTCCGAGAATACTCACGTCAGCCTCTGCGTTTTTTAGAAAAATCTCTCTTTTCTCGCGTTCACGCTGTATTTCGTACATAGCAGGGTAGGCAGAGAAAATGTAGTGTTGAGACACTTTTTTTAACATTTTCAGTCGATTTGTGAAGAGGCATTGCGAGTCAAATGGCGGTACTCAACGCCGCGCTTTGCCTCGTGAATGAAAATATGAAATATTGCATTTCATCGGGCGGGTGTTGAACTCACAACCAGTCTTGTTTACAATTACATGCTTGTGTACCTACGCCACGACTGGCCTCAAGTAATTAATTTATATTTTTTATTAATGGAAATTTTTTCGTAATAAACCGTTGTATAAGCTTATATAGATTTTTCGTTTTTTTTAAATTGAATAACAGAATTACATGGGTTAATAAAAGATATAGGATAAAATGTTCAAAAAAGCTATTAGTTCAAAATCCATTTTTTCGCTAGATAGGTATCGCATTCATTTTTCGTTCACAAATTAACCGACAGTCCCTTGGTAAAGCATCGAAATTGAAATATTACAAATTTCTTTTATTGCCTATTTTGAACTATTAATAAGGGTAGTTATCAATTAAAAATACATTGAAAAAGCATACAGATTTTTTTTTCATTTTTTTAAAACGACCCTTCTTTTTAGTTAAAGTTAGCGAAATAAAAAAAAGCGACTTCACTTTCGATGCCTTACCTAGGGACCAGTGAAACGCTCGTAATTTACAAAAGTTATTCGCAGTGACGAGACAGTTATCATACCAGAACAAGCTATGATAATCGCTCCGACATAAGCTACGAGATGCCGTCGTATTTTGCCCTTCTCTTTAACGACCTACTGACCAGAAAATATTTGAAATATGCAAAATACAGCCTAGACTACATTTTTGTTGCACGGTACATATATACTTACTTATACTGAAAGCTCAACATAATAAAATAAGAAAATTGTGGTTTCCTACAGACATTATTTTCCTACTATTTTGCTACCTACGACATTCTATTTATTTTAAAACTACAAGAAAACAAGCTTACAAATTTTTTTTATTCTCTATTTTATTGTTTACATTTATTTATCCCTCTGTCTATTTTATAGTGATCTATATAATAATTATTTTAAACAAGACCTTTTCAGCTTTACGTTTTAGCGTTCCCTAGCAGGATAGCCAGAGAATAGGGAGCCATATGCTCCAGCCTTTTTTTTCTTCGTTTTAAAAATAAAACATTTTTGCAATATTCTCGGGAATAATTCCATCATTTTAGAAGAACATAAAATTGAAAGAACTCAAATAATTTTGTTATTCGGCCAGATTAAGGACATAAACCAACAGCCATAGTGTAATCATCATTATAACTGGCCTTCTAAAAGGATGTCGTGGTGCAGGAGCACAAACGTGCCTCAGTAAACGTGGCGGTTGTGGCTTGGATTACCACTAAGGAAAATGAAATATTATATCATTTCATTTCCTTACATCTGTCAATGAGGCAAATGCGTTGCGGCGTTGAGTTCCACCAGTCAACATGCAAAGCCTCGAGAAAAGTGAACTTAATACAAAATTGAATGTTAAAACTAGATTCACAGGTTATCTCAGCCCACCCTGCCATATACCGGTTAAAGCGTGAAAAGAAAATGAGCTAAAAAGCTTGTAATTGTAAGACGTCATAGGTAGAAAATAATTAATTGACTTGACATCATCAAATTATATATAAATCATTTATTAATTATTCTGAGAACGAAAAAAGTTGACGTACATCCATAATACTAATATTCGATTAAATATAATACAAGAATTACCACAAAAATAAATGAGTTTCATTGAATTTTAACGTTACTTGATAAGATGAGTCACCAGACGTACTCGAGTTAAGGTAAATAGCTGACCCAGATGTCACTTATGGCGCCTTACGTGACCTTGCCTGTTGCTGTGCATGTCGCCACTTGCCATTGCCGTTGTTGTTTTAGATTAAACGATTTATACGTTTAATGACTTCTATCCTTTCATTCTACAGCTTTTGTAGATACATTACAAGAAACTAAGATAAATCAGTAGTAATAGTTAATGAGGCCAGTCGTGGCGCAGGGGCATAAAGTGTGACTGTAAAACCCACTGGTTGTGGCTTCGATCCCCACTCGAGGAGATGAAATTAAAAATTAAAATGTATATTTCCATTTCTTCGCTCTAGCGTCGAGGCAAAGCGCGGCGTTGAGTTCTGCCACTCAACACGCAATGCCTCCAGAATTCGGCAGAAAGTGGGGAACGGAGTGTCTTAACACTAGGTTCCCTCTACCTACCCTGCTGTGAGCGGGATTCAGCGTGAAGCTGATTTATTTTTTTTAAATTAACTACAATTTTAATTTGGACATTCTGAAATTTAATATAATGTCAAAAACTGTCAGATTACTGAGACTAAAAGATATAATTGGAAGAGCTAGCAACCTTATATAGTTTATCTACAGCATTTGTTACCGCTGCGGCTAAATTATGTATTTACAATATTATAATGAAGGAATTTGGGTTAATTGTTTCAAATACACAAAATTTCTGAGTCTCGACTAGTCAAGGAAAACTACTAAATAGTGTTGTGTGTGTAATGAAATTAATAATAAATTTATTTTTATATATTTCAAAGTTAACATATAAACAATTTAATTTTAAGTCCAAAGACACAATTCCTATTCATCAAATAAACATATGAAGCTGCGTTTACCTGTAAACGCATATTCGCTAAGAAATTAGGGAAGTCTCGAAAATACGTAGGAAATTAATCTAGAACCCTCCCTCTACCTACCTTGTTATACCTGAAAGACAGAAAACAAAAACCGTTAAAATGAAAATAAAAATCAGCTGTATCCCACACACAACAGGGTAGGCAGAGGGAACATAGTGATAAGACACTCCGTTCTCCACTTTCCGCCGATTTTTTCGAGAAATAAAAATATTAAGAAGAAATAATAATTAATTACCCTGATGGGGATCGAACCCACAACCAACGCGTTTCAGTCACACCCTTGTGCCCCTGGGCCACGAAACCTCATTAAAATAGTTAAGAATTGATTTTATAATTTACAAAAATACTTTTCCACGACACACGGCCTCAGTCACTTAGGTCAGTATTCGCGACCTCAGTCACTGTATATGGCGTAACCTGGTTGTGACGTGTTCGCTACAGCTATTGGAAACGCTGCTCTCTCTGCATGCTGCCATCGTAAAGATTGCGCCCCACTAATAAATTTCACTTTTGTATGATAAGTATTTATCGAGCAATTTAAAATGTTAATTTTATAAGAGGACAACCGAGGCGCCGAGGGGCGAACGTGTGAGTGTAAACGCGGCAGGTTGTAGGTTCGATTACTACTGGAGGAAATATTATATTTAGTATTTTCACTTCTTCGCTATAGTGTCGACGCAAAGCGTGGCTTTGGGTTCTGCCACTCAATAAACAATGTCTCCAGAAATCTGCGGAAAATGGAGAAAGGCGTGCCTTGGTTCCCTCTATCTTCTCTGTTGCGTGGCGGATAGCATGTGAAGCTAAAAGATGTCAAATTTGTTGGAAGAGGAGTAGCTTAGATTTCGACGCTGAATAAAATATATCAACTCTTAAGTATTAAAATTTAAAGAGCAATGCGACATACATTTTAATGTAAATTAAGTAACAATTTGAGGCCAGTCGCGGCGCAGGGGCACAAATGTGTGACTGTTGTGGGTTCGACCCCACTCGAAGAAATAAAATATCTATTTAAGTTTATATTTTTATTTCTTGCTCTGATGTCCGCGATTTCCGCTACTCAACACGCAATACCTCTGGAATTCGGCGAAAAATGTGGAACGGAGTGTCTTAACACTAAATTCCCTCTGTCTACTCGGCTGTGTGCGGGGTACAGCTTGAAACTGAATTTTAAGTGACAGTTTATTTCTTAAGTTATGCATAATATGATAGCAGGTATCAATTTCTCCGTGTTAGGTCCGATTTCGTCAAAAACGTTACGATAATTGATTTCCACCAATAAAATAAAGAGATTGCGACATAATTGAACGAAATCACGTATGGAATAAAGATTGCAGTATTACAAAGAAACTAACTGGATTTTTCTTTTAGAAATGTATCTCTGAATGTAACTGTTGTAAATATTCGTTACGGAAACATTCAAATGAATCACATTTAAGATGAAAGCGTACAATGTGTGACTCATTTGTGCCCATACATTGCCATATAAGGAAAACGACCTTTTAGGAATGTAAACAACTGATCGTGTTCATCAAATTTAAACTGAAGTAAAGTAAATTAATTAAAAAGAAAGTATATTAAGTAAAAAATGAAGGTAAATATAAAAAAAACTCTTAACATCAAAATGCATCTTTTAATATTAAACTTACATACCTACTATACATTTTTTCTCTGAAACAGGTAACAAGACGAGTTGAGTCGAAGAAGTAAGTGAGGAGCGTACTTACACGTTGCGACAAAGCCACCACTTTCTTAGTTAGACACGCACACAGCAGGATGGCCTAAAGTTAAGTCACTCTGTTCCCCATTTTCCGCCTAATTCCACAGACATTGTTAGTAACAAGGAATATTATATTTTAATCAGGTATACATACAAATTTATGCAGAAACGTTGAAATATTTAGAACACAATTCGTCATATACACACACAAGTATGCTTATATTATGTGTGATAAATGATTCATCAATAACTGATGAGTCGCTTCCAGAAATGCATTGTAATGTTAAAAAATAAAATATCCAGTTTAAGCATTTATTTTTGACGATATAAACGTTTTATTTCTAAAGATATAAAATAATAAATTTTCATATAACATCTGCAGCACCTATGAAGTAAGAAACGTTTATGTTTTTTAATCTATCAAGAGAGGAAGCAGCGTGAGCATATGGCGGTGCTATTTACAGCGCGGCCGATCGCCTGAAATATCTCGTGTCGTCATAACAAGCCGAATGTGTGCCTCGTGTGTGTGTGGTAACACTCAAAATGCATCTAGAATCATTTTATAAACATAAAAATTATTTTAATAAAATATTTTAAGCTTCGGCTAATGTCTTGTTTACTTATAATTTTTACAAGGCACCGTTTTCCTTTCGTATGACACTTTTGAATCAAAGCATAGTTGCTATTGTATAATCAATTTTCTTTGGAGAATCCTACAATACATTAGGTAAAAGTTACAACATTGACGCCAGTCATAGTGCAGAGGCACAAGAGTGAAAATGGAGGCGCGATGAGTTGTGGGTTCGATCCCCAGTCGAAGAAATTAAAAATATATATATAATTTCATTTTCTTTGCTTTGTGCCAAAGCGCAGTGCGCTGTATGCGGGATACAGCGTAACGGTAAAAAAGTAACAATATCACCAGGTTCTTAAAATGCCACCCATTTAGACATTCTGCGAATTGGGTAACAATATTTTTTCATTATTTATAACAATATCAATTAATATTAGTAAACTCAAACAATTTAAGCAAAAAAGGAATGAGAGCTTATAAGTAGGCCTCAGTCAATAAATCAATCAGATCTTCAAAGCAAAGCAACGATTCGTACTTAAATCTTCTTCTTCGTCAGTTTCTTCTTTACTAAATGTAAAGCCGTTCTGGTAGGTCGTGGTAGAGGAGCTAACGAGATGCTTCAATCCCTATTCTCGGTTCAAATAAAGCTTGTTTTGTACTTATACAAGTGTGTTACAAAGTGTGACTGTAAAACCTACTAGTTGTGAGTTCGATCCCCACTCGAGGAGATGAAATATTTATTTAATATTTATATTGTCATTTCTTCGCTCTGGTGTCGAGCAAAACGCGGCGTTGACTTCTGCCACTCAATAAAGAAAGTGGGGAACGGAGTGTCTTAACACTAGGTTCCCTCTGCCTACCCTGCTGTGAAGCTGATTCAATTTAATTTTGTACTTAAAGCAAAATGATGAATTAAATGTTGCTTATGACTTATCCTCTATCGGTTAGATACCGATACACTAACCTTGTAGCGTTTATAAAAATGCCATGTTTAACTTGACACTAAAGTGACGAGAAAACCTAGTTCTGACTCAGTCAAGAAGAACGTTCACACACTAAGTTATTATCTCATATAGTCTGAAATATATAAATAAATAATCTATAAGTTATATAAATTTAAATAGTATTTATGTAAACATAAATTCTAACATGCTCTTTTGTTTGCTTAGAAGGCGGATGTCTAAGAGTTGGCAGTTTACTTATCCCTTTAACAACCCCGCTGTGCGCGGGCTTCAGAATGAAACTAAAAATAAAGAAAAGCATTTTATCAATATCACCTAGTATTAATTTCAAAATATTAAATAAAAATTGATAATATATAATGAAAAGGTATGTTATGTTTACGCAGCTGTAGCGTTTTTATTTTCCATCTATAAGAGACAATTCTTTTTCGCTAGCAGAATCCAATGTATCTAACTTAACTATTGTAAAACAAAAAAAATACTAAGCGAATGGCAACACACGCTAGACTATGATGATATAGAATTTTTAAATATGAAATATTACTTTAATTTAAGGTAATTTAGGTATATACCTATTCCGTATATTATGCTGTAATAATTTATGATCTTTATTTGCTTACATTCACACTTGTATGTACGATGTTATCTTATATTTCATATCTATATCATTTACAATTTTTAATTAATTTCATTTAACTCTCATAATTTTGAGTGTTGAGCTATACAGCAATCACTGGATCTTCGTACAGCGAATCCTAGAGAGATATCCAAGGTTCAAACAACGTTCAAGACAATCAAGCTATTTACTATGGAACTTTTTTATCCTTTGTTATTGGTTACTCAAATAAATAAATTAATTAAATTTTAATTTACCTAAATTCTTCACCTGTTTCATTTATTAAATTTTTATAACTTAAAGATATAACTTAGGTACTTACATTTTATTTAAAACTTGATATTAATAATATCAGTAGACAAATATCGCATTGTAGTTCAAAATATTCCATTCGTGCAAAACTAGTAATGCACGTAGCTCGTACGTACCTATACCTACACAAAGGTAGGTAGGTAGGTATTGGAGGCATTTTAATTAATATCCGCTAATAATAACTTTGATCGTAAATATGGCGTGTGCGATCAAAGTCGTCAACGTCTGTCAATAATATATATTTTCTATGATTCTCAAACTTACTCTGTCTGTTTGGTTGATTTAAAAATCAACTTCACGCCCACTTTCTGCCAAATTCTGGAGGCATTGAGTGTTGGGTGGCAGAACTCAACGCCGCGCTTAACCTCGACACCAGAGCGAAGAAATGGAAATATAAATTTAAGTAAATATTTCATCTCCTCGAGTGGGGTTCGAACTCACAACCAGTCGGTTTTACAGTCCACTTCGTGACGCTGCGCCACGACTAGCCTTTTGATTTATAAATTGCGTTTTTCCTTTTTTATTTCCTTTTCTTGTAGCATATAGTACCGAAGCAGTATTACAAAATTATTTTGATGTTAGATTTATATCTATCAAATAGAAATAGATAGTAAAATATTACTCAGTTGATTGAATTAATGGTTAAATCTTTTATGGAAGATGGTTTGTTTCATGTTTGTATGATGTTAATTCTGGTGAATACTGAATATTTTTAAAAAACAAAAATTATATCCGAGTTCAAAAATAAATTTAAATTATATGGACTAAAATTTACGAAATTGAATACGACGCATTCTGTAGCATTTATCCATATATTTCTTTATATTACTTACCTTGCCGTACAAATTAACGTAAAAATTTGGATCGAAACTTTTAAAATTTCAGTAAAACAATCATTTAATACGTAATTTTAGGAGCCAGTTAGCCAACTTAGTGAGCCATTCGTGCCAAGTGGACCAAGTTGCACAAGCGTTCGACTCTAAACACGACTGGTTGTGGGTTCGATTCCCACTCAAGAAAATTAAATATTTAATATTTTCATTTTTTCGTGTCGTTTCAGAAATGCAGCGTTGAGTTCCGCCACTCAGCACGCAATATATTCAAAATTCAGTAGAATATGGAGAATTGAGTGTCCTAAAACTATGAACTCCCTCTTCCTCTTTCGGCCTACCCTTCTACATGCGGGATACAGCGTGAAGCTAAAAACAATTGTATACTTTTTTTTTAACGTGAACAGCACTTTAAATAATATATACACACATAGTACGTACACATAACAGTTTGACATTAAGTGGCTCACGATTCCAGATGTTCGTAGGCCATAAGCGGCAATGTCGTAATAACGTCGGGCGCCGGCCCGCGGCCCGCAGCCCCCGCGGCCCGCAGCCCCGCGGATATCTGCCTTTAAAGGTAAACTCCGATAACAAAAGCACCAAAGCTGTACACTACATCACTGAAACTTAATTAAATTTACTTGTTGCTGTTTACGCAAGCCAAATAACCCACATTCGTGGAATATCATTAAATTTTTGTAAAGAGAAACAGAAAATTAAACACTGTTAGCTATATGTGTATACATTGTTTATTTTTTTTTTTTTTTTATGGAAAAGACACGGCAAACGAGCGTGCGGGTCACCTGATGGTAAGTGACTACCGCCGCCCACGACCCCGTGCAACCCCAGAGGAGCTACAGGTGCGTTGCCGGCCTTTAAGATGGGTTGGGCGCCGGGGCCCGGCATTACCTGATGCGAAACGCAGTGGCATAAAGCCACTACTTCACGCCGGTTTTAAGTGCCGGGGGTGGTAATGATCCGGTCGAGTCTGCCCATGCGTGTTGCCATTGCTGGCGACGTGACTCTACCACACGTACTTTAGTCGCCTCTTACGGGATCACACGGCAGAAATTTTATTTTATTTTTTTACTTCTATGTAAAGGAGTTTATTTTATTATTAACTTAAGCCTAGGTACCGTATAACCGTTAATACATACGAACGGAAACAAACAATAAAAAAATAGTTTTAAAACTAAATATACGCTTAAGGATCAACCTTTCGGTAGGAAGAGGAAACCTGAGAATCTAGTGCCATTCCTTATTACCGAGGAAATGAAGGTATTAAATATTTCATTTCCTCGAGTGGACATCTAACCTGCAACCTGTCGCGTATTCTTGTGCCACGACTGGTCTCAAATTCACATTCACAGTCTTATTAAAAAAAATACTTTGTACTCCTTTTTTTTATTACCTATATCAAATAACATGAAGTACCTAAAATGGTATTACTGAAGTACTAATAGCGTAACAAAGTTCAATCTATTTACTATTATAGTAGCGGCTAATATGTCCATATAAGGCAACGATTATATTTAATTGACGACAAGTCTATCCTGTTAGTATCTAAATTGAAAATAAATAAATCTAAATTGATATCTTAATTATTCCTTTGTCTTTTTTTCTAATCTTTTAGAGTTATTGTGTGTTTAAAATGACAATTGTGAAATAGAATGCAGCCAGTTTAGGAATGTAATAGTTATAGGAATATTTTTGTCAAAGAATTACCAACTAACATCGATCCTCGCCAAAACATTTTTATACGATCTTAATTACCATCGTGTGATAGGAACATAAAAAAAAATATTAAATCAGCTTCACGCTGTATCCCGCACACAGCAGGGTAGGCAGAGGGAACCTAGTGCTAAGATACTCCGCTGCCTACTTTTCGCCGAATTCTGGAGGCATTGCGTGTTCAGTGGCGGAACTCAACGCCGCGCTTTGCTTCGACACCAGAGCGAAGAAATGAAAATATAAATGTAAATAAATATTTCATTACCTCGAGTGGAGTTCGAACCCACAACCAGTCGATTTTACAGTCACACTTTTGCCCCTGCGCCACGACAGGCCTCAAAAACATAATCTTATTGCGTAATAATATTTTTAAATTAATATGATATGGTGTTTTTACTATAATAATTGCTGTTTACTCAACGCCGTATGATAAATGGTTACAGGCTACGTAGTATGGTAGTATGGAGTGATATGGTAATGTCAGGTTAGTGGTGCCACTCAGGCGCGGCCTTGCGGATGTAGATATCTACCTTTAAAGGTACGACCTGGTGACAATTGCCTCAAAAGAATGCTTTATTCTTATGTTAACTGTACTGAGTCACAGATGTTGTTATTTATTTCTTGTATGTTTTCAATTTAAAGATATTTTATATTTTGTTTTAGCTTCACGCTGTATCTCGCACATAACAGGGTAGACAAAGGGATCCTAGTGTTGAGACACTGTTCCAATTAAGACATTCCGTTCCGTTGTAACATATTAAATATGTTGTTTCCTCGAGTGGAGACCGAAATAACAACCTGTCAGCATTTACTGGCTTGTGCCCCTGGGCCATAATGGCCTTGTATGGTATTCTTAGTAAATTACAAATATTTAGTCAATTTTGTAGTTTTCATGTGAACAATAATAAAAGACAATGATTTAACCTACGTAAGGCTTATAATAACTGTAACATATGAGATCACGTGACAAAGTTGAAACAAAAAAGATAATTTTCGTTTAAATATTACACACGCTGAAACAATTTTTCGATTATTAGGTTTACATAAGTAATATACCGATGGTTCCTTTGTATCTCCACGCTTTTGTATCTCCACGCGTTTTCTCGACGGTAGCTGGCATCATACTACTGATATCCGAAGATTAAAAAAAAACATTACAATATCAAATGGGAGAAATCAACATCACACTTTTTCTAACCGGATTTAAATAAAAAATCGACTTTACACTGTATCCCGCTCACAGCAGGATAGGCAGAGGGAACCTAGTGTTAAGACACTCCGTTCCCCACTATCTGCCGAATTCTAGAGGCACTGCGTGTTGAGTGGCAGAACTCAACGTCGCGCTTTGCCTCGATACCAGTGCGAAGAAATGGAAATGTAAGTAAATATTTCATCTCCTCAAGTGGGGATCGAACCCACAACCAGTCGATTTTACAGTCACAATTCGTGCCACTGCCCTACCACTGGCCTCTCTATATCTAACCAGATTGATTTAACAAAACTGCTTTCAAAACAAAATTTTCCTTTAAATCACAAAATACTCACCCAGATCGTACAATTGAATACTATACGTTTCAAGACCTAAATCTTCTCTTATTGTGTACCTTAACTATAAATTTAGTACATATTTAGCACGAGATAAATCAGCCATATGGCTAGCGGCCTTGCTTCACTAAATAAGCGGTGGACCGAGCTAGGTCACACTGTATGAGTGAAAACCTTAAACGATAATTTAGATGTTTATTATGAAAGTTTGTCATATATTGAAGATTTGTTACAAACTCATTTAGATTTTTAAATTAATTATGTAATAATTTTCAAAGATTTCTTTTTACATATATTTTTTTATAATTATTTAATTTTGTTTTCTCTTAATAGTAATACGCTACGATATCCGCGTTAAGCTTAATAAGAAACTTAATTTTATATTCTTTCCGATATTCTTATTTTTTAACTTCACACTTCATCGCAAACAGCAGAGTAGGCAGAGGGAACCTAGTGTTAAGACACTCCGTTCCTTAGATGCCACCAAATCCTAGAGGGATTGCGTGTTAATTGATGGAACTCAACGTTGCGCTTTGTCCGTCACGCCAGGGCGAAGAAATGAGATATTAAATATCCATTTCCTCGAGTGGG